>JAVLVB010000780.1:2023566-2055043 GCA_032876305.1 Orestias chungarensis | reverse complement strand
TGTTTTTTTTTTTTTTTTTTTTTTTTTTTTTTTTTTTTTTTTTTTTTTTTTTTTTTTTTTTTACATTTGATAATTTTAAAGCACATGTTAAGGCTTTGTTTCTCAGGGCCTACTAGTAATTCAGTAACATGAAGGCAAAGGTGACTTTCATAAAACTGCAGCAGATTTGTTTTATATATAAATGATTTATGTACTCTCGTCATTCTAAAGTAGCATTAAACAACTTGGGATCGGTTTGTTTGTTAAAGAATAAACTTGGTAGCATCAGTGATATCAAATAGTAAAGCCTAATCAGTTAGTTCGTTTGGTTTTCACAATTATGTTGTGATGCACAAGAAAAATAAACAATGTGATTTATTTTGTAGCATTTTAGCATTAATGTATGTAGGACATATTTACATATTTAGGACCAGTTAAACAACGGTTTTGAGCATCAGTTAATTCCCTTTGGTTCTTCCTCAGTTCCTCCTCTGTTACAGGAACCAAAGCAAGGTTTGAAACCTGCATAGTCAAATTGTGAAGTTAGCTTAAAGTGTTTTATTATTTTAGCAGTCCAGGTTTTAAATACTCTCCCAAGACTCTAAGTTAAATCATGTCATGCCGTAGAGGAACCTTCTCACATCTCTGATTCCACCAAAACCAGCTCCATTTTAGGGCATGTTTCGCAGTAACGCGTTGTCTGTGACGGCTCAGTTTACTACATCTGTGGTGTCAGACCCCACCGAATTACATTACATATATGAAAGATTGATAGTCTTTATATATTCCTTTAATATTCAAATGCATTGATTATTTCCTAAAGACAATATAAGATTATATTCTAAAAATGAAAAACATTACGGCAATTAAGCTAATGCTTTTCACTGCCTGTGGTTATATTTTATTTTTTTAAATAAATTATTATATATAAAACATTAATAATGAATTTAGGTAAGCATATAGGAAGTATTATCAGATGCTTTGTGGTGACTTATAGCAAATGATATTCGAAGAGAGCAAAAAATGTCATTTGCATACGGTCATTAATTAATCTTTTTCATTTCATCTTAGAAACATCAAGATTTTCACAGAGTTCATCAATAGAAAATTGATGGAAGCTAAAATATGAAAGCCAAACAAGGTTGATGTCCTATGTTAATAATTGTTGTGTAATAGCAACGCTACTGAAGGTTAAACGGAGAGCCAAGGTGACATTTTTATCTGTTTAATTTAATACTGACCCGCAGACATGATCCCCTAAAGGAGCTTAAAATCTGAAATGTATGTGGAAAATTATTATATAAAAATGCTGCTGTCTCCAAGGGATCTGCTCATGCATATCTGAGCCTGAGATACTCAGTTATGTCAACTCTGACAGTTCTGTTTTTAAGAGTGAGTGAATTTTCTTGAATTAAAACTTACATAGAGGTTTATTTCAAATTGATTGGGCTAAATAGTAGACCTGCTGTTTACTGAACACAAATATAAAATAAATGTAGACTTGGACGAACTACCTAGATGAATAATAGAACATGTATTGATAACATTGTCTCTGACACACGATCAGGTTCACCTGTTCTTCCTCTGGGTCAACATGAAGGTTGCATGAAACCAAATAGACGCGTTCTCAAACTTTACAAATAAAAGATTACACATGAAGCCGACGTTATGTCACGTCTAGTCATTGAAACAAGAGGCAGTAAAAAATGCATTGTTGAGGCATGCCTCACAAAAAAGAGCCGCTATCTGCTGAGCATGACTTTTTCTCTGGCTAACCTGAACACTGAAATACACACATTACGTCTCGATTGTTATCAATTATAAATATTTCATGAAGTCCACTGGAGATGTGGGAAATGTGGTTCAGACGGGCGCTCTAACGTTTCACTGAAAGAGTCAAATTGCAACATTTATTTCACCTCGCTGTGCAATTTGACCATCGACGGTGAACCGTTACTGCTGAAGGCCCGTTCTGTTCAGAGGCTTTCATCCCGCAGCTTTAAGATTAGGATTACCAGCATGTGACCCTCTGTGTCCTATCTGCAAACCTTACTCGGCTACAAACTAACGAGTTAGTCCACCCTTACTTTCTTTTGTTTTGTTGTGTTTTAAGGTTAAAAAAAAAAATTTATATTTCAACATTTGACTCACACTCTCCTGCTTTTCCTAAACAACGGCTAACCTGCTGCTCCGTTAGCGAGTCCTTTAATCCGATGATCAATTGGGGTTAACACAAACATTTTTATTTGTGCAGGTGTGAACAAACCTACAAGGGGTGAAGTCAGCCAGAAAGACAAGCCACAGCGCGTTCTCTGGCATATTTTCTGTCTGGAGTGGAAAGTTACAACTATTACGTTGGTGTTTTTGCATTTGCTGTGCAAAAGGGAATTTAAGTCCCAATGTGGATGCAATAGATCAGTTGGTTAAAGCACATTGTTTTAGTAAAAGGCTGTAACGGCATCAACTGGGTGTTGCTATGGGAGAGGAAGGTGAGTTGTGCTGCATCCAGTTCTGCAGCTGAAATGAAGCCCGGTCTGTGAAAGCGTTGTTTTATAACCCCCCCGCCCCCCTCCTCTGTGTGTTGCGATTCAAATGCAAGCGCTGGGGGTAGGATTTGCGTAACTGCTTACTTACTGCTGAGTGGAGAGGAGCCTGTGGGTCATACGGTTTCATGTTAATCACACCAGTCCTAAACCAGCAGCATATTCAATTAGATAGGAACAAGTGTGTTTTTTTTTTGTGTGAAACAGATCTAGCTTTTTATTTCCTGCAGGAAGCAGCTCGGTAGCTTGTGTGTTTATTGCATCTCCCACATGCATGCGTCATTGGATTGTGTGAAATTCTGTGTTTATTTTTTGTTTTTCCTTCCGACTGCAAGAACAAAATCTTGCCTGTAAATTTTAGCATTAATATCTTTTGTTCAGTCGACATTTCCTGAATATTTATGACTTATAATAATTCTGTTGACATAGTTTCCTGTATTGAAATCCTTGTCCTGTTTCAAGCGTGTGACGAGGTTTTTGCTAGAAACTAGACTAAAACACTCGGCAGGATTTTATGGTTTTGGGGTGAAGTCGACCGCGTCGCAGACAATTAAAGGAGGCCAGAGCCCTGGGTGGTCAGGATGATAAAATGTCCTTTGCTGCTTCTTTTTCAGCCACCATGACCCACCAGTACCCCGCACTGACTGCTGAGCAGAAAAAGGAGCTACAGGAAATCGCTCAGAGGATAGTAGCGCCAGGAAAAGGCATCCTAGCTGCCGATGAGTCCACCGGTATGTTAATTTTGTTTTTTGTCTTCACCCCAAAGCTGCATGCTATTATTGAGAACGAAACCAACAAAGGCAAAAGCCAGATGGAGAATGTGTTGAATAACACAGTCTACATTAACACAGCAGGTCTTTCTGCTCAGTTCCTATTATTATTGGTATGGTTCTTTTATGTAGCTGGTCTCCTAAAAATAACATAATTAGTGTTATAATTATTTTATCATCATAATAATATCACTACAAAATACACTATTAAAATATTTTGTTTATATTGGCCATCCCAACTTCATAGGATCGTGTAAAGAAAATAAACATTTCTGCCAATGTCTGGATGGATTTTTGTTTATTTTTTAAGTTTTAATGATGTGAACCGTCAGTATCGTCACAAGATCAGAACCAGACGAAGTAACCTAGGAAAAAAGAAAGCTAAACTCAATGCACTTGCTTTAGACATTGTTTGCGTCCAGATTTACCACGCCTGGCTTCTTGTGCTGCACAATTGTGACTCATGTCTCACGTCAGTAATGAAAAGTTGGATGAAATGCGACAGGACTGTTAAGTCCACTTTGACAAATATTGGCTATGTATCAAATTTACAACTATATCCGGTTAAAGCTAGGTACCTTATCTGTGTGTTGAATCCAGGCAGCATGGCAAAACGCTTTAACCCCATCGGGGTTGAGAACACAGAGGAGAACCGCCGTCGCTACCGCCAGCTGCTCTTCACTGCCGACCAGCGCATCGACAACTGTATCGGTGGCGTAATCTTCTTCCATGAAACCCTCTACCAGAAAACCGACGACGGCACTCCTTTTGCTAAGCTCATCAAGGACCGCGGCATGGTTGTCGGCATCAAGGTATCCCCGAGATGAGATTTCACGTCTGTTTTTTTTTTTTTACTTAAATGTTGAAGAAAGTTGTTTTCCTTTATTTGGTTTTGAAATGGGAGGAAAAAAACAAATGATCCAGTCTATGTTCTGAATGTTTCATGGATGTTTCTTTCCACCTGTGTTTTTAGGTTGACAAAGGCGTTGTACCACTTGCTGGAACAAACGGAGAGACCACCACCCAGGGTAAGCCGAAGAGAGAAATATAATAAACCGCATAAAAATAAATTTGTAGCAGTGAGCTCTAGATGGTTCTGTGTTTTTTGTTGGAGAGCAGGTTTGGACGGGCTCAGCGAGCGGTGCGCTCAGTACAAGAAGGATGGCGCCGATTTCGCCAAGTGGCGTTGTGTGCTGAAGATCAGCGAGACCACCCCGTCCCAGCTGTCCATCCTGGAGAACGCCAACGTACTGGCTCGATATGCAAGCATCTGCCAGCAGGTCGGTTCACAATCAAGGAGGATGTGATGAAATATTAAGTTGCATTTAATTTTCTTTCGGTTTACAAGCTGAACAGGGAATTTATGTCGTGCCATCACACATTACTGGGATGAATGCATGTAACCTAAGAAAATCCACTTACTGTTGCTTTGATAACTATATATTAATATTCAAATTAAACAATTTCACTTAAATTTTGAATGATCAACTGAATAACTTCCTACTCGTCCACATGAACCGGATTTTCAGGCTCACTTTGAGCCTAATCAAGCCATGGTTGAGTTTCATCGAAAGGTTATATCTGAGACCTAGAATCAAACAAATCAAAGATACTAAATTAATTTTAAACTTTATTTCAGATAATTAACTTTATGGCAAAACTTTTAAAATCAGGAAGAAGTTGTCCAATAAAAGAGATAAGTGGACCAGACTCTCTGAAGGTTTTCTTAATCCAAGCCAAGCGCTCTGAAGCAGCTGAGCTCCTTATTGATATCATGACATCCATGACGAACTCTGTGGGGAAATGTATGTCTGGAGGTCATTGGTGGGAATTGTAACCCTGCTCATCGCTACTTGTTGATAAATAAGCTGATAAATAGAAATGTTGGAACGGATTAAACGCTGGAGCGAACTGTTTGTGTTCCAGAGCCAATATCAGATTTAGATTCAGGCCGATATAATCCGATATTTTATTTTTTACTTTTACTAAAGCCACTAATGTAAGGACATCTGACTGTAAGATTTAATAAAGTGTTAGTCTTTCTGCTGCATAATTTTCTAACTGGCTGTGAGAATACTTTTGATTTTGTATATTATTATTATTATTTATTCATTTATTACTTTTTTCTTTTTTTTTTTTCAGAACGGCATTGTCCCAATTGTGGAGCCAGAGATCCTCCCTGACGGGGACCACGACCTGAAGCGTTGCCAGTACGTCACAGAGAAGGTAAGGTATCAAAAGCTGATCAGTTGAATTTTTTTAATTATTGATTTTTTTTTTGTGAAAATTCTGGATATTTTTTTATTTTTCCACAAATGAACAACTTGAGTTTCTTAACTTCCTTAAGCCTCTTGGTTTTACATTTGGATTTTGAATTAACGCCTAGTCAAGCCTGGGTTTATTTATATAGAACATTTTTGAAAATACAGTCGGATGCAAAATACTTAAATTAATTTTATTCGGTGTATAAAAAAGATAATGGGATTCTATTTTTGAGCTTTCATTCCCGTAAGCATATCTGTAGGTTTCTAATTTAATAGCGACCTCCTTCCCGTAGGTCCTTGCTGCCGTGTACAAGGCTCTGTCGGACCACCATGTCTACCTGGAGGGAACGCTGCTGAAACCCAACATGGTCACTCCAGGACACTCCTGTCCTACCAAGTTCTCCAGTGAGGAGATCGCCATGGCTACGGTCACCGCCCTGCGTCGCACCGTACCTCCAGCTGTCACAGGTCAGACAACATTAAACATCCACCCCATTCTTAACATGAATCCCTATAACAGGACGTGTGCTGAAGCATCAAAGACATCAATATTAGTGTTTAATGACCTTTTTCACCACACACAGGAGTGACGTTCCTGTCGGGTGGCCAGTCCGAAGAGGAGGCGAGCGTGAACCTCAACGCCATCAACACCTGCCCGCTCACCAAGCCCTGGGCCCTGACCTTCTCCTACGGCCGCGCCCTGCAGGCCTCCGCCCTCAATGCATGGAAAGGAGAACTGAGCAACGAGAAAGCTGCCACCGAGCAGTTTGTCAAGCGTGCCCAGGTCAGTGCAAACAAGACTCATCAGAAGCTGTGATATCCTTCTTTTTTTTTTTAAACATTACAAGTATTTTTGTTTCCCTTCCTTCTTCTGCAGGCTAACGGGCTGGCTGCTCTCGGCAAGTACGAGTCCTCTGGAAACGCTGGCGCCGCTGGCAAGTCCCTCTACGTGGCGAACCACGCCTATTAAGCATCCACCTTCAGCTGTGGCCTAGTTCTAGTCTTAATATCTGCTCTGCTATTCCCCCGTCACTCCTCCATTGGTCACCGGCCTGCGCTGTCTACTGTACTTTGTTAACAGAGTTATTAACATTACGTTATTAGATGTCTATTTAAAAATCAATGTAAGAATGCAATACTAAAGGGAACAGGCTTTTATTTAATTTGTTTTTGCAAACAAATCCAGACAGGTTTGGGACGATTAATGACTGAAGTGTTGAATTTCATGTCTAGCTATGGTTAGACTCTGAGATTAATGCAGAATGTAATCCAGAGAATCTGTCAGTATTCCTCAGAAGTGCTCCTCTCTCCACGTTTGGTTTATTCGTCTCGCGTCAAAGTGGCGTGTGCGCTTCGGTGTTTCGCTTCAGATAGAAAACACGCCGTTGGCCCTTAACTTAACTACCGTACTAACATTCACGCTAACTGTGGGGCCAACCACACTCTGGTGGCTTCCGTTCGAGTTGATCTGGTGTAGTTCATTCGTAGCTCCAGCAGAGGTCACCAGATGTAGTAAACTGTAATAAACCCTCTCCTCACCAGTTAGATTTTTATTCCCACACAAACAAACCGACCATCACGTGTCTTCTTGGTATAACATTAGCTTTACACTCGGTAAATATTGTATTTAGTTGTGTGAAGATGTCGATATTATGTGATTTCTGTGTCATCCCCACTCCCCCTCCCCGCCGCCTGACCATCCTATTTCCCTCCCCCCCTGCCTGCCCCACGGGAAGATCAAATGAGTTTGTATTGATGTAGACAAAAACACGGACCAACAAATGGGGTCGGCAGCGCAGAAACAGTCACTGCTTTATTGGATTAATGTGGTGTTTGTGATGTTACTGTTCTTGAAACAATCAGTGTGTCAAATAGTGGAGAAATAAACTAAAATACCCAATAAAACTAAAAATGTCTCGTGTGCTTTTTTTATTAATTTTTTATAAAACTGAAATTATCAGCTAGAATCTGGGGATCTGCATTATCGTATTATGATTATCGTGATAAATTTTGTGATGCATTAAATATATGATTAAAAATAATTACTGTCTGCTGTTAAGCTATAGAAAACGCATGTCCTTATGTACCTGGTGTCATTAAATTATAAATTTGAGCGTCTTAAGAGTATTAGTTTTTTTAAATGTGTGGGTTTTTTTATTTTTTTCAATTTTGCTCATTTATATTGAAAATTTGTTATATTCATGTCTTTTCAAATGTTTTTTTTATTAAATGTTCTTTATTAGCAAACTGTATAAACTACTTTTGTGACACTTTCAATAATTTTGAATCTGAGGAAACCACAAAACTTTCACTATTTGGCTGGTGCTCCTCTTAAAATGCCAACCAAGATAGAAAAGACTCCTTGAGATTTGGTTGCAGCACAGTTTCAAATACTTTTAACCAAAATCTGTACTTGAATAAAACCAGGGGTCCTAAATTGGATTAAAAGCAATTACACAGCCGGCTTTCTGCAAGCTCTTTAAAAATGTGTCTAAAAGAAAGGAGAAAAACAAACTGCTTTAACTGATGTCACCGGAGTCCATGTAGAGGGTTCTGCAAAATGAAAACACTTTTTGCAAAGTCAGTGTGAGCCCTGGGGTCTGTAACAATAGATCCTGTGTGTGCAGGTTATGCAAGTGTTCAGAAAAGGAAGGAGTCAAAGTATGAAAACAGATACTGGTGCGTCCAGCGGTTCGTAAAGAGGGGGAACCAAAAACACAGAAAACCGTGATGAGTGACGTTTTAGGTTTGTGTTGAGTCATTCAGATGTAGAGCGTTTGTATTAAATTACACTTCACTCCCAAGACCCACACGAATGTTTGTCTTTGTTTTGAATAAAGTTTCTACATTAGAGTAATTTTTTTTAATCCAACTTGCCTTGTTTCCTTCTTCACATTCAGATTTCATCTGAAATAAAGTTTATTAAGCTGTTCCTTCTCAACACTTATTTAATCTACAGGTCCAGACAAAAGTCTGTTGCATGAATTTTATTTATGATTGAAAAAATGAATACAAAATTGGGTGCGCTTTATGTATTTCTTATCGCTTTTTTACATTAACTTCAAGGAATATTTGTTGCTAGGTTTGCGTTTGTGTTGTCTTATTGTATTATTAAATACTGTTAAAAACCTTGCTTTACATTTGAAATTCATAACTATTTTAATGGCTACGATGTATTTTTTATTTATTTTAAATATCTATAATCCATATTATCCACTAGTTTAGTTTGGATATGTACAGTTCAATGTATTATAGTGACTATACAAAGTTACTCACCAGAATTTCCCAAAGAACTCTTTAATTTTAACTAGTTTTAAATGTATTTACTGTTTACTTTTCAAAAAATTTATTTAAAAGGTAAGTTGTACATTTATTTTCATCTTAAAAATAAATTATATTCTCCTTGCATGTTTGCTCATTATAATTATGTATTTGTTTTGCTGTTAACTTCTACAGTTGGTCTCCAACCAATAGGGGGTGCTGTGTTACAACATGTCCACATTGTCTATATGCGCTTAATGTTCTCACCTCGACTACCCGGGATCCGTCCTCCGCATTTCCTTCTTAATTCAATATTCATTCTCTTTTTAATCATCTATCATTTTAATAATTAAATATAATAGAAACAATATTCAAAGGTGCAGAAACATATATTTTCTGCATATTTATTCGCTGCGTTTTGATCTGAACTTCAACATCGGTCATGTGACGTGACCCGAAACGAGTTGGGTAAAATCAAGCGCTCCCTAGTCACCGACAGAAATGGCCACCGCGGAAGTCGGTGAGATGATTCATTAGCTAGTTCTGTAAAGATGTTTTTATTTACTTAACGCCTAAACTTCTGTTATTAAACATTTTAAACGACATTTATCGCCCCCTACAGTATCTGTAAAACCACCCTAATGCACTCTTGTCGTTTATTGTTTGGATCCTCTAAGCTAACAGCTAGCTTGACCCAGCTATGCTAGTTTGAAAAGCTGCATGTTTATCTCTGTTTTAGGATGTTTATATGTCATCATACTGTTAAAAAAATGTAATCATCAGTTGCGTTTTGTACATATTTTTCATGACTGTGATTATTCAAGTTATATTTTTAAACACCCTATGATTCAGAAAGTCAGATTTCAATCAGAAATCTTCTGTTTTGTTTTATTATAGAAATGTTAAGTGATAGTAAAACTTAACTACAATTAAATATGTTATTAGAATGCTAAATAATTGGAGACTTGGCTCAGCCTAAAGTGAATTTTCACAATAATGTGTCACTATTGTATTTTATTTCTTAATAACTTCCTTTCTTGTGGAGTCAGACTTTATAATTACTTTTTACAAAAAGTCTTAAAAAATTTTTTTAACATTCAGGTAAATTTCTATGTTATGCATTTATTCACTCGATTAAATTTGTCACTTTAAGTCATCTTACTTTGACCTGCAGGTGATTTAAAGTAGAAAAATATTTGAAACCTGGTGGTTGTCATGCAATCAGAATCCATTAAATTCAGGTTATTTGCTTAATGTTGTACTAATTCACGGGAGTTTTACAAGATAAATTGTTCTGCTACTAAACAGTAATACCACTGGGCCAGAAATGCGAAAGAGAAACAGTTAAGCAAAGTAAAATAAAGATTCAAGTATTCACTGTAAATGAAATCCAACAAGATTGATTCCAAAGAAGTAGATAAAGAGATAATGAAAGGTGTAAATCAAAATATTTATCCCGACAGCGTTTCTAGTCTTCTTATATGTCTCCTTTCTATTTATTCATTTGCGTCCAGATAAATCATAAATAGCATTTTAAATCTCCTTAATGAGACGGGTTGAACAAAATCTGATCTTGTGAAAAATCACCTCCATTGTTGTTCCTTCCAGTTTTATTTCTCTGGGAAAGCAAAAATATCTCTAAATACTGCATCACTGCCGAGCTAAGACACTTTAAGAGCATTCACAAGCTGGGTTTAAAACTTAAACCTTTTAGCTCCGTCCTCTTAACAGCGCTTGTGTTTCCCTCAGAGCGCAGACGAAGTCAGCTCGCCGCTCTGTCCATAGCGGCTGTGGTCATCGTCGTGGGAGTCCCTCTGTGGTGGAAAACCACTGAAACCTACCGCGCCTGGCTACCTGTCAGTCAGATCAGGGAGCTAGAAAAGCTGCAGGTTTGTTTTTTATGCTTCGTCAGTATCTCGTGCATTGATGGATATATTTTTAGCATGTGTCACGCTCTTTGTTTGTGTTTCTCAGCTCCAGTTGAGTACAGACGTTGAGGTTGTGTTTGCTCGTGGAACCGTGACACCAGAGCATCAGAAGAAGGTTCCTCTGACACAGACCTATGAAGAGGATCATGCAGTAGATGGTGAGATTTAAAAATAAAATAAAGCGAGGTTTAAAATATCAAAATTCCTTTCTGAAATCCCAAAACTTTTTTTTCCAGAGGATACAACTTTGAAGTACAGGTATGAGACAAAATATCGCACAGCCACCATCATGGAGGAGGATGCCCTGAACAAGCCTACGGCGGCGGGTGAGTGTTCTGTACAATCCAGCTGTTTGTGCAATTTGTGTTTGTAACCCAATGGAACAGTCGTGACGTGCTCCTTGTGTGTGTTATTTTTCTCTCGCAGAGGCAGATCTATCGCTGCACGTGCTCAGTGAGAGTCCGTGCGGTTCTTTGGTCATATATGTGATCCCTGAGTCAACATCACTGCTGCCTGAGGTTAAAAACCCTCACACAGATTTAATCTTTGTTTAGTCAAACTCTAGACACTTCAATTTTTCATTAGGGTTTTGTTTTTAATTGTAGTTTTCATCTAAAGGTTGTTTATTGAATGCATTTTACACTGTAGATCACAGGTTGTTGATTAAAAACCCTTAAAAGATACGACATCAGTAGGATAGCATATTTCAGGATAAAACAAAGCCCTAATAATACAAGTGATGTATATTTCATTTACATATTTACTGAGGTTTTCTTACGTTGTACAACACAGATGTTTGCTTGATGTTAAATCAATTCATACATAATTTTGTATAATAGTAGAACTAAAAAAATATTCTGCAAAACTGTACTTAGACATTCTTTTAAATTAGAAAAACACAACAAAAGGTTAAAAAATTAAAGCTCAAAAACAGTCTTGTTCACAATATATTGGTAAAAACAGAACAGACTAATATAAAAAACCATAAAAGATATGTTTGGTTCTTAGTGTCAAGTTAGGTATTGTAAAAATTATAAATATAAAAGCTTCTGCCAAAACATTTGGGCTGACGATTTCTGCCATTGCTATTAAGTGATACTCGTTTTAAAACTCACGATATGTTGTGATACTATTGTGATAATGTTAAAATAGTTAACAAAAGCAAATACTGCTTTAAAAAGAAAATAGTACCGATGGCTGGTGGAGGGCTGAACAACCATGTCATCTTGAATGAGAACAAAACATAAGGGATGATTGTAGATTGCAACAGCATCAGATCAACCCCTTTTTCCATCATTGAAGTAGAAGTGGAGATGGTTGAGGAATACAAATACCTCTGTGTTTATCTGGACAGTAAAGCGTCTACAAGAAGGGACAGAGCCGAATTTACTTCCTGAGAAGCTAAAATCCTTTAAGGTTTGCACTAAAATGTTGCAGATCTTTTGTTGAGAGTGTCGTCTCCTCTGCCATCATCTGTTGGGGCAGCAGCGTCACAGCAAGGGACCTAAAAAGGCTCCAAAAACTGATAAAGAAGGCTGTGTCTGTTCTGGGGACACATGTGGAAACTCTGGAGACGATGATGGAAAGATTGATTTAACATAAAATCAAGAGAATCATGGACAACTTTGAACATCCTCTTCATGAGACCTTTACTGGAAAACAGAGTCTCTTCAGTCAGGGGCTTCCTCAGCTTAGTTGTAAAACTGACCACTACAGATCTTTTCTGCCCACAGCCATCACCATCTATAACAACTCCTTAGTTAGATGAGATACTCCAACATCATTTAGTTTTCCTTATTTTTGATCTGATTGATTTATCAATTGATTGATTTATGACAGTAGTGGCATAAAGAACAGAGATTTCTGTTACCAAATGTCACACAATAACTGCATTTAATAATTTTCTTATTTATCATAGACCTAATGTAACACTTCATGCACTTTTTTCCACGTTTTTAAACATCGTAAACAGGCCTGGACTGGCCGTAGGGAGAAGCGGGAGTATTCCCGAAGCGCCGGCCTAATATTGGCCTGCTGGCCTGCATATTTATTTATTCAGTCCCCCCTTGTTGCCAATAAAATAAAGAAGTAAGTTATAAAAACAAAAACAAAACACGCACACACAAAATGTTGGTACAAATATTATCTAAAGGATCTTGAGGCTGCACACATTCAGTCTTCAGTGTAAATATGGAGGCTATATAGGTTTAGCCTTGACATTAAGATAACGACTGGGAAGTTAAAATCACTGATTTACACGCCACTTTATTATTATTATTATTTAATTTTTAAATAATTTATTTGTCCAGCTAATCGGATATTATCTTATCATTATCATGTATATGAGTACAAGGCCAAATCAGTGAGACAGGCTACATATTCTTACTGTATGAAATACAGTTTACGGACAAACTGTAAACATATGTTTTGCTATTCAAAGGTGGTGATGGTGATTACACTAGTCCTGCTGGTACTTTAGGAGAAGTAAAGCACTTGGGAAAAGTTACAAAACCATTTCTACAGTGGAGCAACCACATATGAACACTAACAGACGCTAGCATTGACATAAGTGGCTCTCGACTGTAATAATAGCTTTTTTTGCAATTTGCCTTTATTCTAGTAAGTGATTGTGTTGTTAAATATTTCTGTGTGCTGCGGATTTGCTGTTCCCAGATCAAACATGACCATTGGTGTATTCCCACATTGGATTTACTGTAGTCTGGGGTTCATTAGTATCCCCTGATATTGTGCCACTGAGGCAGTATGTAAAGCTCTAACTTAGATACTTATTATTGTGTAAAATCTTTATTATCTTGGTACTATTGCATTAACACACAGTAAAGTTACTGTATATTACAACTTCAGAAGTTACAATAGGTGGCCATTTATTTGGAATTTGCTATAAGTGTGTGTGCGCACGTGCACACATGCGTTTTGGTTGTGCCCATGCATTGAGGTGTGGGTGTGAACATGTACGTGTGGGAACATGCATGCATGGCAAACCCAGGGTGGCCTGATAACATGACTGACTCCTGGACTGAAAACATCTCCCAGTCCGGCCCTGAATCATAAATATCAATTTATCATGGTGTTAATTCCTATGACAATATTTTCATCACAATATTTATAAACCTCCAACCTAATATAATATAGGCTCATGTTCATAGTTCCTAATTTCACCGCCAGGATGTTCACGTGTACATCGGTCAGCGGCGGACCGCGCTGCTTCGCGCCGTCGCCCAGATGGGAACAGCTAAGACCGTTGAGCAGTTGCTGGATCACCTGCAGCCTCGCATCAAACAGGTGCTGGGAGTGATGTCGTTCAGCTTCGCTGACATCACTGCTGCGCTCAGCGACAGAGTCCGTTTCCACCCAGGCAACAAAGAGAGCGTCGCCGACAGTATGAGAGCATTCAAATCCAGTCCAGGTTGGGTTTTTTAATCAAAAAAGTGCCTCTGTGGGATTTCTCCTGTAGCCTGTGTGTGTCTTCCCTGCTTATTGTTTATTTTCCTTCAGGTTACGAGATAACATTCAGCTTGTTAAACCCCGACCCCAAGTCTCACCGCCTGCACTGGGACATCCAGGGTGCTGCACAGACCTACATACAGCCTCTACTCACAAAAATGTCCCCTGTGGCTAACTTTAGCATTGACTCTCAGGTACCTCTGTTAACAGCCTATTGTGTCTTTTAGATTAGATTACTGCAACAATTGATGGATGGTTTTATACATGTTTTACAAGCAAAATGTTAAACATTTGCGGTACATTTGACGTAGCCCTCCTTTAATGCTCCTACAAAACATTTTAGAAGTCCTCTAGTTATCTTTACGAAGACCAAGATAAGCATGTTTCAGACTGGATCAGGGATAAAGTCGTAGGAATGTTTATTAATCTCATTAATTGTTTGAAAATGGAACAAATATGTCACCTATAGAAACCATCTAAACAAGCAGCTGGATAAGGAGAGTAATACTCAGAAAATCAATAAAGAGACTCGTCGTAACTCTGGAGTAGCAGAGATCCTCAGCTAAGATGATGAGCGGACATGGAAAAATGTTTAGCTTTTAAAGCCATCTTACTTTTTGCATCAGAGCTCAGTGCTTCTTTATGTTCATCTATCGCATGGAATTACCGGAAAATACATAGAAGTTTTATGTTTGTAATAGAAATTTCATGTTTTTGTTATATGAGGGCTTTTTCGGCGCACTAACGTCCCATCCAAGAGCAAAACAGATGTTATAAAAATGCTCCATTTTTGTGCCTTTAATTTTTCAGACCTTGCATTACGCCATGCTCGGCGTCAACCCACGCTTTGATAGCAGCCGCGGCTCCTACACTCTCCATGCAGATAGCCTTGCACATGTTATCAACCCGGTGGAGGCCAGACTTGGTAAAAGAAACACAACAACAATGTTTTAAGTAATTGAATATGTTTAGATTTTTGTTTTTCTGACTAACACATATGTATTCTTAATTTTCAGGCTCTAACGCTGCATCTTCCAACCCAGTGTTGAATTTCCTTCTGTATGTTCCCGATGCCAACCACTCGCCTCTTTACATCCAAGATCACAACAAGAAGGAGGTGCCGTCCAACGCGTTTCACTCTCCACGGTGGGGTGGAATCATGGTAAGATTAGAGGATTGATATATCCGATATGCAACAGATTACTAGATATTACGGATTAGCATGTAGTTTTTATTTTTTTTAAAAAGTAATAACTTTGTGATTCTAAAGGTTTCTCCTAACTGATTATGTTTTTTTAAACTTTAAAAGGCTGTAAACACAATTCAGCTCATTTTCGATTAAAGAAAAGGTTCACGTGTGTAATGAGTGTAAATTGCTGTTTACCAATATAGTTGCACAACGTAACATAATAAAGTAAAAATAGAATGTTTGGTAGCATTTGGGTTTGATTTTACAAAAATATATACTTTTAGAGACTGTGAGACTGTGTTAGCATTTGTTGACTCTGACAAAAGCGAAAAATGCTAGCATTGACGCCATCTGCTTCTGATAAGCGCCTCCTGATTAGCAGCAGTAGCAGCTGGGTAACATCTAATGGAACTGTGAGACAATATCCTTCCTTAGCTGCCATTTACTTTAAAAGCAGTTTCTTATAATGTAGCTCCTTCCCTAGAAAGGTTAGCGGCACCAATGGAGGGCATAGAGAAGCAGTTGGAGCTTCCTAAAGAGATAGAGGGGAGTTTAGAGGCATTAGATATGGCTTAGAGGCAAAGTCAAATTTCCTTTTTGTTTTGATATATACAGCAATGTTATAATAAAATTGAGGTTAAATTAGTTAACTGACTGGCTCAACATGCCTGGAAAATACATAATACACCTATTAGAGTGCAGACTTAGACGGGTGCAATCCTTTTTTATTTTTTTATGTGTTTTCAAGCTATTCAGACCTGATGGGTGGACATTCTTTTTCAGTGATATTGCAATTAAATTTTCAATCCGGTTGCTTTCAGTTGGTTGTATTTATTAAGGTCAGTATTTTGGTTGGGTTTTGTTTTTTACATCGCCTTTTGAACTGTCCTAAAATAAATGTTTACGTGCTTTTAGGTGTATAATGTCGACAGTTACTACGGGCCAGAGCCAGTCTTCCCTGTTGACATAAACATCAACATGGCTAAAGTCATGGGCATCTTCCTCGCGCAGCTTCGGTAAGCGCTAACCTACAGAAATTGACGAATTTCTTTTTTCGAAAAAAAGCTGTGAAAAGCGTCTTTATCCATTTTTGCTTCTTTCTCGCACCTAAATGTTCATCAACGAGCTAATTTTAAGTTTGAATCGAGAGAGGAAGTGTTTGTTTCTCTTTCAGTCTGTTGCTGGGTGTGCAGTCGTCAGTCCCGCCCCCCGGCTTCCTGCTGGCGCCGTGTGGCAGCACTGGTCTAGCTGACTGGGAGCTGGACCGCCTCATGTGGAGCCGCTCCGTGGAGAACATTGCGACGGCGACCACGACCATCACCTCTCTGGCACAGCTTCTGGACCAGATAGGCAACATCGTTATTAACGACAACATCGCCGATCAGGTGAAGAATACACGCATCACAATCAGTTATACGTACAGATCTAGGTAGACGATACGGTATGAAGGATTTACTAGAGGATGTTAATATGCTAAAAAATGCTTTTACTTGATTTCTACTTTCTATGGTGCTTTTATCCTCACTCTATTTTATTCCTTGTGTTTTATATGTTTTACTTGATATTACCGTCTGTAAAGCACAGTGGTTAACCTAGTGGTTTTACTTTTGTTGTTGTTTTTGTTATTATTATTAGTGGTAGTAGTAGTAGTAGTGTGGGAAAACCGGAATTAATTACCTTTTTTTTTTTTTTTATTAACCAGATTACAGACAACCCTGAACATCCTTTGTAATAAAACAACATTGTCTCTTGTCAGAGGTTTCGTTAGACTTTAATTTAAATTGAACAAAAATTCTCATCTGATTATTTAACAGATGTTTAACTATTTTGTAATTTGGGTTTAAGGCTTATACTATGGAAAGTCGTTTTCATTCAAAATTAAATAAGTAAATATTTCATGAAATAAATCGATAAAATTAAATGAAAAAGGGGGTTTTGAAATAAAAGCCACTGAAATAGTATATAGCGCCTTTACAAAATAAAAGCGTCACTAAATAAAATAAAACTCCAATATGAAATAAATACATAAATAAATTAAAATCCTTCATTGTGAAATAAATAAATAAATACATTTTTTTAAATCTTGTTTTAAATATTTATTTAATTTTGAATGAAACAGCTTTCCATATTATACGGCCAAAGTATTCAACCTCCTTTATCTCCAGTGTTGGTTTCCTTCCACAAACAGTTTCGAATGTTGGCACAAAAGTTCATTTTAACCTTATCTGACCAACAAACCTTCTTCCACATGTTTGCCGTTTCACTTATGAGGCTTATTGCAAACTCCACACTTCCTATGAGTTTCCTTCAACATTCTCTTCATTTTAAACTGCTCTAATAGATGCTTTGATTGTTGCCAAAGATGAGCCAAAGCTATCGATGCTTGTGTTTTCTCATTTTTATTCTATCATACTACAAAAACAAAAATTGTGCATATTATGAGATGATGTGTAAGGAGGGTTAAGGCTGTGACAACAAGAACAAGTGTTATTTCATACTATGTATTATCTGAGTAGAAAGGTTACAAATACAAATCCCTGCCTTTCTATTTAGATTTTTATTGGTAATAAATGTTGAAAGCCCTTCCCAATTCTGCGCCACTTTGATCACAATTAAATCCAAACAACATATGTGTTGGTTTGAAATTTGCAACATGAGCAAATGGGAAAAGGTTTTAAGAATTTTATTAAGTTAGTACTATGTTTTATGTTTCATTGCATTTGTTATTCCTGTTGCTCTCCGCCCAGGTTTCCAGTGCTGTCACATCCTTGCAGCTGGCTGTTGCAGAGCTGGAGGCTGGTAACCTCGCATACGCCCTGCAGTTCAGTAAAGAAGCCATCCTGGCCTCGGAGAAAGCCTTCTTCGACCCGTCGCTCCTCCATCTCCTCTACTTTCCTGACGACCAGAAGTTTGCCATCTACATACCTCTTTTCTTGCCGATGTGCGTGCCTATTCTGCTGTCTCTGCTCAAAATCGCTTCCGAGGCGCGACAAAAGCGCAGAGAAAAGCAAGCCAAGAAGGAGTAAAAGACATCTAGCGATAAAAACTGAGGGGGGAAACTTTAGTGTGTGGCCTCGACATTCAGGTGGAAATGGGGACAAAACAGATGCATGAAGAGAGGCCCATTTACAGTGTTGATGTCGGGGGATATTATTCTGTTTGAAACTAGGGGGTGGGTATTTGTTGGAAGATGTTCATAAGTGACCACTGGAACTGTTGCTGCACAAAAAAAGAAAGATTGAATTTGTGTAAATGTGTACAACTTTTATATACGAACTCCACTTTTAATGTAAATTATTAAGAATTAAAGACTAAAGCTGTTATATATTCAAGCCTTTATTTTTCTCCTTATGAGCCAGGCGTCACTTCTTTAGGGTCATTTTTATTAGATGGTAAAAAAATACTTGTACCCAATCAAGGATTCAACGAGATTTTATTTGTCATTTCACATCACATGTGGTACATGAGGTGGAACGAAATTGTAATCCCACGGGCCAGATTACACCCTAAAGCAATTGGAAAATAGATAAAAGATAAGAAGAATATAATGAAATATAAAAAATGTAAAAAAAGAAAATAAGATTGGTAAATACATAAATATACTATATACAAAATATATTGTATATAATATGCAAAATTTGCTGTACCAGCATGGATGGTTGGATGAAGAAAGTGATAATTAAAGTGATTCAGTACGGGTTAAATGAAGAAAAAAAAAAGTGTTTTTCATTTGTAATTGTCCTTGCGTGTGTTTGAGAGTCTCACAGCTTCTGGAACAAAGCTGTTTCTCAGTCTGGTGGTTTTGCACTTTATGCTCCGCAGCCTCCTGCCTGAGGGAAGCGGGATAAAAAGTGAGTGTGCTGGATGTGTGGGATCCTTCCTGATGCAGGAGGCCCTTTTCCTGCATCTGGAGGTTTAGATGTCTGTTGTGCTGGGGAGGTTGACTCCAACAACCCTCTGTGCAGACTTCACCACTCTCTGCAGAGTTTTCCTGTCTGCAGCAGAGCAGCTTCCATGCCACAACGTTGATGCTGGAGCACAAGACGCTCTCCACCACACATCTGTAGAAGGAGGTGAGAACTGAGCTCCCTAGTCCAGCTCTTCTCAACCTCCTGAGGAAGTAGAGCCGCTGGTGCGCCTTCCTATCCAGAGTGGAAGTGTTGTTGCTCCAGGTGAGGTTGTTACTCAGGTGCAAACCCAAGTACCTGTAGCTGTTGACCACTTCCACACGGGGAGGTGGGCATGCTTGCCTCTTCTGAAGTCCACAATCATCTCTGTCTTCTTTATGTTGATGCAGTGGTTGTTCTCTCTGCACCAATCCTCCAGGTGTTCCACCTCCTGCCTGTAGCTCTACTCATGACTGTTTGTGATGCATCCAACCACTGCTGTGTCGTCCGCAAACTTCACGATATGACAGCCTGGATGGATTAGCGAGCAGTCATATGTGAGCAATGTGAACAGGAGGGGGCTCAACACACAGCCCTGAGGGGAGCCAGTGCTGAGGGAAGACTCCAGTCCTAGTGAGGAGAGTTTGTGTATCAGGGTCTGAGGAATCATGGTGTTGAACGAGGAGGTAATGTCTACAAAGAGTAGGGACGTAGGAATCCCTTTGCTCCAGGTGGGTGAGAGTAGTGTGGACCCCTGAGGAAATGGCATCATCTGTGGATCAATTTTTCCTGTATGCATATTGGTGTGGATCCACAGTGGCATTGATGGTGGCTTTGTTGTGGGTCTGAACCAGTCTTTCAAAGCACTTTGTGACTATCGGGCTACTGGCCGATAGTCATTCAGACCTGTCACTGCGGAGCTCTTGGGGACCGGGATGATGGTGGCGGTCTTCATGCAGGTGGGTACAGCTGCCTGGATGAGGGAAGCGTTGAAGATGTCCGCCAGCACGTCTGAGAGCTGGTCCGCGCACTCTCTCAGCACCCGTCCGGGGATGTTGTCTGGGCCACTAGCTTTCCGGGGGTTGATCCTCCAAAGCGTCCCCCTTACTTCTACTGGAGTTACACTGATGGACTCTTCTCCTGGTGAAGTCGTGATTCTGGTGCTGGGGAGGGTGTCAAGGTTCTCAAACCGGGTGTAGAATTGGTTGAGAACCTCAGTCAGGGAGGGGTCTTTGGGGCATTGTGCAGCTTTGGATTTTTTAGTCTCTTATGCACTTGAGTCCCTTCCACATGCTCTGTGGATCATGGGAGGAAAAGTGTCCCTGGATTTTCTGAGGATATGCAGCTTTCGCCTTCTTATTTCCTGCAGTCAGCTCTCGTCATGCCCTCCTGAGCTCTTGTGAGTCACCAGACCTGAAGGCAGCACTCCTGGTTTAGCACCGGATGCTAATGGTAACACCGTCTCCACACAAAGGACAGATGTAAAACTATGATATAAAAATGGTAAAGCAAAGCAATAATCAAATTAACACGATCAAATTAACGTTGATAATATGATAAATCAATTTTACAAAGAAAATGGAACTGGAAATGATCATAGAAAAGCCAAGAAACACTAGAGATACTTTAGTAGGGAAACTATGAATATTCAAACTGTCTTATATTAATAACCTTTATGTGAGAATAAACATATTTATACATATATTTTGGTATTAATCTAATAAAATATGCCTATCCAAATTTATTCTAATCTTAAATTATTGTTCCTTATATACAGGAAGTGAGGACATTTTATTCATAACCTATAAGGTAATAAAGAGATGGAAATTACATTTATTTACGTTCCTGTTTATTTTTTTTACATTTCATTTGCTGTTTTTATTTTGAATTGTTATTTTGGATGCTGTACAGCAGGATTGATTTTTCCCCCGATACTTTTGTGCATTTTACTCTTTTTTTTATGCACAGCCACAGAAACAGGATGGTTTACCACAGAGGATAATAATAAATACTGATAATAATATAACTGAAGCCAAAAATCCCACTTAAAAAGGACTTAAACCTGTTTAGCTTCCCTTTTTGAATTTGACCCCTTATCAAATAAAGTTGGTGATATCATTTGTTGTTTGTATTTAAATATTTATAGGACCAAATCTGCATTTTTAAGTAAAAACAACAGTTTGATTGATAGATTATAATCAAAATGTATGTTTTTATCATCGCTTGATGAAACATCTAGTTTGACATCTAACAGCTAAAACCATGTTTGCAGCATCCGATGTTTCTGATGCAGATGAAGCTTCATAAACGTGTTAAACTAGAGTAGCGGCGGAAGTCGGGCAGGAAGCAGTTGCTCCTGAAACGAAGCTAAACGCGGATTTGGTGAACCAGCGCCGCTGCACGAAGCTCAAGCTCAGCTCAGCTCAAGCTCAGTCCGCCATAAAACGTTGAAAAGACGAGTTAAGAGGCTCCACGGGGGAGTGTCGCGTCGTTTCCCCCCGTCCTGGTTCCCGCCTCCGCTCTCACCGCAGCCTTTTGTTAGTTAGCTCGTGGTTTGCGGCGCGGCTAGCTTGTTTTTTTTTTATTAGCGCCAACATGTCTGGTGGATTCGCTCGGGGACCCTCGGGGAGCAACGACTGTCGGATTTACGTGGGGAACCTTCCCCCAGACATCAGATCCAAAGACGTGGAGGACCTGTTTTATAAGTACGGGTCTGTGCGCGACATCGACCTAAAGAACCGCCGAGGAGGACCGCCGTTCGCCTTCGTTCAGTTCGAGGATCCGAGGTTAGTGGCTAACCGTTAGCTTGATACCCGCTGTTAGCCCGATGCTAAACAGATGTTTCTAATCAAAGTTGGCTTGATTTTATTCCCTATACACCGAGTTTGCACTTTAAGCTCCAAGTGCATACTCTGTATTTGACGCACTACGAATCGCCTCATTGTGGTTTTGTTAGCATGGATGCTAACATGTGGCCGGATTGAGGCCTACTTACAGAGCATGCTCTAACCCTGCATTCAAATATTCCCGATTACATTTAAACACACCCTGTTCTTACACTTTTTTAATGCTGATATTGTGTGTTTTCTTTGATTATTAGCTTATGTGAACTTACTTATTAGCTTTCTTACATTATTTTCATGTTAGCAAAACACAAGCTCCTTGTTTCTGTTTTTGGATTATTAGAGACGTTTTACAAAGGCTTAAAACGTCAAAGTAACACGAATAAAGCAAAAAATAAGAGTTCATATTTGGCACTAAATTGGGAAATTTTGTGCACCTAAAATGGCAAAAACTTACCTTTAGTGTGCTGCACTAAACACCATTGTTGGCTTGAAATTTACTTTTTTAGAGAAAAAGAAGATTGCAAAAATTTATTTTAAGTCGTTTAAGTACAATTGTACACTATTCACCCCTTTAAAAAAAGCACAATCTGGAAACCATTAGTTTTCAGTCACACAGCAGGCAAATGCAACCAAAGTCAGTTTATTGGCTCTGATCTGAACATCCTGACTCTTATTGTTTTACCCCCTAAAAATGTGAATTTCGCCATTTCCATATGTGGTACTAATTCGGATAGTTTGTAAAGTTTCTGCAGCCCGAACACGTGTTGCATTTTATGCAATTTTTATAACATTGATAGCATACATGCATAGTAATTCAGCAGGGGACGTACAAAATTGCCGAAGCAAGTTGTGCAAATCTTGGATTGGTTCTTATAGTGAAAATCTGATAAGGTGCTTGAACCATACAAGTAATACAGATCTGCCGTCAACATCTTTCTGTTCTCGTAGTTATTGATTATTTGATAATTCCAGGGATGCCGAGGATGCTGTTTATGGGCGAGACGGTTACGACTACGACGGCTATCGGCTGCGCGTGGAGTTTCCGAGAAGCGGCCGAGGCGGAGGAGCTGGAGGAGGGGGAGGCGGAGGGGGAGGAGGCATGGGGCCGTCCAGGAACCGTTATGGCCCCCCATCCCGACGCTCGGAAAACAGAGTGGTCGTGTCAGGTGGGTAATGCTTTCCTCGTTTGTACGCCTTTGTCTTAAAAAAATGTTTCCCTCATTCCTTATTGCTTTCTTTCAGGTCTTCCCCAGAGCGGGAGCTGGCAGGACCTGAAGGATCACATGCGAGAGGCAGGTGATGTATGTTATGCCGACGTCTTCCGCGACGGCACAGGCGTGGTGGAGTTTGTGCGCAAAGAAGACATGACCTACGCTGTGCGTAAATTGGATAACACCAAGTTTCGTTCCCACGAGGTACGTAACAAATCTGACCCGGAAAGTTTGTAACTGAGGAGGGTTCTTGGACTGCGGTCTGCTCATTTAAAAAAAAGAAGAGGCAGGATTGAGGGTGGAAAAATGCCAAACTGTAAGTACAGAAGAAGAAAAAAATCAGGTAGCCCAAAAGACAAAGTTGACATTTTAATCAGTGTTTTTCTGCATGTGCAGATTAGGATTGCTAATCTATCAAACACCTTAGAAACTACAGTTTTTGAGATTAAAGTAACGGAGGTAAAAATTAAAACGCAGGACGACTGTTCAGACTGTAGATATTCATCTGGATTTTTATTATGTTTGGACATGTCACTATTTTGTTTTTGTTTGTTACGTAGCGGGTTAGAGATGAGAGATAGGTCGGGTCACATTTGCTCGCCGTGTCTCGTGTCGACTCGAGCATCTTCCAGATGGTAACGGCTGCGTTTGTGTTTAGGGGGAGACGGCCTACATTCGCGTGAAGATGGATGGAAACCGCAGCCCCAGCTACGGCCGATCCCGCTCCCGTAGCCGCAGCAGAAGCCGGAGCAAGAGCCGATCCCGCAGCTACTCGCCACGCCGCAGCAGAGGATCCCCGCAGTACTCCCCCCGGCGCTCCCGTTCTCGCACTTAGACCTGCCTGAACTGAAGCAGCGGTGTACCTCAGAGCCCGAGACGAGGCGGTCACACTGGGAATCCAGTGTTTCCTCCCAGGATCATCTCACCTGTGTACAGTGTTGTTTTGTGTGTTTCACCCACCCCTACCTTCTCCCTTTTTTTTTTGTTTGTTCTCTACTGTTTTGCAGACCTCAATATCTCCTCACACCCCCACTCCCCCCACGTTCGCCTCCCCATTTCCTGCTTTCTGTTTCAGCTCTCCATCTTCTTGTCGTCCCTGAGTTTGCTTTCTCTTCTTTTCACTGAACAATTTCCTCTTTTTTTTGTTTTTGCCATCGTCTTTGACTTCTCCCTAGCATATACAACTGTCCTTTGACCTTCTTGTGTGTTTCTCTGTAGAATTCAGAGGAACAGGATAGGATGGGAAGAGAGGAAACAGTTCATTTTAGGATAAACAGGAGGAGGAGGAGTCAAATATGGCACCAATGGTATGATGGCTGTGCCTTGTCGACTGAAATCTACACTTAAGGCTTTTGTGAAACGCTTTTCCTTTAAAACCGCTCAATTTACAGTTGATTGCTGCTGTTGAATGTTACAGTAATGTGTGCTCTAAACTTGTATTTGGGGACCCTAAAATGTATTTTTTTTTCTTATTTGCTTCTCATCTTTTTGTAGTCAAAATATTTTTGGATTTGATTAGCGATGGTGTCCCCTTTTTATCTGAGTAAACTCCCTGGTAGCTGAATTATTGATATTTACAACAAAAAAAATGTTTTCCAAAGGTGTGATTCTAACTCACCTCCTTCTCTTTGGTTTTGCTGGTTATTCTAAAGGTTTGGACTGGGCTCATTGTCCCACCTTTCCGGATCCGGATCAGGATTCAGGATCAGATATTAGGATTAGGCTTCAGGATGGATACAAGGAGCACGACCCGGCCCTGTCCACCTTACCCCCAGCTAACTGGAAACCTCATAGTAAAAGAGATAAATCAAACCAATCTGGCTTCCGAATTATCAAATCTTATTTCTTCCTGTTCGGTTTGGGACCCCGGAGATGCAGTTACTGACGGCACAGTTGGGGAAACCGTTATTTTTCCTACTATCTTTTTGTTTTTTTTTTAAAGAAGAGCAAAGCTTGATTAGGATCCAGTAGGAGGGCATGGAGGTGCAGGATGGATCCCTCGCATAAGGAGAAAGTTTGGGTAACATTTGTTGGGGGGGGGGGGCGAGGGAGGTGTGGTAGGTAAAAATGGAAGTCTGCTTTAAAACCGTATGTGACTCTTCTTAGGTCTGTCAATTCCAAAGATGGATGATTTCTGTTTTTTTTTTTCTCGAGTTATAATCTTTAGTATTTCACTGCTTTATTCTCTTTTAATAAAAACATTCAGTAAAAAGTGATGTTTTTGGTTTTCTTTGGTTGTATTTAAAGCTCTGAATGAAGCTTTTGCATCAAAATAACTTTTAGATCTTCCTGTATATACAGAAGCAAAATAGGCTAGTTATAGATTTCAATATATCTTTGATGTTGCTAATTACGTGTAAAGAGATGCTACATCCAGATATTTACCAACAAAACTCAACTTCATAGGCTGGTCTGTGGGGTTTAAATTAAATCATATCCCACTTTAATTTAGGACTGATTCCAATTTGTTTGATTTTTTTTAAAAGTTTAAACTTAAATAGACCGTTTGTTTTATACTAGCTTTCAGTAAATCCTGAACTGCAGGTTTAACCAGTTTTGGCTTTTTGTATCTAATTTATCAATACAAGTTTTTTCTTTTTCAATCTTGTAATAAACGTGTAACAACCTCTTAAATTGGTCAACTAAAAATAAGATCATAGCCCAATTTATCAGATTAAAATGCTTTATCAGTATTTAAATGATTGAATGGTTGCAAAGTAAAAGGAATCAAGGAATTTTTATTTGTCACCACATCACATGTGATACATGAGGTGGGACGAAATTCTAATCCCCCTGTCCAGTTTACACCCTAAAAGCAATTTTAAATAATATAATAAAATATAGGAACTATGCGAGAAATAGGATTTGACTACACAGAATCTACAATATTGGACTTTGGACATAGCAACAATGAAAATTCGGAGTGCAAGTGACGTAATAAGTGACATTTTAAAGTGTGATATTAAAGTGAACAGTGCCGGTTAAATGCGAAAGTGTTTTTCATTTCTAATTGTCCTTGCGTGTGTTTGAGAGTCTCACAGCTTCTGGAACGAAGCTGTTTCTCAGTCTGGTGGTTTTACACTTGATGCTCCGCAGCCTCCTGCCTGAGGGGAGCGGGACAAAAAGTGAGTGTGCTGGGTGTGTGGGGTCCTTCATGATGCAGGAGGCCCTCTTCCTGCATCTGGAGGTGTAAATGTCTGTGGTAATGGGGAGGCTGACTCCAACAATCCTCTGTGCGATCTTCACCACCCTCTGCGGAGCTTTCCTGTCTGCAGCAGAGCAGCTTCCATGCCACACGTTGATGCTGGAGCACAAGACGCTCTCCACCACACATCTGTAGAAGGAATTGAGAACTGAGCTCCCGAGTCCAGCTCTTCTCAACCTCCTGAGGAAGTAGAGCCGCTGGTGCGCCTTCCTGACCAGAATGGAAGTGTTGTTGCTCCAGGTGATGTTGTTACTCAGGTGTACACCCAAGTACCTGTAGCTGTTGACCACTTCCACCGCAGATCCTCCCATGTGCATGGGGAGGTGGGCATGCTGGCCCCTTCTGAAGTCCACAATCATCTCCTTGGTTTTCTTTACATTAATATAGAGGTTGTTATCTCTGCACCAGCCCTCCAGGTGTTCCACCTCCTGCCTGTAGCTGGACTCATCCCTGTTAGTGATGCATCCAACCACTGCTGTGTCGTCCGCAAACCTCACAATATGACAGCCTGGGTGGATAGGCGAGCAGTCATATGTGAGCAATGTGAACAGGAGGGGGCTCAGCACACAGCCCTGAGGGGATCCAGTGCTGAGGGTGATGGTGGGGGAGGAGATGTTGTGAATCCTCACAGACTGCGGCCTGTTGTTATTGATGCATCCAACCACTGCTGTGTCGTCCGCAAACTTCACAATATGACAGCCTGGGTGGATAGGCGAGCAGTCATATGTGAGCAGTGTGAACAGGAGGGGGCTCAGCATGTATAGTTTACTTCACCAAGCTGTTTAGGAAGGATCCACATTTTAAGGTTTAAATCATTTCATCTTGATGAACATTACAGGTTATACAAGGGATCTGGAACTTTTACAACAGTCCTAGCTTTGGCTAAAAATAATAAAAATAATCATCAGTTTTATGAAGATAGATTTTTGCAGCTTTTTAATTGTCCAGTTCCCTTTGGAGTGATCAAATATATGTCAGTTTTGTGAGATGTTGTTCTCCGTAAGCAGCAAAAAGCAGAAAAATGTTTTGTCTGATCAAATGTCAGAAAAAAAAAAACTTGTTTAAAGTTGAATTCTTCATGACAGAAATATTAAAAAGTACATCTGAGGCGAGCTTGCCACTCAAAACATGGCGGAGGGTCTGACGTTCGACGTCCAACCGTAATGACGTCCATTGTGAGGCGGAAGCTGAAAGCGGTGCATTCTGGGTGGAAATAAAATGCGGAGCCCCTTCAGCGAGTAGAGAATGACCGACAGCTGGGCGAAGGCTTGGTATCAGCCAATCAGTGGTGAGGAGAGGATGCAGTGGGCGTGGCGAGAGAACCACGAGTCCTTCAATAAATGAACGAAAATCTGTGTCGGTTCCCGAAACGTGCATCCCTGAACCACGAAGCTTCGCACAGAAACGGTAAGCGTTGCTCAAATATCACACACGGTCGCTTATAATCGTTAAACTGAAGGGTTTGCGCCGCGTTATTTAAATAAAATCGCTAAGCCACTGAGGAAAGCTGACCACAAAGGCTAATGGTGGCTGACGCCAACATCCTCGCACACCACAGCCCCAAATATAAATGTACGCACTTCTCATATTAGCTTATCTTTGCACAGCAGCAGTAGCTAACAAGAGGCTAAATTCCCCCACAGCTGTATAAGGCCAGGCTGATTTGGCTTGCAAAACAAACAGCTATTCAAAAGAATTGCTGATAATCGCGCACCAGGGACTGTGTGCATGCTGTGCATTATATGTAGCCAACTGTGTTCCCCACAGACAGGAGGGCATCATGTCTGACAAGAAGGCAGTGATCAAGAATGCAGACATGTCTGATGAGATGCAGCAGGATGCTGTGGACTGTGCCATGCAGGCAATGGAGAAGTACAACATAGAGAAGGACATCGCTGCCTATGTTAAAAAGGTATGTCGCCCTTTAAAAGTTGGATAAGCACATTGAATCTAGGCTGTGTTTCTATTTGATGTTGGTCATTCCTGCAGGAGTTCGACAAGAAGTACAACCCCACATGGCACTGCATCGTCGGCAGAAACTTTGGCAGCTACGTGACCCACGAAACCAAACACTTCATCTATTTCTACCTGGGTCAGGTGGCTATTCTGCTGTTCAAGTCGGGCTAACGCGCTCGCCTGAGCCACGGCGTGCATGCTGCCACCTTTCTGCAGACATGCCTACCTCCTGGTCCTCTGCTTTCGTCGGTCAGTTACTTTGTGCCATCTGCAACGCAACCATCAGTGATCAGCGCTTTTAGTGACGTATGGACAGATGATTGGTAGGAAGTTCCAGCATAGGATCGATCTGATGGTGGCCCTCGGTCGGCGTTTGTATCCGACTGTCTCCGTTTATAACTGTTTTTTGCTTTTGCTTTTTTTTTGTGCTGACCTGACCATTATTTCAAAACGAGTTTGTTGTAAAATAACTTATTTTTAGTGCATTACAATTAGCAACAGAGTTTTTGTTCAAATGCCTTTAATTTCCAGTGTCAACTGATGGACTGAAGGAAGAAAAAAAAAGTAATTCCAGGACTGTTGCTTGAAACCTAATAAAAGCTGTGACGTGCAGAGACGTAGAGGTTTGTGCGTGCTTTAACATTCCTGGTTTATGCCCTGTGAAGGAAGACCTGCGGCGTTGCTGCCGCATGTCTCTGTGAAACTCATTTGGTTGCCTGGCTTTGTGATGGTTTCTGTCGACACATTAAACATGTTGAGCACAAACCAACTTTGACGATTAAATAGTTTAAATGATGTCTGTGTATGTCCTTTAATTTTGCTGAATGCATGGTAAATGTTATGCCTCTCCGCTCGCTGATGGTGAATGATCTAAAAACTACAGTATGAGCAGAAGATCGTGTGGAATTAGGTTTCCCTTTAGCAAGAAAGGATTTTAAATTTGAAAAGGATTATTAAAGGATAAAAAGTTTGTACTTGTATGGGGAAAAATCTCTATACCTTTGAATTCATCTTTCACAGCTTTTTAGAGGAAGAGGAAAAGAGAAACGGCAAGCAAAGATGGAAGTGAAGTACAAAATGCAACAGGTTTGAGTTAAATCATTTTTTGAAGGAATAAGAAGGCTCTTAAAACCATAAAAATAAATTGTAGAATACATAAAATCTGCAGTAGAGCTCAATATTCCTGTAGCTGCAAACTGCCTTTAAAAGGTCCGAAGAAGAAACAGGAACAAGGTCATCTGTTTAGTCTTAAGTGGTGCACCAATAAGTATTTAGGTGATACAATCAGATTCAAGATGAGATATAATGGATTTAAGTCATTAAAGTTCAATATTTAATAAAATGGTATAGAGATTAAACTAGTATGGATTTCTGCACATGTTTGAACAATGGGATATAAAATGGCAAAGTTGTTTTAAAAATGTTACAAAAAAGTGAACGTAAGAGGAGAGATAAGTAAAGATTAGGTAGATTAAAGTAAAAGTATATAGTAAAACAAAAGCAATGGGATGGAGAAGGCAATGCTAGAGTTTATTATACTATCTAAATGAGAATTGTTAAATTTAGAAAAAATATTAAGGATGAGATTTTGGGCATACAGGATTAAAGAGCACACCTAAAATAACAAACATGCTAAAGGTTGCTTTATGAACAAGTGGAAATGATAGAACATGATTTCTTTTAGTACGCATTAAATATGACATATTAATTAGAAATGTAAATACTAATAGTAAGTTAAATTTGACAGATATTGATTAGAAATGTTAATACTAATAGAAGTTAAATATATGACAGATATTAATTAGAAATGTAAATACTTATAGGAGTGAGTTAAATATATGACAGATACTAATTAGAAATGTAAATACTAATAGGAGTGGGTTAAATATATGTAAGATATTAATTAGAAATGTAAATACTAATAGAAGTTAAATATATGACAGATATTAATTAGAAATGTAAATACTAATAGGAGTGAGTTAAATATATGACAGATATTAATTAGAAATGTAAATACTAATAGAAGTTAAATATATGACAGATATTAATTAGAAATGTAAATACTTATAGGAGTGAGTTAAATATATGACAGATACTAATGAGAAATGTAAATACTAATAGGAGTGAGTTAAATATATGACAGATATTAATTAGAAATGTAAATACTAATAGAAGTTAAATATATGACAGATACTAATGAGAAATGTAAATACTAATAGAAGTTAAATATATGACAGATACTAATGAGAAATGTAAATACTAATAGGAGTGAGTTAAATATATGACAGATATTAATTAGAAATGTAAATACTAATAGAAGTTAAATATATGACAGATATTAATTAGAAATGTAAATACTTATAGGAGTGAGTTAAATATATGACAGATACTAATGAGAAATGTTAATACTAATAGAAGTGAGTTAAATATATGACAGATATTAATTAGAAATGTAAATACTAATAGAAGTTAAATATATGACAGATATTAATTAGAAATGTAAATACTTATAGGAGTGAGTTAAATATATGACAGATATTAATTAGAAATGTAAATACTAATAAAAGTGGGTTAAATATGACAGATATGTATGTGAATGTATGAATAATATAGAGAGGTAGAATAAATAGTTATGTATAAGTGTTTTTGTGTATATATAGTATTTATTTATAGACCATCACGAACCACACTCCATACCAGTAGGTGGCAGTAATGCTACTATAAGTTTGTTGCCAACCGCCAATAAAATCCAAGAAGAAGAGGAAGAAGAAGAGGAAGAAGAAGAAGAAGAAGAAGAAGAAGAAGAAGAAGAAGAAGAAGAAGAAGAAGAAGAAGAAGAAGAAGAAGAAGAAGAAGAAGAAGAAGAAGAAGAAGAAGAAGAAGAAGAAGAAGAAGAAGAAGAAGAAGAAGAAGAAGAAGAAGAAGAAGAAGAAGAAGAAGAAGAAGAAGAAGAAGAAGAAGAAGAAGAAGAAG
>JAVLVB010000780.1:1986621-2014313 GCA_032876305.1 Orestias chungarensis | reverse complement strand
ATATATATATATATATATATATATATATATATATATATATATATATATATATATATATATATATATATATATATATATATATATATATATATATATATATATATATATATATATATATATAATTAGCAGCAACCAGTGGCGCCATAGAGGGATGGACATTTTAGGACACTTACATGGAACTGTTAGAGACAGAGGCCACAAAAGAGAAAACAACATTTTTATACAGTACATGTACAAAAATTACAAAATAAATGTTATGTATTTATTTTGAATTAATTTTCTGGCTTTAGGACACTTCAGTGACAGTTTGTAGTAGCTGCCAGTAAAGAAATGAGGGGGATAATGACGAGGGCTGCACGATGTTAGAAAGTCTCCCGATGCCGTTTAACATTGGTAAAGATTGCGATAACATCAGGTTCAATACGAACCAATTTTCTTATTTACTCTTTTTCTAATCTGTGCTTCCTGGTCTGTGTGACCTTTAGTTTTTTGTGTCCAGTGTGAGACTTTAGTTATGCTTCATTCAGAACCTTTACAATGTTGTAACAACAACAACAACAAAAAACAATCGGGTACGTTTCCGTCCAATCGTTTAAAACAGACCAACCTCACGAAGTAGAGCACTGACGTCACGCATGGCTGTAATAAACAGGAAGTAGTAGAATAATTTAACTAAATTGGAAACTATTCTGCAGAGGGTTTTTTTATTCCGACTTCAGAACTCTTAAAATATGTCAGCCAACACTTATTGCGCTCCAAACAGACCTGATATTGCATTGATGATATTTTCTTAATATACTTCAAAATGTCCATTAAAAAAAAGACCAAGTCTGACAGAAAAGACTACTGATTACAGTTAGATGCAGAGGAGCTCAGGGTTATCTGTAATTATCTTCATTTTTTGAACAATCTTTAATTCTACACCAATCTCCCAAGTAATAAATGTGTTTGCCAGCAATCTCAGGTAACCCGATATTGTCGTTGAAAGAGATGGTTTAAAAATACCTTCTTCTCTTGACCTTTTTGGACAAGAAGAAGATCTAATTTAATCTCTTTCGTGTCCACCTCTGCCGTGTCCTAACGCACTGTTTGCTGGTGCTTGTAGGTGGTCGAGTTTTGGTCCGAGGTGTTAAGGGGGCCACTAAACGCAGCGCTGCAGAACGAACAGCACCCAACGCTGCAGGCCAGCGCCTGCGACACGCTCGCCTCCATCCTGCCACAGGCGTTTGCCCTGCTGCCTGTGAGTTTCTCCTTCGTAGAATGATATATTCCAGTTCCTATTCAGCTGAAACTGAAACGGGTGTGTTTGTGATTCCGTTTGTAAGGATAAAACCCAGCTGATGTGCATCACTTTGCTGCTCGGCCTGACTTGCGTCGAGAACTATCTGGTCAAGACGGCTGCTGTCAGGGGGTTGGGGGTTTACATACTCTTCCCCTCTTTGAGAGAGGTAAACACAGACGGGAAAGATTTTTTTTTAAAAAGCTGTTTTTTTGGGGGGGGGTATTGTCTGATTGCATTATCCTCTCAGGATGTAATGTTTGTGGCGGATACTGCGAACGTTATCCTGGCAGCACTCGATGACCGCTCGACAAACGTCCGTGCGAAGGCTGCGTGGTCCCTGGGAAACCTCACAGACACCCTCATCATTAATATGTGAGACTGCTGACTTCCTACAAAGTCTTGAAATAAGTGGGGTGGTTTATTTCCAGGTCTAAATAAGTTAAAATTAAATAAAAATATATGATTATTCTATTCCCATTCGCTTCCTTCTTAAGGACAAGACGTCTAATAAAGATGAGAGCTGGGATTTATTTTGGGATATATTTTAGATAAATGTATATGACATTTTTTTTACATTTAAACTGTCTTTATTTACTCTGGGCAGTTTTAAATTCTGGTTCCTAAGTTTCTTTTTTTAGCTGAACAAGGATACTTCGTCCTGATTTGACAAATCCAAGAGTTTGAAAGAGTCATTAACCAACATCTGAAAGTCACTAGCCAATTTCAGGCTTTTGTTATTCCATAAATTGTAGAAACTGCATAAAGAAATACAAATTTAAGGGGTAACAGCCGTGTAAAATAATAATATTGGTAATGTGTTGATAATTTAGTAATTATGTGCAACTTTGACCCATTAAAGAAAAAACACCAAAATATTTAAACTTCTGTTGCAAATTCTTGTAGTTTTCTTATTTCATCCTGGCAAACTAACCCATTAAATGCATCAGTAAAAGCCAGACATGAATGACTATTATGATTGTGATAAGGATGTAAACTTCTGAAATTATCGCTATCTTGTCTCTCCACCTACAGGCAGAACGTAGGCGTGGACTTCCAGGAGGAATTGTCCGACATGCTCCTGCTGAAGATGCTGCAGGCGGCAACTCTAGCGGCAGCAGACAGGGACAAGGTGAGGAGGGAACAGCCGTGATCCCAGACTAATCTCGACGGCGACGCCTCCAGACTATAAACATCTCCGCTGCCTTTCGTTCTCCTCATCCACCCTTCCAGGTGAAATGCAACGCGGTGCGAGCGCTCGGAAATCTGCTCCACTTCCTGCGTCACGGCCAGATGACCCGCCCCGTTTTCCAACACCCTCTGGAAGACGCGGTCCGCGCTCTAGTCAAAACTGTCCAGTCAGAAGCTGCAATGAAAGTGAGGTGGAATGCCTGTTATGCCCTCGGAAACGCTTTCAGAAACTCCTCTCTGCCGCTCGGTAACTATATATTTTTTAAACATGTTCTCATTTAATACTAGAACTTAGGGGAGAAGGTTATTATAACCGTTTAGCTCGTTCTCTGTATGTTTTACTCTCACTGTCACACGTTCGAACAAATCCCACCTGATGTATACACTGGAATACAAAAAACACAAACAGCAACAAAATGGAAATAAACGTTGGCCCACTTTTATTTATTAGACCAATACTGACCTGTTCAAAAACATTATTCCCTACAGAAATGCATGCAGCCCTTTAATGATCTCACATCTATCAACCAGGCGTCTGATAGCAGGTGCATTTTATCAGTAGTGTGAACAACAAGGCAAAATAAAAAAAACTAAATTAAAAAGTGGAATTGAACATCAAGACTCTGTGAACGTAGTAGGTGTGTAAAATTGTATCGTTTCTGACTATGGCGGTAAATTTCAGTTATTATCACAATGATAAATTAAGATTAATCTTCATTCAAAAACCTTCATTTTTCTATTTTATTTTTAAGTTTTTTGTGACTATTTCATTGCAGCATTGGTAAATAAAAAAATATATAGTGAAACGCAGTTACTGTGTGCTTCAGTGATAGAAATCATACTTTATTCATGTAAAAGTGTCCCTTACAAGTTTTTTTTTTATTTTTAAGAACAATATTATAATTTCTTTTATTGATTCACTATATTTTAACCAGTCGTTGAATCCTTGTCTGTCTCTTCCCGGCAGGGACGGCCCCGTGGTCTCAGGATGCCTTCTCTGCCCTCATCCATGTGGTCACCTCCTGCGAAAACTTCAAGGTCCGGATCAAATCAGCCGCTGCCCTTGCGGTCCCGGCCCAGCGCGGCTGCTACGGCGACACGAAGCGCTTCGGCTGCGTGTGGCGCTCTCTGGCCACAGCCCTGGAAAACAGCAAAGATGCGGTGGACTTTCTGGAGTACCGCTACAGCGCCAGCCTGCGACACACTCTGTCAGAGGCCCTCCTGCACCTGCTGAGCCTCAGTGAGCTGCAGGACATGCCTGAGCTCAGCGCCTGCCTGGCCGGGGAGGAGGGCAGCGGCATTAAAGGGCATTTAATCAAGTATCTCAAAGCAGAGGAAGGCGAAGGAAGAACGGGAGACGATGAAGCAGAAGAGAGGAACTCTGGGGAGGAGAGGAATCATCCACAGCAAAGACTGGGGAGACTCCAGCAGACACTAACCAGACTTCAGGGCCTGAAGGCTGAAAAGGAGGGAAGGGAGGAGGAGAAGGAGTTGGTGGTTAATTTCCTGGAGGATCTGTTAAAGATTTGTGAGGAATTTTAGACCCTGATCGTAAATAGGCAGTTTTAGCTGTCCACCCATCTTTCAGATAATAACCCACACTAAATTGTTTTTGGTCAGATTGTTGACGACTGAGTGTACAGGCATGTTTTACTTATCTTGTTTTATTTTAGGATCCATGCAGTCTACACATAAAATGTCTTAGGTTTCCCTGCAGGGATCCTTTTTTGTTTTCTTATTCTTCAACAATATCCTTTTTTAAATTTTTTTATTGAACTTTATTAAGAACAATGACAAACTCGATTGATACAACATATACAGGATGACATAGCAACAACCATACCTCCTAACACTTTCTTTACATTTTTCTTTAATGCTGTCCGGTAGAGAGACATTTAGATTGTGCACAATATTTAAATAAATAAATACAAAATAAAGAGGTTTATAACTACAAACATCGACAACATCAAAATTAAAATTCAGAAAAGTAAAGATACAATATAAAATCAGAAAAGATTTTTTTTTTTATAAATAACAAAAGGTCCTCTTATTGTTTAAATTGCATAGAGTTAAATTAGAGAGGTGATATGACAGAGCTTTTGGTTTTTGAATTTTGTCCAAGGAAAGATTCAGAAGATCAAATTCCTGCTTAAGTACAGACCATAACGGCATCGATTTACCAAATCTGCATTTATGTATTTAAAATTTTAAAATTATGATAATATATTCAAATCTTTTGTTTTCAGATATAAATTGTGATGAGAAGATGTGTTTATGTTTTTACTAGTCAGGAGGTTGTGCAGAGATTCCCATAATCTTTTGATGGGTTGACAGAAAAAGAAAAGATGTTCTGTTGTTTCGATTTCACCACATATATAGCAGTTATCACATTCTATTTTAAATCTGTCTTATGAGCTCATTTGACGGGTAAATACCCAGCAGAGTTTTGAAATGTATTTCTTTATACTTTGGTGGGAGCACAAATTTTAAAAACTTTGACATTAAAATTATTTGATCTTTCTTTTCATAATTGTCCATAAATTTCCTTCTTACTAGTCCAGGGTAAATTTGTTTTACTAAATATTGTCTTAGAAACTTATTATTACATTTTTTTATCTAATAAATCTAAACCATTTATTTTGATACTCTGTAATTTAATCACTAGTTTTGTATCATAATTGTTCTTTTTGAGCTGAACAAATGCATTTGGAATTATTTTTATTATTTTTTCATAATCACGTTTGGTACAGATTAGATTATGTTTACAGATTAAATCTTCATATGCAGACGTATTGCTATTCTCATCCAATAAATGGCAAATTGACCAGATTCCCTTCTCCATCCAGTTTTCCATGAACAGACTTTTTTCTGTGTAAAATAACTGTTATTCCGCAAAGGAACATTATGAGGACTAAAGTTGTGTTTATATGCCAATTTCCAATTTAACAGCACCTGTTGGTGAAACGCAGATAATTTTACAGGTAATTTATGAATCTCAAAGTCAAAATCCTTCTTTATCTGGGATTTTTAGTGCCTTACCAACATATTTTTAAAACCAATGAAATTTTGTTAATATGAATAAACAATAGATTCACTGATTCATTACACGTGTTTCAGATGGGTTACTATATGAGCCAACAGAGTTGGGCTATAAGTGAATTAAACAGCTGGCAATTAAGATAAAAGTACAAATTGTCTTATTTATTTCTGATCGGAAAATACTACAAATGGCAACTTTAGGTCTTAATTTGCCTCTCATCTAATCTCATTAAGGAGCGCACTAAGAAGAGAAACACTCAGCCTTCTTTCCTTTTTCAGTCCTATTTTATTCCACATATATTATTGTCCTTGGGTGCTTCCTTGTGTAATCACAGCTACTTCCAACTCCAGGAATTTGGTCTGTTTCTATCTGACAGCATAAAAAACTCCATTAGGGATAAAAACAAATGTACGTTTGGGAGTTGGAACCTTCTTGCATGTAATATAATGCAATATAATGTTCAGTGTCATGATGTCTACAGAGCAAAGTGTTTTTCTTTGGAGTTTATAGGCTCTAAATAAACAAACCTCTTTATTTTACTGGTTTCTAAACATGCGCAAGGACATAACGAATCCCACATTGGCATTACACATTAAAAGATTTAGACAGGATTTAATGCAACACCCTATGTAAATGTTCTAATGTGTTTTGGATCATTGTTCTTCTCAAGACACAGTTTTGTCCGAGCTGGAACTGCCAGACTAATTACCTTGACTTTCTTTCCTCTAAATAATCTGATGTACAGTGGAGCTCATAGATTACTCAATTACTGCAAGTTTCTTTAATCCTGCAGCTCCAAATGTTTAGTTAATCAGACCAACAGTCAAGTTAAGCAGTATCATTGTTTAAAAATAGTATAAGCAGTTTTTCTTATTAATTTGTTCTTTAACTGTTCTGGTATTAACTTTAATTCATCAGAATCAGAAAACGCTTTATTTCCAAGTACGTTATTGGACACACAAGGAACTGGTTGCTGCATAAAAAATAAGAGGTCCAAGCAATAACTTCACAAAATAAAACTATTAATATATGTACATAAGCGTTTGAGTCAATAAAATATAACGATTAGGGCATTCAAGGAATCAAGGAATCTTTATTTGTCATCACATCACATGTGGTACATGAAGTGGGACGAAAATTCTAATCCCCCGGTCCAGTTTACACCCTGATAGCAATTTTAAATAATGTAATAAAATATAAGAGTATAATATCTATGCGAGAAAATGTAATTAATTAATGCAATGTTCTTAATTAATGTAATGCATAGACCAATTAACCTTAAAAAGACTTTGCTGATCCCCAAAAGGACAAATTAGGTCTGTATTGAGCTCAGTTATTATTTTATCTCCTAAGCTGCATTTCATTTGATAAAGTCTTAATAGCAACACACACTTAAATCAAACCACCACCGCCTGCAGCGCCTATGCAGTACTGCACCGTGGCCACCAGGTGTCGCCGGAAGCTGGCCGTCTCCGAACCGGATGTTGATTGTCGCTGCGTGGATCCTTTCACACCACGCTGCTGCCACGGCAATGGACGCCTACGAGCTGTTTAAAAAACTCGGAGCGGGAGCTAAATTTGATTTGAAGAGATTTGGTCAAGACGCTGCTCGCTTTAAGGTACTTTTTATATCAGTTTCAACAATCTTAGCTGGGCGGAAGTAGCAGCTAACCCTGGTAGCCACTGCTCAGGTTTGCTAGCAGCAGTGTCTGTTGCTTCTCACTGCTGCTTTTTTATTCCACTTAACTGTTGGTTTTTAATTTTACAAGTCACGATGATAACAGCTGAACACATCCGGGTACTCTTCCCCGTTCCAGGTGAGCAGGACTCGGGGCCTAGAAGCCGTCCCGGATCCCCTCTCTGCGATCGACTACTTTGGCCCAGGAGCGGCTAATGGATCCCAGAGCGCGACCAGAGATGAAGAGAGCAGTGGAAGTGGAGACTCTGGAGAGGGGCGCAACAGAAAGCGCAAAGAGCAGCAGAGAGAGTCGAAGCAGAATAACAAGAAGACTAAAAGCCTCCAGATGGAGGAGGAAGGTAGAGGATGCTTGGTTTTTATAATTGGATTGAGAGCATCTGTGATGGGTACTTTAAAGTTTTGCCACAGATGTTCACCTGCTTCTGACCTGTCCTCTGCTTGCTTAGTGTGACAGTTTAGATGAAACGTTACATGATGTTTGGGTTTTAATTAGATTTCACTGAGCCTGGGAAATCGTTTTATACACTAACTCCGTTTTAAACTTATAAAAGCGTAACAGAGAGGCATTTATGTTGAGATTATATTCATACAGTTGGACCATGTTTTCATCTGACTGGAGAAATTATTACTTTTCATTATATTTCTGGTCAGCCGGACTAACTGCACGTCAACACGCGACATCCTCAAAAGTAATAAGGGAAAACAAAGTGACAAACAAATATGGGCCAATTGTAACAATTTTTTTACAATTTGTATGTCTAATATTTTAAATCTCTACCTAGAATCAAGCATTTGTATTTCAATTTGCCTCAGCAAAGTGACGCTTGCTGCAGCTCGTGATTTCGGTGTTCAGCCATGAATGTAATCGCGATTATCCAGATGTTCTTTTGTCAGAGTTTAAACTCTCTTCTTCTGTGTCTTTTGCTCCAGCGAGGGGCGAGCCGCTGACTGAGCCACAGGAAGGCGGCATCACCTGGACCTCCTCCTTGGATAGAAAGATCCAAAACCTGCAGAAGGATGGGAAAGAGAAATCCTCACTGAAGAGGCTGAAGCATCTTCATCAGGAGAAGGTCTCCTCTCACAAACAACTCCCAGAAAGAGATTTTTCTTAGACTTTGTGTAAGTTACATGTTCAGTAAGACAACTCTAAACTCCTCTAAACCTTTTTTTTTTCCTCCTGGTCTTTACTTAAAGGTGAACCGCATTCGTGCACAGCACCGTATAAACGTGCACGGCTGCGACGTGCCCGACCCGGTGTCCTCGTTTGACGAGCTCAAAGCCGAGTATCATCTCCACCCGCGCATTCTTCAGAACCTCAAGGACGCGGGACTGAACACGCCGACGGCGATACAGATGCAGGCGATACCGCTGATGATGCACGTGAGTTGTAGCGCGTCGCGATCGGCCGGGCAGAGCGCGGTGCTCCCGTTTTTGATCGAGAGGATTTCTGCTGTTTTGTCTCCTTTAGTCTCGGGAGCTTTTAGCGTGCGCTCCTACAGGATCTGGAAAGACTTTGGCCTTCACTCTTCCTCTGCTCGCCCACCTGCAGCAGCCCACAAATCTGGGCTTTAGAGCTCTTATCATCTCACCGACGAGAGAACTGGCCAGCCAGGTACTCCCACAGCCTGTTTCACGTGTTTATTTGGGCTTTATTCCTTTTTACCAGTGGAACGTTGACCCTCTGCATGTTCAGCTTTCTTTCAAATAGATACAGATTACAGATCAGAACCGTCTGGTATTCTTTCTGTCAACCTCTACAAACACCCATTCTCAATTGATGAATCACATAATGCCACAGCATGATGCTACCACCACATTTAATTGTGGGTATGGTATTGTTTTCCTGACTATTCATATCATATTCAATCATATTTGGTAAATCAATATGTAACTTTAGTGACCTGCAGGTGCCTTGGGGGAAAAAATGAAAAATTTGCAAAAATGTTGTCAGTTTTAGCACGTCTAGGCCCTCTGAGCTTTATTTTTCGGGATGCACAATACATTGACGTTAACATCTGTACTGGCCAATGTTGACAGTCAATATTTAGGTTAACTTTTTGTGTTTGGATTTGTTGAGGGGAGGGGGTTGGCCATTTGGTTCTTGTCTGGTCTTTTGACAGTGAAAGTGATTCTAACGATGCCAGGATTGACGCCTGTTTACTGTCTGTGCATATATTTTTATCTTTAGGTTTGTTTTTTTGTAGCTAATGGCAGGCGTGAACTCAAAAAGATGTGGTGCTGAAATTAAATTAAACGACAATAGATCTTGATGCTCAATGTAGATCTGTAGCTGAAATTCTATTTATTTCTTTTTTGTTTCTTTTTTTTGAGTCGCCGTTCGTAGTACTAATTAAATGTAAATGCCATAAGACTTTTGGTGAACAGTTTTTGGCTCTGTTCTTGCACATATGGAAGTGTGAGGGTAAAAGATCGCAAGCGTGTCGTTCACACCGCAGTGGAAAGGTCAGGTATGGGTGCCAAAAGTTTTCCACTGGGTTCGGTTCGCCGGCTGTACGAATTAACGTCCCCTTGACCGTTTCATAGCCTTTATAAACTGATTGTGTTATTGTGTTGTGTTCAGACCTACAGAGAGCTGCTGCGCCTCTCGGACGGCGTTGGCTTTAGAGTTCACATCATCGATAAAGCTTCGATGGCGGCAAAGAAATACGGTCACCAGTCAAATAAAAAATATGGTGAGGAGAAACCATACCTTCGGAAATGTTGGGACTTTTGCTTTTTCACGTTTTAAATCCTGTTTGTTTTTTGTGCAGACATACTTGTAAGTACTCCAAACAGGCTGATCTACCTTCTCAATCAGGATCCTCCAGGAATAAACCTGAGCAGGTAGCCTTTATCTCTTATTATAGATTTAGTTTTGGCTAATTTCACATCTGTCTTCACTCCAGTCGTGTCTATTTTTCGCTCAGAGTGGAGTGGCTGGTCGTGGACGAGTCCGACAAGCTGTTTGAAGACGGCAAGACGGGCTTCAGGGAGCAGCTGGCGGCCATTTTTCTCGCATGTTCTAATGCCAAGGTGCGCAGGGCTTTCTTCAGCGCCACCTGCACGCCAGAGGTGGAACAGTGGTGTCGCCTGAACCTCGACAACTTGGTTTCCGTCAACATCGGACACAGGTAACGCTCTCCCATGCAGGATACTCCATTAAACGCTTTGATTTTTGTTCTTCTAACGCCTACAAACGTGGATGTGTAGAAATACAGCAGTAGAGACGGTGGAACAGCAGCTGCTGTTTGTCGGGACGGAGAACGGGAAACTCGTGGCCATGAGGGACATCATCAAAAAAGTAAGGACGAAACAGAGAGTGATGTTTTTTTAACCTTTTTTGTCTGTGAAGTCAACCATGCCATCCTCCTTGTGATCCAGGGTTTCCTGCCTCCCATGCTGGTGTTTGTCCAGTCCATAGAGCGAGCACAGGAGCTCTTCCATGAGTTGGTGTATGAGGGCATCAATGTGGACGTGATCCATGCAGAACGCACACAGCAGCAGGTAGAAACAAAACGCCATTCTTACCATCTGTCTTTTTAATTGTCCATCATTTCATCAGGTATTCATGTCAACATACCAATCAATTCATTTATTAATCAGCCGTCCATCTGGCCAATCATTCTTCATTAGTTCGTCTATCTTGTCGTCCATCTTCTTTGATATTTTGTATTTTTATTTGGCCATAATAAATCATGGAAGAAACAAATCAACAAAACATTTTTTTACATTGTTTTCTTATATCTATTTATTTTTCAATTTGTGAACTTGTTTATCCATGAATTTATCCGTCTTTAATCCGTGCATCTGTCCACATTGATCGTTCAAAGCAAGCGTTTGCATTTATAAATCGAGTCTGGAGGAGTTAAGTGAATGATCCAGGAACCCTAACATCATCTCTGCGTTTCAGAGGGACAACGTGGTGGACAGTTTTCGCTCTGGTAAGATTTGGGTGCTAATCTGCACGGCGCTGCTCGCCAGAGGAATCGACTTCAAAGGAGTGAACCTGGTGCTGAATTATGACTTCCCCACCAGCGCCGTGGAGTACATCCACAGAATCGGTGGGTTCAGAAAGAACAACAGGGTTTCTCACTTCAAACACATGTACATAGTGTTAATGTTAATTCAGGGAACGTCTGTTTATAGAATGGCTTTTTTAATGAATCTCCCTCTGTTCATGCCTCAGGTCGTACGGGAAGGGCGGGACATCAGGGAAAGGCCGTCACCTTCTTTACTGAAAATGACAAACCCTTGTTGCGCAGGTAATTAAACAAGCCACTTTACCAAAAAAACCATTTCTATCTAATCATCCATACATTCTAGTTAATACTAATTATCAATCAGACCTTTAAACCAACCGGATTGCATCAACTCATTGAGCTGATGTAGGAGTTCTCTCTGTTTTAGAGAACAGTAACATGTTCATGAGAACGTTGACCTGGCGGCAGGATCTTCTCAGCTAATAACGTCAGACCAGGTGTAGCTTCTATGGAGATAATAAAACACTGATGAAAAGTGGAGAATTAACGGTTTAAATATGAGAGTAGTAGCAGAAGAAGAACGTAACGGTGTGAATAACGTGGTCAGTTTGTTCTTCATTAGCTTACACTTACAGTTGCCTGACTATAAAGATGGCTCAGCAAATCCTGACTCCCAAAAATGAGACGATTATTTACCAAAAGGGAAAGCATGCGTTGAATGTCTGTATGTTCCTCAACTTATATTTTAAAATGGATTACTGAAAAAGAAGTTAACTATCTTAAATTATTATTAAATTAGTTTCTGATTTAGGTTTAATATCGAAAAATCCAATTATTATGCACAGAAACTTTTCAAAACCGGAACATTCAGTCTGATCTTTGCTATAAAAAAAAAAAGAAGTGGCAATATTATGTTGTTTTTCGGATTAATTTCAACCAGAGCATAACGATTCTAGTATTTGCCATAAAAACCTGAAAACTCATCATCTGTATGTGTTTAATACCTCTACTCTGGTACCGCTAAACCCAACTAGTTTCCTTCAGAAGTCACCTAACTGGTAAACAAAGTGTTTCTGTGTGTATTATTTTTTTCAATTCATTATCTAACATGTGTTTGTGTGTCTCATCTTAACAGCATAGCTAATGTTATAAAACAAGCTGGATGCCCTGTACCGGAGTACATGATTGGTTTCAAAAAGATCCACAGGTAAAACGTATTCATTGTTATACCCAAAGACACTCGTATGTCAAGCAGACATGGGCTTTGGGCTCCTTGCTGTTTTAACATTTGTTCATCATGTTCATCTGGCTGTTTTGTGTCTCATTTAGCAAAGTGAAGCGAAGACTTGAGAGGAAGCCTCCCCAGAGGAGCACCATTTGCACAACTCCTCGCTTCCTAATGAAGAAGAAGCCCAAAGCTGAAAACAAAGGACAAAAGAAAGCATTGAAGGACAACCAGCAAGGAGAAAACGACCCCCCAGCGGCGCAACAGCGGGAAAAGAGCAAAAAGATAAATGGAAAAGTTAAAAAAGCAGGACAGAAAAAAGGAAAATCTAAAGGGGCAGTTCAGAAAAATGGATCAAGATTGTCAGGAGCTAAGTTAAAAAAATGAGCATGGGCTTCAGAGTTCCCCCTTTTAAAAGCCTGTAATAAGAATTAAACTCTGTGATCTTAAAGAGATCAGTTTCACTATAAATGTTCAGTTTAGAAATCTCGACATCAGAATAACAGGAGAGTGCCATTGTTTTAGGATCAACGGTATGTGAGTCAAGAATAATTCTGATCTTTTTCTTTTATAAACCATGAAAAGCAGATGAAAAATGCAACAAGATAAAAGGACAGTGGTTGCAAGCAGACTGATGTTATAATGGACCTTAATGTGACAGACATCCTGTTTCATTGTTTCACCATCGGCATGAAGAAACAGCCTTTTATACTTTGTCATTTTTCACCCATTTTGTCATCATTAAAAGGAAAATCCTGCCATTACCAACAATTACACTATTCTTAATATGTGCTTACAGGTTTGCTTCAGTAAATTGATTAAAAAGTTGAATTTCAGTAGGTGAATTTGAAACGTGAATTGTAATTAATACTAGTTAAATCCCCATTTTATTGTTACACACATGCTGTTTACAGTGTTGCATCTTCGAGCAAAGATTTAGTGAAAGGAAGAGTTTCGGTAGAACAAGGTTATTAAGAAATAAGGATAATCACATCTTTAAGAGGAAAATAAAACCTATGAGTTTCACGTTAAGAATTGAATTACTGAAATAAACTTTCTGATTTGTTTTATGTATGGGGTCCTCTCCTGACTGAATTATTCTGTGATTTAAAAAAAATAAAGTCAAAATAAAATGTTAAGCAATCACATGACAATTTACACTTGTTTCATACTTATTCTTAACTATGATAGTCATATTTTTTACAGTGTAAAACTTATTGTAATTAGGGAGTTTCATCACTAAAAAATATATATATATTTGAGGGGAAGTTCTGTATTTATACATTTGAAAATTGGTTGAAATGTACTTGATACTTGAAATTTGCATCTGGAAAAGTATATATTTTTAGTTTAGAATGATCAGCAGCCTTATGGGTTAATAGTAAGGATAGAAAATGGACATCAGATTTGAAGTTTGAAGAATAGGACAAAACTCACTGGTTGAGCTTAAACTAAATTAATACTCTTAAAGCTTGATACCATAAAAAGCCTTCAGTCTTGCATCAAAGTGCTTTCAGAATAATCTGAAATAAGGAATTTTTGTAGGTATTTGTTATAAAGAGCTTTGTGTGTGATAATAGAGATCCTTTTTGACACAAATTAACTTCTTCGTTTACATGTTAGAAAAATAATCAGATTTTTCTATAAATAAAATGTATATTCAACTGTCGGAAAACAACTTGAATTGGAAAAACTCTGTTTTAATCAGTTAGCATAGTATTGTGCAATTTCAGTCATGTATTTATTCAATCTTCATTTAAACTATAAATAGCTTTAATGCTGTAAAGCGACCCTGATTATGTATTAAGTGCATAGACAGAAATAACTAGGTCGACATATGTGTATATTTAAAACAAATCTAATTCTAACTGAGAGCAATTTGCTGTATTTGTTTAATTACACACAAAAAAATCATTTAAATTCCCTTTTTGTTTTTGCTGGGAAAGTCTCGATTGAGTGGAAAGGGAGGGCGCTTTTATAATATCGCGAGAATGCTGATAGATCTCGCCCTTTCGTTATACCGTGGGAAACCCCGCGTGCTCTTCCTTTCTCAACATGGCACCGAAGGCGAAGAAGGAAGGTTTGTGAATCCTAACATTGTGAATGAATAAATCGCTCATTTTGTGCCGACATTGTTTCGAGTAGTAAACAGGAACGTTTTATTTGGAAGTGTAGGTCAGTCGCAGCACACAGAGTCTAGTTTTACAGCAGCGAAGTCCTTTAATACGGATGTAATTGCAATGCTAGTGTGGTGGAGAGAGATGCTAGCTAAGCTAACGTTAGCGCAAAACGTGGCCTGGTTAGTCATCAATTTACACTCATTTTAACGCTTTCTTTACTTTGCTTTAGTTTGATAAATGTTTCAATGCTAGTTGTTTGTTTTAACTCCAGTCCTGTGTTGATATTTGGAATAATTTCAGTTAGTCGTCTCAACTGTAGGATTGCTAAGCTAGCTTAGCCTGTTGGCCTTCACAATGTAATTGTCATTTAAGACTTAATATGCACTTCCAAACGTTTGGTGGGGTTATGTTTGTTTGCAGTGGGGGTTTTAATAAGTTAAGCGTATTATGAAATGCAGGATCCAGTTTAGTAGGCAGGTTTTTTGTAACTGGTCGTTTAAAGGTAAACTAAACTGGATCCTGCATATGAAGGACCCCACACACCCAGCACACTCACTTTTTGTCCCGCTCCCCTCAGGCAGGAGGCTGCGGAGCATCAAGTGTAAAACAACCAGACTGAGAAACAGCTTCGTTCCAGAAGCTGTGAGACTCTCAAACACACGCAAGGACAATTAGAAATGAAAATCACTTTCTCATTAACCGGCACTGTTCACTTTAATATCACACTTCAAAATGCCACTTTAAAATGTCACTGTAATGTTTCACTTTAAACTGTCCCTTTAAAATGTCTATTAATATGTCCCTTGCACTCCGAATTTTGATTGCTGCTATGTCCGAAGTCCTATATTGTAGATTCCATGTCAATATTGTATATTCTGTGGAGTCAAATCATATTTCTCGTATAGTTATTTATGATTTATAAATTATTATAGATTTGCATTCCGATCCTCAATGCTGCTATGTCCGAAATCCCATATTGTAGATTCTGTGTAGCTCTAATCCTAGTCTCGTATAGTTCTTATATTCTTATATTTTATTACATTATTTAAAATTGCCATCAGGGTGTAAACTGGACCGGGGGATTAGAATTTCGTCCCACCGCATGTACCACATGTGATGTGATGACAAATAAAGATTCCTTAGATGTAGCCGTCTGTAGTGAATAAGATGCATTTACGGCTTTATTTTGTTTCTTAGGTTTTTTTTTGCATTTGTATCTTGATTAAAAAATGATTATGTAACTGTCAATTTATTTTAAGGAACCAGACTTTTCTGATTTGTAATTCCTGGCCGGCACCGTAAGAAAACCACTGCTGTCTATCATAGCTAACTACATATATTTTTATGTTATAGCGGTCCCTGCCAAGACTGAGGCCAAGTCAAAGGCCCTGAAGGCGAAGAAGGCTGTTCTAAAAGGCGTTCACAGCCAGAGGAAGAAGAAAATCAGGACTTCTCCAACCTTCCGCCGCCCTAAAACTCTCCGTCTGCGCAGACAACCCAAGTACCCTCGTAAGAGTGCTCCTCGCAGGAACAAGTAAGTGTTAAGACGTCCAAATTTTTAAGACTAGTGTAAACCTTTGGTGCACATGATGGTAAATGCGATCAAAGTATGAAAAAGTATGAGTCCAATTTTATTAACTGCTGATGCACCTTAATTTTATGCATTATTTTTTGTTAGATCAGATATGTTTGGAAAATAAATTTTGGTTTAATGTGTTTCTTAATCAATTTCCAGGCTGGATCACTATGCCATTATCAAGTTCCCCTTGACAACAGAGTCTGCTATGAAAAAGATTGAGGATAACAACACACTCGTATTCATTGTGGACGTCAAGGCAAACAAACATATGATCAAACACGCTGTCAAGAAGCTGTATGACATTGATGTGGCCAAAGTCAACACGCTCATCAGGTAAGACATCTTGGTCCAGGCTCCGCATTTAATTCTTTATTCAATAATTAAGTACTGGACAAGAATACGCTGCTTTTAGTGTCGAATGAATATGTTCATATTTGAACCAAAATAAATTCAAATTTGTAGTCCTGTGTACTATGTATTTTTATACTCCCAACAAATCTGTTAGGAAAACACATGGTATTTAGATTTGTATCGTGTCAACAAATTCTCATAGGAAGAACCACAAACATTGTTGTATAAGATGTTAGCTAACTTTAAAACTACATTCTTTTGCTTATGTTTGTTCATTTCATTTGTTAAGGCCTGATGGTGAGAAGAAGGCCTACGTTCGGCTTGCGCCGGATTACGATGCGTTGGATGTTGCAAACAAGGTGAGTTTTATTTAACCGAAATTGTAAAAAAAAATTCCAATGTAAACCAGGGATCTTCAAATCCAGGATGGATTCGGTTTCCTTCAGCTCTCTAGAGTCTAATGGACTAGCTGTTTCACTCAGACTAATGTGAAAGTTGTGAGACTGGATTTGAAGACTCCTGTTTTATTGTATAGATCTTTACATTTTCTAACCCCGGTGCATATGATGTAAATATTATTTTGCTCTGAATGTATGTGATGCATTCAAAGGAACCACTGATGCCAGACTGTGTAGATATAGGTTATTTCTTTATGAAAGAGCTTTATGTAATACATTTTTCTTTTTTTTTTTGTAGATTGGCATCATCTAAACTGGCTGAAAGTGTGGAAGAATAAATATTTGTAAAAACTTACTTCTGTGTCATTGTATGCTTTAAAAGTGTTATCAAACTTTTATTTTTGTGTTGCGTTGCAGTGATCTAATTAACACCTGCTGCAGTTGTACGATATGAATGTTAATTTTAGGAGTTCTTACTTGAGACCCTCCTTTGTCTTGTTTAAATTAAATGTTATTGGTTTATGGTAATAGACATGCTGATTTTCAAGGGGGAAATGAGAATTGTTTCAAATCTGGACTAGCATTAATATTCCTACAGATTTCTGCAGCAAAGTGCACTAATATATATTTTTTAATCTTAAACAGTCTAATATTGAACAAATGTACTAGAAGTATATTTTAACTATACTTGTAAGTTGAGGCATGCTAATTACAAACCCTTTTATAAACGTAATTTTACATGTATAGACTTAATGCAGGTCAAAACTACCCATTGTCTGTATGGGTTCAAATAAAATCACAGGAAAACTTATTCGACAAACTATGTACCGTACAAATAACTGCATGCGAGAATTGTCAAATTAAGACATGAACATGTGAAAAAATCTAGACATCCTTAAGATTCCTGTTTCATGTGTGAAGCATTTTATTGGTATAACATTCATTGCATTGTAATAGTTGAGTCATATGGTAGCCATTAATTGGGTTTTAATTGTAAAGGTGATTATTGCACTGATCAGATTGGATATTGACCATTTACATACAACAAACTGTTAACTGCTCTAAAGTTGAATTGATGAGCGCTTCACATCTTAACTTAAGATATTTTAGGTGTTAAAACACCAAAACATTTAGTTCTTGAATTCTCGGCACTACTGTTTACTGCCATTATGACAGAAAGGTTCGAACTGTCCCTTTAACGAGGCCTCTGCAGATGGGACACTTGCGCAGCGAAGGCGCGCACTCCTTGCACACGACTAGGTGTCCACACGGGATGAAGACGATGTTGACCTCTTTGTCCATGCAAACCTTGCAAGTCCGCTCTTCCTGCAGGCGCCTAAGCTGTTCCTCCATGGGTAGGTCTGTAACGTAGGGAAGAAAGTTTCAAAGATCCTGCTGTTTAAATAACTTCACAAAAAATTTAACAAATGGTTTCACAAACTTGATATTCACTCTTTAAAAGTAAGTGGTTTAATATGGTAATGTAAGCATTGTTTTGGGTAGATCTTACCTAGGGACCTCTGATAATTTGTAGTAATTCAAGAGGATGGCTGTGATCTTAGCCCCGCGTGAATCTCCATCTCAGTGAAAGGGCAATGTTAGTTTTTATTGTGCAACTTTTTCTAGATTCTGGGTTGAGTGACGGAGGCTGAGGTTGCAATTACAAACGGCATTTTAAGTCCAAAATTAAGTCTGAAATATCTGAAGACCCATCCGCAGACAGAGATCCAGCAAAGCTATTTAATTTAGCTTCTTTTCTTAATCAAATGTGAATAGTTTTGACAGTTGGAGACAATGTTGCAACAGTTTTATCATAACTTGGGTTGGTTACTTAGCTCTCCACAGGCATGTGCTAAGTGTGCAGCTCGTGCTGCACAGAGATTATGGGGAAACCGTATCTGATGGGAAAACGTGGATCAATGCAAATTTTGAGTTAAAACACAGACTTTTCATATCTTGTGCGAATGCGCCATAGGTAACACGCAGGTGGGGAGATAATTTAGAAGTGATCAGAGGTCCCATGGTAATGCTAATCCTATGCAAATAGGGCTTTAGTCCTCCAGGATATGACACTGTTTTTTGTATTTTCTGGCTTCTGCTTGAACACTTAAAACAAAGATTGGTGTAAAATGTTTAAATACCAAATAATATATTGGTTTTGTAATTTAAGTGTTAAACTCTGACAGTTTAACTTTCAGTGTAAAAAGCACTGAAATTGTATATTAAGTGTCATTAGTGGGTTCTTTTCCCAACTTGTTAATTGGATTACTAATATTGGGCAAACAGGCTTTTTTCTCCTATAAATTTAAAAATAAAAACTTGGCAGGAGATAAAGTTAATTTGTCATTACCTGAAATATCTTGACTTGGTGAAGAAGCTTCATTTGACTGAGCTGAAGGAAGTGAAAAAATGAAGGAAAAAAAATGTCAGTATTTTTGCAAATGTCATTTTTGGGGTAAAATCCCAATGTAGAATTTTTCTTCCAACATTTAAATTGACAGTTTTGTCAAAAAATGGGAAACCAATGTTAAATTCAGTTAAATGTTTAATTTGTATCTGGAAACTAAATTGATTTCAACAGAAATAATCCAGACCTATAAAGTTTTTATTTAAAAAACCTCAGTGAGGACATCAGAGTTACATCAGCTCATTTCAAGCTTTGGTGTTGATGTTTGAGGGGTTTCTTGTAATGTCAGGATTCAAGTGAACCCAGATAAACTCTACGAGATAAAGATCAGGTGCTTTCACCCGTACCTGGACTTTCTATTTCTTAGTGGTATGTTAGGGGTGAAAACACCTGTGTGTAATTTTAATAGTTGTGTGGGGGAAGAAATGTGGGGGTTCCCTTATTTAATTTAAACATTTTATTTTTTTTTACCAGAAACTGCATCTTACAGAAAATGGGAAAATATGATGTAGGGCATACTCATATTTTGACAACTAGATTTGTTCTAAGCACAGTTTGATATGTGGTTCTTTAGTTTTGCTTTTAAGACTAAAAATGTGTCCAGTGGATTATTTAAAATGATCATCTAAGCAATCAAGCTGTGAAAGGAGCCTTTTCTTTCTATTTTTTGCATTTCAAGGTAAGGAACTTTATTTAAGAAATCACTTCCAGAAAAAAATAAACCCATTTTGTTCCCATTTTGGAACAAACTCAAATGTTTGATTTAAAGTTAGAAAACTGAGAAGCCACACGCATTTCCTGTGGTAAAGTCTTACCCATGAGGTCTCTGAGCAGGTGGACGTCGTTTTTCTGGATCCAGTTGCGAAACACCTCTGCGGCAGCGTTTCCTTTGTTGAGTACGAGCTCTATGAGCCGGGCGGTTTGCTGCTGGGCCGAAGCCTGGGCCATGAGGCTGCTGTAATCCTCAGCAGCTGTAGGTTAACACACCAGCAGACAGTCAACATAAGACTCGACAAGTCCAGTTTATAGTTTCCTTTAATGTCAAAGATCTGGTGGGCCATGTACTTATTTAGATAAATAAAAACGTAACTTACATAACACGTTTTCCTCTCTTAAATGCTCCATCACCGGCTCCACGCTCTTCAGACGCTGAGCCAATGATGCTTGGTGCCTCTTCACAAACGTAAAACCATCTAAAAATGACAAAAAAAAAGGTTAATGTAAATTCTTGTTAAAAAATATGGAGGCGGCACATTATCTCCATCACTCTCACCAGATGCCATCGCCTCTGCCACCATCTCGCGCTCCTCCTCCCTCTTCTGGTCTTCAGCGCTGAGCAGATCCAGCACCAGGTCCTGGACGGTCCTGTAGTTCTCGCCGCTCGTCAGGATCTTGCTCTGCACCGTTTGCTTGACGAGGCTGCGATCGAAGCCCATCTCTAAAGCAGAGTTGATCACGGGGGTGTTCATCATGACGGCATCTTCGGACCGCTCCTCACCTGGGCCCAGATGCACCACTGAGAGGAACAGAGGTCGGACATGCGATGAGGATTTTAGGCCTTTGTTATTGGTATTTTTCTGACTGGATGTGGTTTTAAACTCACCTGGTGGATCCACAAACTCTCTGGAGGGGACGTCTCCTGTTGTTAAAAGCTTTTGGTAATAAAAATAAATAAATAACTTAAACAGCTTCTATAGACAAGTATAATCCAAAATGATGCTTTTTCTACCAACCTGTTCAAACAGCCGCGGGAATCGAGCCTGTATCTGGTGGACAAAGTCTTGTCCTTTCTCCTGAAGCAGATATTCACACCTGTAAAGGAACAACCATGAAACCAGATTCAACAATCAAAGCAGTTTTATAGATAAAAAAAAAAATACAAGTTCAGAGAAGCTACCACATACCGAGGAAACCATTTAGCATGCTCCACCCATGGATCATCCCCAGACTCCCAGCATCGCAGGCCTCCATCACAGCAGAAACATTTGACGTCATCGTTCCTCCCTTAAAGGACGAACAACGAAACAGACTGAGTGATGAGTGGTTTGAAGGGGAATTTCAGAGAGAGGAGGGGAAATATCACAGATGGAGATGACATCTTAAAAACGCCTCCAACTTGCAGATCATTTTTCTCTTGGTGAGGATTTTAACTTGTATAAAATGACTCGGGGTTTTGGTACAGACATGGTGAAGCCAGACTCCAGGGAGATTTTGTCAGCGAAACTCAACATTTAACGCTTTTGCCACCCCCAAACTATCTTTCGGGGGTATTTACATGAAACATTTTTCCCCTCAATGAATACATTTACAAAACTTAGACCATAAATAAAGCTACAGATGCTCATTAATTTACCTAAAAACAATCATAGGAAAGTTTTTATCCTCCAATAAAGTGTTTTTTAATTAATTCATTGGATTTAGAAATATCCTTAGCCATGCTCGTCTTTCTGATTGGCTGCAAGCTGCATTTCATAGGTGATCTTGTAGCATATACAACAAAATGGCCTAAAATGTTTCCTACGACTTTTAAAATCCTGAAAATGTCAAGATGTTTTTTCAGCAGGAATATGTATTAAAGTGTTTATGCTAAATAAAAGGAATATTGAATAAAAGTGAGAAAGAAAAAAAAATCCTAAAAGTTGATGTTTCTTTAAATCGACTTCTAGTCACGGCGGTTTTTTAAGAGCGCTGGCTGGGAGACGTTTGGCCCTCCTCCAAACACAACACACCAGGTCTGTGCGGCGCCGTCCTCACCTACATAGTAGAACCCGGCCTTGGCCAGCTGCTCGGGCCGGACCGGAATACGGGACGGCCAGTTGACAAAGGTGAGAAACCGCTCTTCGCTCTGCCGCATCGACGGGTTGGAGACGCTGGCGAGGCCCGGGGCTCCGGCCGGCCCCTGGGATGCCGTGGCGCCGGCCAGAGACACGTTATCGGCTCTGTCTCCTCGGACGAAGCGACAGTTTGGATAATGTCTCTGGTGCTCAGATACGGCACGGTCGCCCGGTTCCCAGTTGTTTAGCTGCAAATCAGAAACTCTGGTCATTGCGTTGCCCAGACTTCAAACTTGAACTAAAGCATTTTTTTTGTAGAAAAGACTAAAATCTGAATATCTTAAAATATAATAGACATTTTGATAGTGTCATATAAAGACAAATGCCTTAAGTTGTTAAAAAAATTGTCTAAATCCCCGGAATCTGAAGGTAACCCTACTTAAATCTGTGTTAAAAAAAACATATCAATATTTCTATATATGTGAAAAAAACCTCTTTAAAACTGTAAATGCGAAATATTTCTCTATAAATTTGGAGCATAGTTTTGCAAAATAAATTTGAATTGGTTCCAAAAACTTTAACTATCTGGAGACGGTAATTTGGAGAGTGAAGAGTTACAATAAATATAAAAAGACATTAAATAATTACCTATATGTGTCTTTATTTGGTAATGCTTTAAATAGTTATGGTTAGAAAGATTTCCCGTTTTAAAGCTGCCAATCAGACGTCAGGGTCTCTACAGGAGCAACCCTAACGCCACCCACTGCGTTTGATGGGTGAGTTTAAGTTAATTTATGATGTGCTTCTGCACAGGTACACTGAAATTAAGTAATGAAATGGCTATCATTAGTCTTAAATTTACAAATAAATACAAAGAATTAAGGAACATATAAATGTTTCCATGTTTAACAAACTACTTCTGTATTTTTTCCCACCTGTCCGCCGCAGCTGAAGCAGGCCACTCTGTCTCCCTGTCCCAGGAAGTAGAAGCCCGCCTTGGCCAGCTCTGTGGGCGTGATGATGGAGAGCGTCCAGGCGTGGAACGACTCCAGGCGGTCCTGCTCTCTGCGCATGCTGGGGTTGTGGCACGTGGGTCTCTGGTGGGACATGTCCTCCACACCTCGGGAACTCAGGGGACTGGAGGGCGGCAGAGCGGAGAAGGCCGTGTTTAGGAACCCGAGCGCCTCCTCAGCATGGCTCACCGAGGGGTTTGGAGCGACAGGGCCTGGACCAGGAAGCTGGAGGAAAGTCCAATAAATGGAGTTAGTTTTCCTCCATGAATCTTGTGTCGCCTTTTGAATAAGCAATCTTTGATCTTACTGGCGGAGCGGGGGCAGCGATCCGAAGAGGGGAGAAAGCCGAGTGGGAGGAAGAGAGGAGGTTGGTAGTAGATGGGAGGCTCTGAATGAAGGAGCAGGAAGGTGAGAGCTGTTTGTGTTTCTCTGTTGGACAGTCCCCAGCCTGCCAACCCTCGGCGGTAACGTTGCATTTGAAACACTGAACGCGGTCGCCCACGCCGGTGTAGAACCAGCCGGCTCTTGCCAGGCTCCGCTCTGTGACCGGGGAGGCCGGGAAACGCGCAAAAGTGGAAATGCGATAGAGCTCTGAGGGATAAAAAAAAAGACGGCAAAGTGTTACTATAAATAAAATATGGATATAAAAAACAAACAAATATAAATTTGTCAAAGGAATGGTATGAAAATACCTGAAGAGTTGTCATATTGTAGGTCAGGAGGTGGACCGTTACGACACAGTCCCATCAAAAACTGGTTGTTTTTCAGCTGAACAAGAGTTTCCATTTTTGAAGTTTGTTTTTAATAAGTAAGAAATAAAAGAGATGTCCCCGAGAGGGAGAGGGGTTTGAAAAAACCCAAGGTCTTTCGCTCATTCATTCATTCATTCAAAGAAACCCACTGAAATGTCACATTCACACTGAAACTAAAAAATAAACCAAAAAAAGACGAGAATCTAACTCAACAGTGAAAGGAAACGCAAGACCAGCCTCTATTCAAACCTGAAAAAGCTCCAAGACGTCACCTTGCAACACCTTGCTTATTTTTAACCTGCATCTAACAGGAAAGTGTTAGAACTGAGCCAAACGTAAGCACAACCCTGTCAGAAAAAACAGTGAAACCAAATGTGCGATTGGACAAAACACAATTTGATTAAACAAATGCTCCCTGAATAAGATCCTTTTTGGACTGCACAAGATCAACCGGGATCGGTATAAACCCGACTGTTTCCCGTCTCTAGCGCAGACATAACTAAACACGGCAATTTATGTGTAAGTTTGAGGGTAAACATAAAACAATAAAAACTAAAATAAAACATCAAGCATGCACACAGAGCCTAAAGACCTGGGATGAGGTTGTTCAAACCCCTCCCCCTCTCTGGGACATCTCTGTTTTGGGCGTTTAGGCTTCCATACTTGAATGCTAAAAATCTAATTAAAATGTAGTTTGAAGTCTTATTAGGGAAACAAAAGTCCCCGTTAAGGCGTTTTCTGGGCGAAACCTGCAGAGACACAAAAGACCAGAGATAAACAAAAACATACCATACATTCTTAAAGGACTAAGTTATGTTAAATTCATCATGTTGTAATTGTTATTTTTGGTTAAAACAACTTATTTCTAACCAATGGTGCTTTGTTCAGCTACATATTTGTGTGTGTCTAATAGACATGTGTTGTTTGGGGCACATTTAGTTACAGTCAAAATGTTACTGTGATATAAGGAGATTTTCTCAAGTCACTTGAAGACAATAAAGTTTTATTTTAGACACAAAATGACTAAACTGACTGAACATATTTTCCATTGCGCAAAACTTAAATAGTTTAGCTAATATAATTTTTCAAAAGGGTAAATTTGTTACACAAAAAAAAGAGCAAAACAACAATATGGTATAAAGCTCCACACACTAAGTGTTGCTTAAAATATTTAACTGGACTCAGGGGGCATATATTTATCTATATAAAAAATATATCTATATAAAAATAACAATATTATCCAATATTTAAATATTATGAATATTTTATATTTAGCCACAGTTGGAATAGCTTAGATGTTTGGTTTTAAAATAAAAAGCAGCTAAATTATGTAACAGATTCATGTTTCAAACATGAATCTGAAGAATCATTTTCATTCTAATATTTAACTTTATATTCTGAATGACTTCTGAATAACATTTATATCACCCTCAATAAAATGTGCTTTTTTTAATTTACCCTACATTGTTTAATTTAATCTCAACATACCAAAAGTACTGTAAATAAAATGTTTCAGATAAATCTAGAAATTACCTAAAATAAATAGTAGGTCGGTTAAATAATCCGCTTTACACATAAATGTAAACCAGATTATCAATAATCTCGGATGAATATGAATATTCTTTTATGCTTTTATTGCTGATTTATCAGTTTCCATGGTCCCTTCCTTATATAATGAACCTACACAGATATAAATCTGTCTGGCGTTTAAATTAGGCTAATTATTACAATACAAAAATCAGCTTTGTTATGTTACGTATCACTAAACACGTTTCGGCGTTATTGTATTTAATTTCAAAGACAATAGATGAACAAATCCCATCGAAATCTAATTTTTGAGCCCGTTGTTTCTCAACGGCCGCCGTTAGCTCACCTAGCAACCTAGCTAATAAAAACTGGGGTTTAGTCCGTTTTAGAACTCACTATTCGATGTCTTGGTAGGAATTTAAACAAAATGTTGTAATAATCATAATAATGAAACACGTGAACAGCCTGACGGGAAACAAAACCTAACCATACATGGACCATTTCATTGTATTTCCTTTCTACTCACCTATTAGCCACGTAGCTCGGAAAGTACCGAAGATTCCGTTATGACGTCAGCACGTCGTACTTCCGCTAAATGTAGCTTAAAAAAAATTAAACTTTTTTTTTTTCCACTGTAAGAAATGAAGACATGACGAAGTAATGAAATTAAGAATAAAAACCTTTGAAGGACTTTTAAAATAACTGATAAAACGATAAATAAGACTCTTGTCAACAATAGACACAATAGTACATTAGACTTTTAAATTAAAGTAAAATAAATAAAAATACTTATCAGTGACTAACATAAACAATTATTTTAACACTGAGTTCAATTTGTTTAAAAATATTATTCATAAACCCCAGAAATTTTTAAAATCATTTAAAGAATATTAATAAATAATATTCCAGGGCTACAGTATAAATAGTAAAAAAAATAAAGAAATAAAAATACTAATCAATGACTAACATAAACAATTATTTTAATACTGAGCTCAATTTGTTTAAAAATATTATTCATAAATCCCAGAAATTTTTAAAATCATTTAAAGATTATTAATAAATAACATTCCAGGGCTACAGTATAAATAGTAAAAAAAATAAAGAAATAAAAATACTAATCAGTGACTAACATAAACAATTATTTTAATACTGAGTTCAATTTTTAAAATCATTTAAAGATTATTTATAAATAGCATTCCAGCGTTTGAAGTAAAAATAGAAAAAATTAATACTTGAAAAATGTTAAATAGATATTTCATAAAGAAAACGGTACTTACATCTGCGTGCTGGTGACGTTAGGTTTGAAACTGAGAATCAGATTTCTATATAAGGGTATTTCTCCTGAGACACGCCCCCCCCCCCCCACACACACACACACGCCTCTTTTTTTTTTAGAGAAAGGAAACCCAAAAACTATATCAAACTAACTAAATAAGATCAGAAAAGACTACTTTAAAAGTAACTAATGTTAAAGTTAATCAATCACCAGTGATTGGCAAGGCAGTTTATTAGGACTTAAAAAAAAAAATCATATCTCCACTATATGATAAAATACATTTCTGAGAATATTTAATTTCTGCACCCAGGAATAAAAGTAAATTGTATATTTTTTTTAATAACTGGGCTTTCCATTTGCTTTTATGAAACTGATATATTTTCATTTGGTAAAACACCCAAATCCTGCTTTTAGACGGTTATTACAAACCATAATACAATAAAGGATGAATAAATTACCATCATGTTACCATTTATTTCGCTCTATTTTTTCTCCTTAATCTGTATTAAGACTAGACACAAATACAATACATACTAAATTGTTTGAGAATCTCAGCTCAGCTAGAGAATTCACAGGGTTCAACATAATAAAAACATTTTATTTAACAAAACCTTTAAAATTAAATTCTCTTTAGAATTTATACAAAATTTTGTTGATGGTTTATTCACCTGTGAAATTGAAATATTAAACTGGGAATTACAACAGGATGGAAAACCCACAATCTTTTCTAATTGTTGCAGTAATAAATTGAAGTAAAGGCACTAACTCAGTAATAAACAGAAATCATTCTGTTTTCAGTATGTGGCAGCCATGTTGGATGTAAATGTGAGCGTGGGTGAGAAACCTCGGATATTTCCCAAAGGAAATCTCAGGGAACTTTTTGTCTGGTCTCTGCTGACTTTTCTGCACAGTTCTTACTGCAGGTTTCAAGGTGTCATATAAACAATGAACTCATTCTAAAGATATACGTAACAAAAAAAAAACAAAAAAAAAAAATATATATATATATATATATGTATATATATATATATATATATATATATATATATATATATATATATATATATATATATATATATAA
>JAVLVB010000780.1:1964845-1986521 GCA_032876305.1 Orestias chungarensis | reverse complement strand
CTAAAGTTTATTTATTATCTTGTCCTTTGTAGGAGCAGACTTTGGTTGGAGGCGAGTTGAGTTGGATTGTTTCATTGATAAATCAGTAGCATCAGACCGGGGCATGATCATCCAGATAAATGCTAAGATCAGTATTTTGAAAGAAATATAACAGAATGGAAAACAACAATCTAGACGAGGAAATAAAACGACTGATAATCATCTGAAGCCCCTGTTTTGACATACATAAAAAACCTTTCAGACGAGCCGTTTTGAGTGATCTATAAATTTCTTAAGCTGGACATGGTTGCAAAATTCAAAAAAACCAATTAGTTGCCAGATCCGAGGAATGAACGATTGTTAAGGCTTTCCAGGGAAAAAGTAAAAAAAAAATAAAGGGAGTTATTGTTTAATCAGCTTGTAATTTACTTTAAACGTTTGACAGTTTGAATACCTTAAAAGGAGCTGGACCGCTGTACGTTTTATCTTTTATTAATCACCAACTACAGTGAGTATAATTGTTCAAAACTGACACACCTTGATGATTTTTTTTTTTCATTTCAGTCGTTTTAACTTAGAACTATATATATAAAAAAAATGAATTATTTAAAGTAGAATTATGCTTCCAATGGTTTTCTCATTTTATTAACAGTGTTTTCCTAAAACTGACAGTAAGCCTGAAAGTTACTGGATGTGACAGAACCGAAACATAAGGGGTTTCTGATAGCTTCACGCTGGAGTCTTTTTAAAATAAATCTCTTATCTTTCTCCTAATAAAACATTTTTCACTGTCAACATCAAACAGTGTCAAGAGTGCTGTACCTCTCAGGGACCTTTGGTAAATTTAAAGAAAAGAAGATGTATGACAGTTATGTACACCTTGGTATGGGATGTTGATGGTTTCAGGCGACACCCACCCAAAACTACACAGATATACATTACCTGCTATGGTTAAATCCGTTATATTCTTCAAATACTCAATGTAACGAAAAAAAGCCTTGGAGCACATGACAGTTAGATCAGTGGAAGCTGACAAACTGTGGTTACTATAAATATAAACAAAAGGCTTGTGCAGATCTAAATCGGTCTACAACATTGTGTGTGGCCTCACGTAAAATGAACAACAGAAAATCCACAAGATACTAAAATTGGGGAATAACTTATGCAGCACCTGATGTACCATGAGGAATTTTCTGATTATTTCTCACAGTGAGGAAGTGTAGAAACTATATAGTCCAAAATTAGGCAATCAATAGTTCCCCCCACAGTCGGTCACAATTGTAGCCTCATGCTGTGGACAGTTGAAAAGTTCAATGTTGGTGAGGAAACAGGAATGAAAAGAAACATATACGCAGTTGTGCAAATAAATAGGAGAGTGTATTAAAGGAAAAGGAAAAAGTCTTTAAAGCTAAAAGATGTTCTCACTGGTAAAAATGAGGAACCTAAATCTTTCAAGATTGGAATCATTTAGATTTTTTATAAATAACAACAAAAAAATCTTAAATATGTTTACTTTTATTTTAAACAATATTGGAGACCAAATGTTAAGCAGAGAGGCACAGACTTCGGTTTCCCAAGCATCTTCATAAGTTTCCTGCCAAATAGTGAGCCAAATCTGTTTACCTTTATATTTCAGCTAGAGTTCATATATTAAACACTACCTAAGTCACTCCCTTGTATCCACAACGACCAAAATTTTAAGCATATAATATTGTACTTTAACATTAAATTATAAGTATCTGTACGGGTGCTTAAAGATTAGATCTGCAAATGCTTATTTTGAATAGAAGCAGCTTAAATTTCTAAATGTTTAGTATAACAAATGTAAATGAAATATGCTTGATTTGGCTCAATAAACCCATCAGTTTTGTTTCTCTTGTCCTTAAAAAAAAAAAAGCGAAATAAACACAATGATTCAAAAAGCCCTTGAAAAATAATTAACATATTTAATTAATTTCAAAGGCTATATTGTAAAGTTATAGCCCTTAATAAATAAACATAATAGTGTTTTGTTAGGTCAAAGGAAAGAAAACAAAACAGTAGGTGTAATTTAAAAGTTTAATAAACAGAAAAGTCCTTAAATTGATTATAATTATATTAATCATGCATAGAAAAGTAAAACAAAAAAAAGGGTCTGAAAACCTCAAAACTCTTTGTAAATAGCATAATAAAATGTCATTATATGCAACATACAGCACATAGCAAGTGTCATGCATGCCAAGATAAATAATAGACTTGGTAGTATTTCACAATGTGTATTAGCAATAAAATCACTTGCTAAGCTGGTAGGCACTTTAAAATGGGAGCTAATAAAAAAGAAAGAAAAAACATGAACACATTTTTTAAGTGGGATTTTCAGAATGAAGTATGTAGCTAGAGTACTTCATATACAAGACACAAAGACCACAGTTAGGACAGATGCTCTGGTCTGAGTTCATAATTAATATTCAGATCTGCTTGAAAACACACTGCAGAAACAAGTGACAAAAAAAAACAACAACCCATAAACGGATGACTGGTCTTAATTTATGAAGTTGGAACATTTTTGAGAAATACAGCCTTTCTAATTGGTGTGTTGCTTTATGTACTCTTATCAACATGAGTAAAAATATACATTTTTTTATTGATATCAGCTGAACTGCAGGTAAGATGTGTAGAGTTTATATAATCTATTAAATAAAGAAAAAAAATTGTGGAAAAATGTATCATCTATCAATTTAAACATGTGGTAAAACAAATTGCTGCATCCTGTAATAGAGATCATAATAGCAACTTTAAGCTTGTAGTACCAGTTTAAACCTCAAACATGGCACAGAGTGTTGTTTAAAATAAAGATTTGATGGTATTAAAAAAAAAACAAAAAAAAACTACAGCATTAACTTTGTGATGTTTTAAAAACAGCCTAAAAATGCTGTTTAATTTTAAATGTATTTACATGAACAACAGTCTTATGAACAATTAATGCAATATTTAGAAAGATAAATCTAGAAACAAAAAAAAAAAGAAAAAACGTTTTGAAGGTTTGGAAATCTTGTTGAAGTTAGACGGCTATTTCATCTCAACTTATGAAACTTTTGCACACCAAGACGAGTGAAAGGCAGAATCAGAAAAGTTGGATCAAGAAATATTCCATATATTCGACAGATTTTAAAATCAAATATGAAATGGCGAGAAAGTGGCATCTAAGACATGGGAACTAAAAGGGGGAAGTGAAAATTGTACAAAATTTACAGCTGATGAGCAAAACAACAAAAACAAAGGAAAATCATCGTTTGAGACTGTAGACGCCGGCTTAATAGATACAGACTACCTTAAGTTAAATATGGAAAAAACAAGGCATGCTTCAATTTATTACTACAAAAAAATTAATGATGGATTGTAATAAAAAATAATTGTTTAAAACTTGAAGGGTGCGAACAGTTTTCGTTAAATTTAAAAAGCCTTGTAGAAAACGGTAAACTCCTCTCCCAGGTCAGATGGCAACTAGAATGAATCCTTTACTAAATGAGCGCTTGGCAAACCGAGAACACTGCACCTATGAAGCCCATGTTTAATGGAGCTCTGGATTAAAATGGTCTAATAAAAACCACTGAAATAAAAGACTAAATATTAAAAATGCGTAAAAAAAATAAAATATCACACACATGTCAGTGGCCTATATAGAGATTACTTTTTTTGTAGCGTCATTATCAGGATCAGGAAACAAAAATGGAGCTATCATCTTTACGGGTTTCTGGGGAAATCCTGAAAAATGTCAGAGCAACCTGACTGTGTGTTTATTTGCCAAAAATGTAACATTTTGAAGCCTTGAAATCTTAAAATGTTAGTGTTCCAAACTAACTATGTTTTGTAGTTTTCTTTAGGAATAGATCCTGTTTGTTTTTGGAAGGAACAAATATTTTCTCACCACAAGAGGGCGCCGCGTTCTCCCCTTTCAATTAGAGATGGGTTGAACTATTGTACCTAAAATTCTTTGCTTTCTTTAGGCTAAAATGTTCTCCAAAACCTTTTTATTACAACTCTAAACATATGCAAAAAAACTATAAATAGGTGGTAGCTGCTCAGAGGTAGTAGCAATGAGATGTTGCTTTTTATCCCCCCAGGTCAAATAGCTAATTAAGACGCCTTATTTAACATTTTATTAAATAAAATATTTTTTGTAACATTACTGATGTTTTAACTGGTATTTATTGTTCGAGGCACTAAACAAGGTACACTTGGGGTCTAACTACAAGGCACTTCCAAGTAGGATGGAGATGATTAGCGGAGGACCAAAACGAAAGTGAACGTTTGCAAAAGCAAACCCAAAAAAGAAGAAGCCGTCAGCTTCTGTGGGAGACATTTGCTTTTTTTTTTTCACGATGATGATTACTGTTAGATATCCGTCACATATCTGCAGCATATTCTGTCTGTGAAGTTGTTCTGTACCACCTTGTTCTCAGTCACGCCACGAAAAGCTCGATTTCACACCACACTCGGCCGGGTTAAGGCTGCTCGCTCGTGTCTATAGCCAGGTGAGTAGGCTGTCCCTGTCCATGTGCGTCCCGGAGAGAACCGTGTCCATGTCCATCAGGATGTCTGAAGTCAAGCCGTCGGCTATTCCGGGCATCAGCTCCTCGTTTATCGGAAGCACGGGCATCGACTCCTGCAAGCTCATTGAGGGAGGCTCGCTGGAGTCACCTGAACAGGTGAGACACACATGAAACGAGGAAGATTCAGCAATATTTTTGTTTGGCACTGTAAGTTATTTTAGTGGTTACATGTATTTATCATCTTAATGTTCACATATATAAAAAGAAAAAACTAAATAAGAATTCCTATTTATCATACTTTCCAAGAATGATTGAGTAAAACAATGAAGTCCATCTGCCCAGATGGAGGTAATATGTAAGAACAAATGTGAATAAAAGCAAAAACAAATATAGACTTTATTTCACTGTAAAGAACAATAGATTTGGAACAAAATTCGTATTGACAGTCGTTAGGCAGATTACCAGTGTCCATATGATCCACAGAGGTCAACATGTGGTCGGACGTGCGTGGGAGGCTGCTGACGCTCAGACCACTGTCGGTGCTTTCGTTGCGAGAGTGAGCCCTGTATGAGAAAAAAACAATTATTTGCAGTCCTGGTCGATAAAACCATCTCGGATCAACTAAAAGAATCTTTTTCCTTTCGGCTCAACCATCTTTGGTACTTTGAACAGCAGCTAAATATTTAAAATCAGTCATCTTACATCTGCTAGGAGGCCAAGAGAGAGGGTTCTGGTTGGATGAGTTTAGAATGTTATCAATCCGTTCAGAAGACTTTCAAAATGAGTGTGAAAAACGACAAGACAAGCGTTCACAAAACTGGCTAATTTGAGTCAAAATTAGTTTTTTATCCCCATATGTGACCCATTTCTGATGTTTTATTGCAATATGACGAGCAAATGACAAAAAAATTCAGCATTTCTGCCAGTTCCAGATGTGGTGAGAATATGTCATGTCCCATCTCATCTGCAGCAGATGTGGTAAATCTGGACACAAACAAGAGCTGAAGCAAGCAGTGGCGAGTTTGCTTTCTTTACTTCTTAGTTTGCCTGATCTCTTTGTGATCTTGTGACGATAAGATCAGCTACCATTGCTCAATATCTTTGAAATCGACCCACGGATAGTGGCAACCATGCTTTGGGGTCATACATTGTTCACACAGACATCTGACAGCAGTCACATTTAAATAGTAATAAAAATACTTATAGCTAAAAAATATACGTTCATATGACTCAAAAAAAATTAAAAATAAATATCGGAAATGACTAAGCCGTACTTGCTTTAAAGTTACGTTCATCCTGTCACATTTATCGTATACTTGAACATGGTTTTCGGAGCAACGTTTGCACCAAACAAAACAACATTCCTGTTGTGAGTTGGGAAACTCTGAGGGTATTTCTGTTTCTTGTTTGGAACGATTAATGACTAAAAACTGATGTGAAAAAAAAAGAGCTGAAAACATCCCATTCTCAGCACCATATGCAGTCACAGACACAGTAATGAGTGACGTAAAAACTATACTGTAATTGCGGATCTTTTAATGTATTTGCTGATGCATGGTTGCTATATTGGATTCTGTACTCTGACCTGTCCGGGACATCTGAGTTTCCAGGATTCCGATCTTAGCCACTTTAAGTAGCTTTCGTAAGTTGGAAAGTTACAATGACGCCTTACTAAACCTTATATATAGTGTTTGTTGAGGTCGATCCTAGGACCCCTTTTATTCAATCTGTACATGCTTCCATTAATACGCAGCCATGGTGTGTCCTACCACAACTATGCTGATGACACTCAGATCTATGTGTTGCTGACAGCAGGAGAAGATGGGCCTGTTGATTTATTGTGTCACTATATTGAACAGATCAGTCTGTGGATGCAGAACGACTTCCTCCAGATAAACTCAGACAAAACTGAAATCTTTGTCTGTGACCCACAGAAACAAAGAGAAAGTGTCATCAGTTATCTTCTGACGCTCTCTCTGGAACATACACATCAGGTAAAAAATCTTGGGGTAATACTCGATTCTGACCTGAACTTTAACAGCCACATTAAATCAGTAACATCAGCAGCCTTTTACCATCTTAAAAACATTGCCAGAATCAGACGAATAGTCTCTAAACCAGACTTATCCATGCTTTTATCTGTAGCAGGTTAGACTACTGTAACGGCCTGCTCACTGGGCTTTCTAAACGGGCCTTAAGACAGCTTCAGAACATCCAGAATGCTCCTGCTCGGGTTCTGACCAAAACCAGGAAATATGACCACATTAGTCCAGTGCTCAAGTTTCTGTACTGGCTTCCTGTCACTCAAAGAATAGACTTTAAAACAGCCTTGCGTGTGTACGGATCTCTTCATGGTTTAGCCCCAAAGTACATATCTGACATGTTAGAGCCATATGAACCAGCCAGGACTCTGAGAACCTCAGGTAGTGGCCTCCTGCTGATGCCCAGAGTCAGGACCAAACAAGGTCAGGCTTCGTTCCAGTTTTATGCTCCTAAAATCTGGAACAGTCTTCCTGAAGAGGTGAGACTGGTTTCAACTCTGCCGTTGTTTAAATCCAGGCTGAAAACAGCCTTATTTAACTGTGCATATAGCAACTGAGAATATTATTACTATTATTATTATTATTTTTAAATTCAAAGTTGATTTTATTGTTTCATTTTCTGCTCTTTTTTCCTATGTAAAGCACTTTAAATTGTCTTGTACACAAAAATGTGCTATACAAATAAACTTGCCTTGCCTTGCCTATTCTATATCAGGTGTTTCAAACTTTTCAATCCAAAGATTCGGTTTTGCAGTCCAGCAAAATAAAACTAATTTAAAGCAATACGTCTTAGCAATTTTGCTTTCATTTTTAACAATGTATAAGAGAGAGATTACAAATCTCTTTTGCTAGAAAAGCAAACCAGAAATTACAAATCAAAAACCAAAGATATAAAAAAAAAAACTGTTAATATAAAATATAGATAAGAAAAGAATAGAAACGGCCATGAAATTAAAAAATGAGATTAAAATACTACTTAATCAAAGTATTTTCTGACAATAAGAAAAGATACGGTGGGAGTAAACCCGAGATAGCTGTGTAAAGAAAATGGACTCCTAAACCAGCGATTAAGTTGCTGCATCGTTTACAGTATCCAGCCTATGCCACTAATATAGACACGCATGCATTTAAATTATGTCACCCTGATCTGAAATGGGCAAAAAAGTTACTGCGCCCAGATGTTTCCTGGCCTCAAATGATAAGCAAGATCTAATTCTAAAATAAAGATGAGGAATAATTATGAAGCCTGGATATTTGTACTTAGATACAAACTCAATGTGAGAACCTTGAGTAGAAATATTTGGCTGAATCAATAGTGATCTAGATGTGCTTTTATAGTTGGAGAATATTAATAATAATAATAATAATAATGTATATTTTATTGATCCCGTAGGAAATTGTTTTTGGTGTAAACCACACCGAGGCAGCAATTTTGCAGGCGCCAGGTAGGCAGTAGCGCAAAGGGTCTTGCCTAAGGACCCACACTGTGGTGTATTTGTACTGGGCTGGATTTGAACCCATGAGCTTTGAATTTTTAAATCTGGTGACATTCCAATTGAGCTATCCAGCCGAGAACCGCATTACTTTAGATTTCCGAGCATTTAAAACTAGCTTTAGATAAACCAAATTCGACGGAACTGAATTAAAGCTACTTGGAGGTTTACAGAAGCACTTTTAACCTTAAATTATTTAAGTTACAGAAACTGTTCGAGTTAAACCTTAGTAAATACCTTTAAATAATTTGCTAACATTACAAGTGATGTGTAAAAGCTTTGCACACTTGTTTTAAATAGTTTAGATAAGATTTTAATTCAGGATTAAAAACCCTTATTTGCATGGGACTAGTATTACCTAGGGACCTCTGATATTTTGTAATAATTGCGGATGGTGTCTGTGTTCTTAATCCCATGCAAATGCGCCATGTCTGTGATTTGTAAAGTAAAATTTCCACCACAAATTACCGACCATAGTTCGTCAAACACAGATGTCCCATGATAATACCAGTCCCGTGTGAATCAGTGATTCTGCCAGGTTAGTTTTTTTTATTGCGCACCGTTTTCTAGTTGTACTTTAAAATGTTGTGATGTAAGACAGATGCATAGTAGTTGGAGATGATGTTACAACCGTTTTTTTATCATGTCTGGGCATTAATGGCAAGAAATTCGAGTTGAACTTTGCTTATGTGAATGCACTACAGGTAACACAGAAGTGGGGGGTAATTTACAAATTATTGGAGGTCCCTAGGTAATACTAATCCCATGCAAATACAGCTAAAGACACATATACAAATATTTTTCTCATTTTCACAAGTGTAAATAATGGTGATAGCAAACACTTACCCATTAAGGTTGGGTTCTTGGTTTAAGGCCCTGATCCTGACATCCACCGATGGGAGAAGCATCTGTGTGCTTCTGTCATGGTCCATCCCGCCGAGCATACGGTTGATACCTCCCGCCTCCTGCACCTAAACACAAACAATAAAGCATGCTATATTTCAACACACAGGAGACCAACACACAGGCGTTCGTGCAAAACCTGTCAGACTTATGGAACGACTCGCTCCAGCTTGGCCTCATCGCTGACCTGTGGTGCGAACTGTGGAGGGATGCCTTGCTTCAGTCTGAGCTTTTCTTGTCTCTGCTGCATTGCCAAGCCAAGGATGGTGGTGGGGTTCACCTTCTGGGCTATAAGAAAATAAAAAAATAAAAATTGTATATATATATATATATATATATATATATATATATATATATATGGTATGGCAACTTGTTTCATGTGGAATATATACACACACACACACACACACACACACACACACACACACACACACACACACACACACACACACACCTCTAAAAACTTTACCAGAAATTATTGTGAGAAATACTCTCCAAAACTTTTTAGATGCTTCTTTTTTGCGTGCCCGTTGCCAAACATTAAGCTGTTTTAATACTGCACATTGGAACACAATGTTTCTCATTGACAACCGTCAACTCAGGAGGCACAAAATCTGTTATAGTGTGCTACCTAGACGCGGGTCGTCCCATGTGGTGGTCTTATTTATGTGATCAATGTAGTACATCTCTCCATCTGCAGTCACAGCCTGCTCCCAGCCTTCAGGCAGTGGACCTGAATAGCAGTAAAAGTACACAGTGAGAAGGCAAAGGGTTGATGGAGCCAATGGAGTATCGAGAGGAGGAAAAAAATGTTTGTAGTTTGCAGATTTTAGGAAGAGAAATTAGTAATTGTTGTATTTTAGTTGCAGATTTTAAAGCTAAAACAACTGTATGTGCATTTTTTGCCAAACCTCAAATGTGTGTAAATCAATGTCTGTGTAAAAACGTATCCTCGAAAAAGGGTCTGTTCACCCAAATCACACTATAAAAATTTTAAAATACCTCTCATAAGAAACAGTGTCTCCAATGCTGGGAACATTTTACAAAACAGGTCCATTTCAGGATCTGGGCGATGTAATCCGGTCGGTCTTAGTTTTTTTTTTCTACCAGTCAACATTTACGTTGAAGGCATTTGATTAATTAGATAATTAAGAGGGACTCGGGCCAAAGAAGATTACAAAAAACTAAAAGTTAAAATAAAAATCAAATGAAGGTATGGCGACTTGTTTCAGGTGGAAATACCTCCAAGTTTAACTCAGAATTTTGATTAGCAAGCCTCACAATCCATAAAGTTTTCTGTATTTTTCTTTTCAATTTTGCTTCATCAAAAAATGTCTAAAGCCACAAAACTTGATGGTTAAATCAAAGAAGTTCTTGTTCTAAGCGTTTTGTAACAAAAACAAATTTTTTTCCTTTTTAATATTTTTGAATGAATTTAAAAGGCGTTTATTACACAATAAAGAAAAATATTTCCTGAAACATTCAACCTTTATAGTCACACAAAACACATAACGATGGATTCAGAACAGAGATTAAGCTATTAAAGCTAAAAGATTACTGAAGAAGCTTAAAAATCTGGATGTGGTGAAGAGTGGAGTTCACACCTGAACCTTTAGGCGCATAATGGCGATTAAAAAGACGGCCTTCTATCACATTTCCAGGATGAAGCGACTAATGTCGCAGCAGGATCTTGAGAAAATACTCCTTGTGTTTGACTTTGGTCAAAATTATTAATGTAACTGTCCTTAGAGGTCACCCTAAAAAGGAAACCAGACAGAAGCAGCTGATCCAGAATTGCACTGCTTGCTTATTTACTAAAAATCTGAAACTATAGAACATTACTACAATTCTAAAAGTCCTTACAGTGGCTCCTTGTAGCTCAGTGAATGGACCTTAAAATACTTTTCTAAGTTCATAAATTATTGAGTTACTTCATATAATTTAATTGATCTTTCTCAGCCCTTCTAGTTTTAGTCTACTCATCATCCCCAGAATCGAAAACTAAACACGAATAATCAGCATTTAGTTTCTGTGCTGCTGTAATCTGAAACAAACTTTCAGAAAACTGCTAAAAACAATAATTCCTTTAAATCAAGGCTAAAAAACACATTGTTTAGAGCACCTTCTCATTAATATTTGGAACATCTATAATTCCTAATCTTTATTGAAAAATTGATTATGTTCGCTTCTCTTTAACCACTTTAAGGTTTTGATGATGTTTATTTCACAGTAAGCACTTTCAAACGCCGCGTCGCTAAAATTTTGATTTACAAATAAACTCGACTTGCATGTTTTTGTCGGAACTCATTTAAGAAGGCTGCATATAAAATATAAAGCTGCTTTACAGGCTAAGGACGTTAAGGCGTTGATCAAACAAATCTGGCTGAGAACAATCCAGACAAAGATGGGGTTTTTTTTAAATTAAAAATGGCAGTGTAAAAAAAAAACTCGAAATCACACCCAGGACAACTTTCATACGTTTTCCTAAACTAGATTATTATCTGATGTTGTTACTTCCAACTCAAAACAGTCAAGTCGCATTTCATCCAACTTAAGTCACTGAGGTTTGAGCAACGGCGAAATTCTGTTTGGGAGGAGGCACCAAGTGCCAAGATCTGACGTAAACAATGCACGAAACAGTCATGGTAGACAACGGAGACACCAGAAATAAAGAAAAGTGTTGCATCCTTGTATACGTGTCGGGTGAAACATCATGCCGTCTTCTGCACTTGCTAATCACTCCATTGGGCATACAGTCAATTCCAATGTAAACAATTGAAAGGAAGTTCACATATTCCAGAATGTGTCAACTGTTTTTGTTAGTAATGTTTGCAATTTAAAACTACAATGACCGTAAAAGAGAGAACATTGGCTGCGTCAGCACGATATCTGCCAGTATTATGTCATCTACTCTGAACACTGTGCAGACTGGGAATGGCAAAGCTGAAATGATAGTCAATAAATCTTATGAGTTGTAAAGCAAAAAATATTCTAAAAGTTTTATCTACCCACTGTCATATTATCACAGAGTCCCATTAAAGCGCATAGTAAACATGCTAGACTTAGCCGGGAATATCAACTCATTGCTTTGCATGGAAACAGGGCCAGGAGGGTGTGAGATATTTACAAATAGAGTTTAAGTTAAGAAAGTAAGACAATTTTAACTGAGTAAAGCCCAACATGCAGTATAGACACTGTCCTGTAGAAACTCCGGCCTATATGCTAATACATAACGATTAAAGATGCATGATATATCAACTTTAACATAGATTCTGGCTTGAAATTTATCTTTGAAATATACCAGAATCGGTAAGTAAGTAAAACTAGGAACATTTCAACAACCATTATTTAATTCAACTTTCTTAATGTGTTTGCGTTACTGGAGGGGAGGAGTCTTGTCAAACGGTGTCACGTTGTTAAAGGGACACTGAGAAGTTTCAGTTTTAGTCGATTTTGGCGGCCGGTGTGGCCAAAAGCGGTAGTGTTTTGCCTGAAGGAAGACTAGATTTCCCATGAGGACCAGCACATACCATTGTAAAATCCTGATCTCCCGGGCACCAGCAGTAGGATTGAAGTACATTTATGATTACAGTCACTGGGTGAAGGATGAATAGCGATGAGGTAAAAATAAGAAGTTAAGTGAAATAAGTGAAAATAGGAAAGGGGGAAGTGACATATGCCATAAAGCAGTCAGCACATTTGCAGGGTTCCTGCCAACCTCCTATAAGTTGCTTAGTGCAGGTTACAGCATTATGGACCCCCTTTGGACCACGACAGACGGGTCATTCAATGAGCTGTAAGTCCATGAATAATAACAAACATTAAGAAAATATTGAAAAAAAAAAAAGTATTCCTGCTATTGTCAGGCATAACAAACAAGAGTTTTTTCATCAGTTTTCAGTCAACTAGTACCAAGAATAAGCAGTTAGAAAGACAACTTAAAGTAAAAACATTTGTGCTTTTAAGGTTTTTTAATTTACTCACTTGTTACATCATCATTTCCTTTAGTTTGGTTCTGGTTGTTTCTCCCATATAAAATAAATTTGGGTAAACTGACCCTTTAGACTTATATTAAGCTAATAATGGAACTAAAACTTATTGAACTTATATGATTATTATTTTCAAAACTAAAAGCTGGTTGTTCGTGAATCATTGCAACATTCATTGAACACTGGAATCTGATGTAGATTTGCGTATTAAGTCTGACCATTGCCCAGCAGATGAGCAACCGAAAGGGGAACCCAAAGAAATAAAACCCAAAGCACTCCAGGTCAGAGGGAGATACGTGACAAGAAAAAAAAGAAGGTACAGCACTGCGGTGTGATACCTGTCTCAGAAATCAGGTTTTTTGGTTGCGTAGTTGGCGCCGGGTTGCTGAATGAGTGGGCGTGGATCGGGGTGCTGGCGATCTGATGCTGGGCTGCAGCCGACTGCAGCTGCGAGAGCCGCGGGTCCTGCCATGTGGTCGTTTTGTGCAAGTGGCTGAAAAAAACAAACAAAAAAAGGCGCACAGCAGGAGGTGAATGCAAGTGTGTCTGTTAAAGCGCGGTGACCTGAAGGGGAGGGAGCGTTCTGCCTCAGACCTGCTTTACCTGTACTACCAGATGTGCTGGTGCATCTACACTCCTAAAGACAATCTCAGGCTCTTGCTCTCATGAAGGTGAAACCCAGCAGGCCACAGAACTGGTTACACCGTTTCCTGTTTACACGAGTTTTAATCTTGATTACATCTCCACCACTTAGGATGTTAAAAATCATCTCACTTCTTTGGGAAATAATAAATTACATACATATCTTGTGTGGCAAAGACGAAAACCAGGAAGAAACCTGGATTTTCTTTGAAGGACTTTGCAAAGTCCAAAATGTGCTGATTCAGAAAACCTGCAGAGCCACTGATGCAACCCAGCGATAAACCTAGAGGAGGCTCTTACTTGATGAAGTACCGTTGGGCAGTGGGCGTCTTAGCCATCTCCCAACCGTCGGGGAGAGGCACATCATCGGGTATGATTGGTGCAGCCGCCGCATCTGGGTCTGCCTGAGCAGAGAGGGAGTTGACTGGGATCGAGGCGGGGGAGGAATGAGCACGGACGTGATGAGGTGCGAGGGAGCCGCACACGCCTCCGTCTGAACTGGCCTGACGAGAAAGGAGCAGGGTTATCGAGTTGGCAGCGAAGTGACAAACGGCAACCGGAAACATAAACTGAGAACAAAAAAAAAACATAAACAAGTTTGGGAGAATACAAAAAGGTAGACTATATTAGAGTCAAAGTTTTATTCTATCAATTTGAGATATGATTTAAAAATTTTTTTATTTATATCCTCTACGTGTGATCTCAAACGTGTACACACAACTTGAGATGCATTTAAGATTTAACCATTAATTATTTTACACCTTTTTTGCACAAACACATTTAAACTCCATTAACTTTAAACCTGCTGCTTCAGCAGCTTTTAATGGAGCAGTCCGTCAGCATCCCTCAGCCTTGCATAAGATCTCCACCATCTCTCAAACTGTGAAGACATGTTTTGGTCTCAGTCGGATTTAATTTATGACTCTGGCTAAGCAGTTATAAAATCTAATTTTAATTTTTCAATTTTTCTTTTACCGTTTGGAATTTAATAAACGATACATGAAAATCCTCATATCAAACTGTGGACATCTTCCCGGAAAGATTCTGGGTGAAAGAAATCAACAGTTCTGTCCGATGGGAGGTAAACCCACAGCATGATACTGCCACCACCACAGTTAGCTGATCTTATCTTCTACCTCAACAAACAAAAAAAAAACCAGATTGATACAATGAAAACAAACAAAACAAACCACAACGGTTGTTTCACTATGGAAATGTTTCTCTTTTTAGTGACAAACTTTTATTTTTTGGAGACTTTTAATAAAACGTGGCTTGTTTTTTTTTGTTTTTTTTGTGTGTAAACTTCTGTCTTTTAAACCCAATATTTTATCTACTACTTTTAAAACAGAGAAGGAGAAACACATGTACAGAAACTCCTGCAGCTCCTCCAGTGTTGCCTTCACTCCAGTTTTTGTCTTCACTTCCTTCAGTTCCTTTAGCTAATCATGTGTGTCATTAGCAACATTTCACAGGATCCAATTAAGCAAAATATGGAAATCCTTTTACCACAGCGAAGATTTACTTCGGCTAAATCAGATTCACTTTACGTTGGTTGGAGGCATATACACAAGACAAATAATTGTAATCACACCAAAAGGTGAATGAACCTTGATTTATGTCAGGGATCACAGATATTTGTGCTCGACTGATGCGCTCGTTTTTCTGATAAAGTGTGACGAATGTTTGACGGGACAAAAGAAGAAATAAAGATGTATTTTTTAATGTTTTGTATATGTTTTGTATGCACTTGAAAAACCTCAACTTTTTTTTTATTTAAGTGACAAAAAACAAGCCCAAAACAATGCAAAAACAATCCAAAATTTTGTTGTTTTGTTCCTAAAATTGGATCTTTTAAAATGTAATAAATTCAAGCGACGTTTGCACAGATTCCTAGTTGGGGGACGTTTCTGTTCATTTGAGGATTTTCCCACAACTGGACACCATTAACAATAAGAGTACAAAGTACAAAAGCAGCTACGAAAAGGCAACATGAAGTTGTCTGATAATGGTAGACTTGAGTGACCTTTCATGGTTTTAGCTGCTGCAGCTCTGAGGTCAGTTTCCATCAAAGTAAGAACATTTTAAACATCGAATTTGAGTTTTCATGGTTGCAGCTTGAGTATAAAAGGCGCCCAACGGTCCTTACTTTCAATGCATCGTGATCAACTTTACAGTGGTAAAATTTACACATTGCTCACAGATTTGTTTGAAGTGTTTGTGCTGTGGCACAACAAAATTACTTTTTAATTCTAAGACTTTGTTAAAACACATTTTTTAGTTGTAGGTTAGAAAGTCAGTGGAGGTCTTTTGAAGCTCAACTCTGAGAACATGGATTATTGTAAATGATATTAATGTTAAAATGTTATAAAACAGTGCTTTTAAAATAATCAACATCATTTTATCAGCTAGATTTTATTACTGCATACACCCATCCGTCAAGCTATTGTCTTGGTGTGCTGATCCAGGAGGAGTGAATGCTGCAAGTCAGTGACTCGATGCAATCTGCTGGGTTTCCTTAGATCAGAAGCATTCTAAAGTGATTTGTTTATGATGCATTTATCATTGTAATTGAATGATTTTCGTGTAAAGTGCCCTGAGACGACATTCAATAAACCGAATCTTTAACACAGCCGACTGCAGGCTGACAACCAGACTACTTAAAATGACAATATCAGCCATTGATTTCTAAAAACGATAAAACATAAATAATTTCTGCACATTATGGGTCCCAAATCCACGACTTTAATGTGTGCTACAGCAATTTCTTTAAGGAAATTTATACAAATTAAAAAAATAAATGGTTCAAGAAAGAATTTGTGGAGGTTTAAAAATCAGTTATTCAAAACACTTTATTAAGCAGGAAGGAAAATAAGATCTTTCTGTAACTTCTGATTGTAGATGCTGATGTTTGTAGGAAGGATCTCCTGTATTGGTCTGTAGTACAGCGAATCTACTGAGCCTCTGACTGAAGACACATCTGACAGTCCCTCTCATGAAGAAGATTTTCTGGATTGTAGATCATTCAACAACTTAGGTGCTTCACTGAACTTTACACCCTGATTGTCTCGGACTGACCCCACAGGTCCGGTGGATTTCCACGCTCCTTCTCCGGATGATGCAGAACCTCGTGGGTTCCCCGGCCTCACCTGTCTGGAGTGGCCCCGGGGCTCCGGGGGCTTGAAGAAGGAGTCCGGCAGCTTCCTCAACCTCATCGGCACCGAGTGCGGCTGCCTGGCCGCCTGGCTCGGGTTCATTACGGCGTTGAAGAGATCCTCCAGCTCCGTCTTGGAGTCCCCGCGGACGTGCACGACTTGCTGGCCTGCCGGGGGCGCGCCGCGGTGCGCGTCCATGTCGCCCGAAGTTTGCAATCGAAACAAATCTGTTTGGAAAAAAACAACAAAAACAACTAACGTAAAACAAACAGATAAAAACATTACAAGAGAAAACTGGGCTTCAGTTTTGATCAGATGTTTACAATTTAACTCCCCCCAACCCCCCACCCCGTTTTAACTTTGTAAGCTGTTTTTAATGTTTTGTAGCTCCCAACTTCAACAAGCCATGAAAAGATCCACCAAGCGTCGCGTAAAACGGTCGAAAGCGCGATTTCTATTTGTTATTTTACACCAAGATCGAGACAGAAATGAATCTCAACATGCCTCCCACATACCTTCAGCAGTCCCCACTCCTCCTCCTCCTCCTCCTCCTCTTCCTCCCTTGAGTATTCCTGCAGGGAGGAAAAAAAAAAAAAAGGAGTCCTAGTCTGGGAAACACTCAATCCGACCAAGATTTCCCAACAGAGCGCAGAGAAAGCCGCGCGTTAACAGGCGAGACGCGCAGAGACGCAGCAGAGAAGAGCGACGAGTTTTCCAGATTCATGTGATAGTGCGCAGGGGCGGGGTTGCTGGGTTTAAGGCTGCCGCAGCCGCAGAGCAAATAGTTCACTCTGCAGACAGATATGTAAACCATCACAGCTGGAAAACTAAACTAAACAAGAAAAAAAAGAAGCTTATTTACAGCTGCGGACTGGAACTGATTGGTGAAAACAGCTGGAGAGTGAAATAAATAACACCCACTCTTGAGTTTAGTTGGGATTTTAAAGTCCTTGCTGCGCATTTTTATCCCTCTAAACACCAGAAGAAGAAAGCAGCTCCTTCTCTTTTTTTCCTGGTGTGTATTTTGGGGGGTTGGGTGAAGGAAATTGGGAAGTTTGCGCCGATAAAACATCCGCCCCACTGTGAGGCCGCAGAGTTGCGCCCCCTGGTGGAAAACACGCACCAAGCAGCTGCTGTGCGGCGCTTCAGGGCACGGAGTGTGGAGTCCCCGAAGTGCCACTATTCAATCAAAACAAAAACTGTGCTATTAAATAGAGAAACGCTTTAAGGTGTTAACGTTTTATTGGGATCAATTGACCTTTCATGTAAAATGTCAACACATTTTACTTTCTTCACATTGAGACTGAAAACTGTTTAAAAATGACTAGAGCCCATCAAATCCGTGAGGGAAGCTGCTCTAAACACAATATTTTATCACAGATTAACCATCATAACTAAAAACATTATTTAATTAAACTAAAAGTAAAACGGCTTTGCTTTGATCCTAATGATTTTGATCATTTTATTTGTTTAATAATTGTGAGGAATATGATAGTTCTGTGTTGAGTTGATTGACGTTTTTACAAATAAACTTGGCTTTACTTAAACTTTATCATCTTCTAATAAGTATTTCAATGTTTTGCTTTTATCCCCATGATTTTGGTGCATAGTTTTTTTTTGTGACAATTTTAATATTTTAATGTTTTTGCTGTATGCTTTATTGATGTTTTTATTATGTTGAGCACTTTGAACTTCCGTCCCCTACACAAATAAATTTTACTTTACTTCTTTATGTAATACCTGCTATTAAATACATCAAAGAAATAAGTAGATTAATACATTTATGAACCCTTCGCTATTTAGATTTAAAATATTTATGACAAAATAATTGAATTAAAAGTAAAATTTGTGTTGAAAAATTCTTTTGTATATATTTGTTCAGCTATTTCTTATTTTTGTATCAATTAGAAGGCTTGATGTGCCACATAAGTAGACCAACAATTGGTTGGGTAAAAATCTTCACGTATAATTGAGACAAAAACATGTAATTAAGTAAAGCAGCTGTAAAAATTTAAATAGATCACTAATGTACTAAACAGAATTACATTTTTAAATGTTTAAACTTTTATTTATTTTTATCTATAAGCAATGCATAATTTATTTCAAGTCAGTAAAAAAAACGTTTTAGTAACTCATATTACATAACTTTCTTTAACGATGGCGGACGGCAGAAAATAGATTTTCTTTAGCAGTATGTATTACAACAAATCTATAGACACCTCTCCCTGAAGACATTCTGTATTTGTAAATCAGTCTAATAAACACAATCCTAAGGTTTATCCATATTTTCTTTCATTTTATTAAGAACCCACCTTAGCACCTATCTCTAGAGGTTCCTAAGTCGTCCCCAGAACAGAACAAGCTTTCTTTATCAGGTTGTTGAAGCTTTTTTAAGTCCCTGGCTTTGATTCTGCCTCCCAAACAGATGATGGTGGAAGAGGTTACAGTCAACAGAACTGAGGAAGATCTGTATCATCTTACTGCAGTGCAAACCTTGAAGGACATAACTCCTGTCTGCTCGGTTCCTTCTTCTGAGCAGCTTCAATATTGCTTCCTCAGTCTTATAGATGGAGTAGAGGAACACTGAGGTTCCACTTCTGACCATTTGTTAACCAAAAGAATAATCACAGAGCGTTCTTTCTTTGCATAACATCATATAGTAAGACTTAGGTGTTGATGTAACAATAAATCTTCTCATCAGTCTTATCCATATCAGAAAAATCTGAATTAATTTCACTTTATTAAATCACTCAAAATTAGTAACTTTAGGTTTTTTTTATTCACTTTTGTTTTCATGCTTTAATGTAATTATTTAATCAATATGGATAAACCAATTAATTGGTGTTATACACGTTAGCAAGAAAATCTTATAGTCAGATTACATACGAAACCTGGAATTAAATACCTGTCAGTTAAAGCTGAATTGTGCATCTCTTAACATTTTGTTGATACCAACAACATCAAAACATGTTTTCTTGACATCACAGACCGTTTTAAAAGATCTGTTTTCTAACGCAAAGAATTTTAAAGTTTAACAAACAAGAGGAAAATGGTGTAAAAAAAAAGAAAAAAGGAAAGGTTTTCTGTTTCACAAGGAAACTTTACAAATCTATGTGAAGTCTGGCAGACATGACCAATTCTGTTGGTGTAAAAAGACTCTATCAAGTTTTATGTTTTGTAGTTTTACATCATTTTAAGACATTTCTTTTCAACTTAAAATACTTATTTTAGGCAAAGTTAAAAATGACAATTAAAAACAATAGGTCAGGGCAAAACAATGGGAAACTGTCCTTCCTTTGTTCTATCTACAAAAAGAGGATAGCTACTGATTGTATCCTAAAGTTGTCAGAGTCGGATAGATGCTTCGATTCCTCGCATTCCTCTTTTCAAGATGGAGTTGCAAACATTAAGAGTGAAGGTGGACAGAAAGCTTCATCAACACAAAAATGTAACATCTCTTCTCTGCACAGCATTAAACCACATTCTCTATGTCTGTTTGTGACCACCTGGATTTTGGTCACTTTTGTCTTCGTCGAGGTTGTTTTTCGTAGCCAGTTTGAGTCAGAGCGTTTTATATGTGGCCTTAAACTCTGCATGGAGGGATTCAAACTTAGCTGTCCCTCTTTACAATCATATATCACACGGTTGTACATCAGGATGATCAGACCTGCAAAACTAGATTACAAAATTGTGATTTTCTTAAAAACAAACATTAATTTCAAACAGGTTACATTTTAGTCATGGTAATAAACACATTCCTGATAAATACCTTTGTAATAAATGCGGTGTCGACATTTAGGATCAGATTTCTGGGCAATATTACTGTGATCCACTCCTGTGGACAACAGGTGGCAGTGTCCCCTTTTTGTTTTACAGTTATTTCCTTATTATTACTGTTTTAGTTTCTCAAATCACTTATCTTCCATCATGTTTCTTTTTGCTTTGATTATGTGTGCGTTAATGCAAGTTTTAAATGGTAACATTATTGATAGACAACTAAATTTGAAGTTTTCCATTCATACCAAATAAAGAGCGCATCATCTCGATGCCTGGTTTTACTTATGGAAATTGTATCAGATTGGTCAATGTTGAAATCCGATCATGTTAAAGGAAACAGTCAAAGGTCTGGGGAAGGTTAAAATGTAGTGTTGTCCACACAATACATGTAAGTTAACCTTTCTATTCTGTAAAAGTGGGGTTGCCCCCCATATCACTTTTAATGCCACCCCAGGCAGCTGCACACAAAGCGCCTAGCATAAATCCCACCTACATTTTTAAAGCTCATAAAATTTTAAAAATGTTTAACAAACATTGAAATATTTAATAGCCTTTGATACAGTGGTTAACTATTGGTATTACCCCCATTTTGGAGATGATTAATTTGTCATTAGTGAATGGTTATGTACCAGAGGCTCTTAAAGTAGCTGTAATAAAACCCCTACTTAAGAAACCTTCTCTATCAAGAAGACTTAATAAATTACAGACCCATATCTAATCTTCCTTTTTTATCCAAAATCCTTCAGAAAATTGTTGCTAATCAACTGAGAGAGCATTTGAGGAGTAAGGACCAATTTGAAGCATTTCAGTCAGGTTTCAGAGCTCATCATAGCACTGAGACAGCTCTCCTTAAAGTTACTAATGATATTCTCATGGCCTCAGACTATGGACTCGTGTCTATTCTAGTTCTGTTAGATCTCAGTGCTGCTTTTGACACAGTCAATCACAATATCCTCATTGAAAGGCTTGAACACACTGTGGGGATCAAGGGAACAGCACTAGGCTGGTTTAAATCGTATTTGTCTGATAGATCCCAGTTTGTTCATCTAAATGACAAATCTTCTCCGCATTGTAAGGTTACTTGTGGAGTACCACAGGGTTCTGTACTTGGCCCAATTCTATTTACTATATACATGCTCCCTATTGGTAAAATCATCAGACAGCATG
>JAVLVB010000780.1:1929616-1950033 GCA_032876305.1 Orestias chungarensis | reverse complement strand
TCTCAACAAAAAACTCCTACTGGTGACATACGTCAGTGTTTGAAACCTTTGCTTGAAGCTGTCTAACGCTCTCGTAGCATGAAATATCCAAAGTGACTAATCTTCAGGCAATCAGGGCCTTAAAAGGCAGTTTTCACTCTTACTATCAGACATCAGAGACTCAGTTTTATCTGATTCTGTTTTGGCTTTGAGTACTGAATGAGAATTTGCTCCGTCTAGACAAAAGAAAAAAAAAGATAAAAGAAAATGAGGAAACTATTCTCTAAGTTAGAAATGAGATAACGAAAAACAGCGTGCAACAAATTAATTTATATCCATACATGTCACAAGAATATGTTTATGCATGTGCTTGGTTCCCACACTTGACAGGGATAAGTGGAAAGTGGGAGCAGCCAGGAAACAAGGCCTACGGGGAATTTAAACCCTGTAGGAATCTCATCTGCAGTTCATCAGCCATCAGTCACTCCTCCAAACATGCCCTCGAACACGGACACTAAAATGTCTTTTAATATACACAACTTGAGCTTAAAAACTTTAGTGAAGGAACATTCAGCTTTTTCTTTTCTTAAAACTGAAAAGAAATAATAAAACCTGCACAGACAAGGCAGAGAAAAGGTTCCGACTGTGAAAGGGATGAGTCTATAGACTGATGAGAAATCATGTTACAGAGGAATAACCAGAATTTGACCCTTCAGGATCATTCAACATCTGTGAGGTTCAACGTGTCGTGTAAATAAAAGTATAGTGGGATCCAGAAGGATGCATTCTTTCTCAAGGATGGAGGACAAACAGAGGGGGGAGGGCGGCAGAGAGAGCGAGGCAGGAACATGCGGCAGGCACTTGACTGCTTGTTCGCATGAAGCAGGAGCCTCTGCTGCTGATCTTCCTTCAGGATGAACCACAGACCGCCGGCCGACCGCATCAGCCGGGCTTCTGGTGACACGGACAGATCCAGAGCCAGGAGCCGGGACAACCTGCTCCAGTATCACGACTTTGGGGAGGAATACAGCTGCGCCGGACAGTGCCTTGGGTAAGGCTTTGATTTACATTCCCTACTCACACAAACGACTAATAAATGTCCAACCAGCTTAATTTGAAGAATACTGATGGGTCAAACCTAATCATTTTAGGGAAGTAAACATGTGGAAAAGAAAGCATTTTGTACTGTAATGAATGCATATATAGATATGTTTTAAAGAAAGAAGCCACACATGCAGTTTGAATTATCGATTAAACATATTTTGATACCAAAAACTGAAAGCAGTAAGTAATTGCAGCTATTGCTTGTGAACGTTTAGCAATGAAAATATATCAGTGTCACTCTTTCTGATACCCTTTTATCGAGCCTGAGCCTCGAGACATACATCAGATTCAACGTATTAATCATGATTTTTATCTGACTTTTTTACAGTACTTTATCTTTATAAATTGCATTTGTTACTCCCTTTAAAATGCTGTTTTGGTGCACTTAGTTTTGGAAAAATATGTTTTTTTTCTCAAGGTTTTCACAATTTTTATATTTTACATTTTTGTCAGACTGAGATCAGGATCATTTGAACTCCTTTATTTATTTGCTGTTTTGTTTTTGGACATCTAGTTGTAGATTTGCGGCTATTTTTGGATAACTGTCGTGCTGTGTAACAAAACCAACTCCAATCTTTGGACATAAACAACTGTGGCAGACTAATGAGTTCCTTGTTGATTCTCAATGGCTGTAATCCAAGCAGTGTGGAGCACATTTCCACCGATGCCCCAGCTAATTTTTCATGTAATGTTTTAGCATTTCTGATAACTTTGAAAACATTCGGCGCACTTACTATTTTTGTTACTTTTAGTTGAGCAAAGTTTGATATCTGTGTTGAAGATCTGGTCATCAACTGTTCAGGCTGCTTGAATTCGGTATATGTTCATGTTTATGTCATATTATCTGCATCTATGACTGCCTGGCCTGTTAAGATCCTCTGGCGTCAAATTCTCTGTGTAGAGCATAGATGACAGGCTAGCAGAAAACCTTTTGCTTGTGACAGTTGTCTCTCATTGGTTTGACTCAGCGCTCAATGAGGCGTCTGCGTTAATGATGTCTACAGGTGCAGCAATTTGTTTGCCAACCCATTTCCCTTATTGACTAGTCATAACCTTTTTTATGAAATGCTATATGAGACCTGTAGAGTCTAAGATTTAGGACTTCTTTTTTCGTTTGTTTTGCAAAAAGTGCTTGGGCGTCCACTTCTGCTAACATACTTTATTTCCTTTAATGACTTCTACTTGTAAATATTTTCTCTAACTGCCGATTGGTGGACTTTGAGTTGTCTACAAATGTCCTACAATCCTGCCCATACAGAGCAAAAATAACCTCTCCAAAGTAAATGCTGATGCCGACATTCCAACATGTTGGGATGAAATAAACGTGCTTTTTATGTTATGGTCAAAGTTGCTGATACTAATCGATTCAACAATTGCAATACTTTTAGAAGCTCGGATGAATCCTATTTGTGTAATAAATCATGACAGTGGGGAGTTTGTTTGATTTCTCACACTGGAACATCAACGTTTCAGATCAGTGTGAAGGATTTGATTGATATTATGAAAGATAGGATGAATGGAACAACATTGTTGCAAACAAATCCGAAAGTAAACCTGTATTACAGGTTGATTTTAATTATTTGTAAAGGACTCAAAAATGCTTCAAAGACTAGATCCTTGTTAAACTCTATGACCCCCTGATTTCCCAGCAGGCACAGCGGCGCTGACAGGCAGCTCACGGCTCGCCTCACCGCATTTAAGCGCCGCCAGGCTCTGCGTGGTCCGGCCTACATGTTCTCGGCTCCTTCCTTCAGCCTGTCAGAAGTCGAGCAGCGTTTCCTGGAGGCAGCTGAGTACGGCAACATCCCAGAGGTGCGCCGCATGCTGCTCCACATCCCCGTCCTGAACGTCAACGCCGTGGACTACATGGGGCAGAACGCGCTGCAGCTGGCCGTGGCCAACGAACATCTGGAAGTGACAGAGCTGCTGCTGCGGAGGGTGGATCTGGCCAGAGTGGGAGACGCCCTCCTGTTAGCCATCAGTAAGGACGTGCACTTGTGCAAACATGAAGAAAGTTACATGCGAGCTTAATATAACGCAGATAATGTGCATTGTATTATAGAAAAGTTATTTGGCAGTAGATGCGTGTTCCATGCAAATGTTACCATGCGATGCTTCAAGATTTACTACTGTGGTGGAGGTTCATCTTTCAGTAGAACAATAACCCTCAACATATACTCCAAATACATATAATTCATATATGTTGGGCCAGCAGTTGAAACCTGTCCTTCATCCAATGTGACTAAAAGAATCGCAACATTTTCCAGAAATGTCCTTCTAAATATGTGCAACTCTGTTAAAGACAAACTCTTGTAGCTACCATTGCAGCACAAAGGTGACAAAAGTACATTTTCTACCAGTTTTTCTCTGTTTGTGCCTGAGGTAAAGGTTACGGGCGTATCACAGAGGCCCTGCTCGGTCACCCTTCGTTCAGAGACGCTCACCGTCTAACAGCGAGTCCGGCTAAAGTGGACATGCTGGACGACTTCTATGCCTACGATGAAGATGGGACAAGGTACGACTGGAAAAGAATCTTAACAGGACAAACGTTGTGTCCTATAAAGTTTAGCCGGATGTTCGATATTTGTTTGTGTTATAAAAAAAAAAGCAAGCAAATATGCAAGTTAAAAAAATGTGTAAATAGATATTACCTCTTCCCATATGGAACGACAATGTGAGTAATTAATTTAGTTACATTTTAGAGAGCCATGTACACCGTGATAAAATAAGTTTGTAAGTAAACAAAATTGTACTTTTTGCTGAGATTTTTCACTGAAACTGTGGAAATAACATCATTAACCTGTTGTAATTTATTTACTTCAATTATTTATTAACTGTTGGAGAGGTTTCCATCTAAACTACATAAATAGAAGCTGGAGTTGGTCATTCGGAGTTTGTAGTACATAAATTGTAAAAAATGTTACCATGTTATTCAAATTATATCTGTACTTTCCAGTGAAATTATTGATCTCACGCTCATAGCAAACTTGGAGGAAGTTGTGTTGAACTGCTGTTTGAAGCAGCCAATCAAACGTCAGCGGTCAGCCCTAACCCCGCCCACTTAGGTCTATGGGTGAAGTTGAGAGAAGAAATTACATGGAATTATTAATTAAATCACAAAAGGAGAATATCTCATGTATCACATTTAATTCAAGCAAATATTATATTTCTTTAGTAAGTAATTTATTTCAGTAAGTTATTTATTTATTGTCTTTATTGTAATTTACCATAACCTATAACAGGAGTACTCAAATAAAAATGATGAGGGGCCACTTTTTTTTGTCAGTGACTCAAGGGGCCATTTATTGAGACCACGTATGATAACGTATCATAACAATATAAAATGTATAACATTTATAACATATTTTATAACATAACATGTCCTTTTAATAAAAAACAAAAATATTACCTAAAATAAAAATATAATTTTAATTTGGGCACATATTAAAATAAATAACTAAATGAAATCAAACATAACCCTGTTCAAGATTTAAAAAAAATAGCGTTCAGGCAGCCCATTTCTTGTGCTTTGTTTAACAAACTATGCATCTCAAGAACTGTTTCATATTTTTCACATTTCCCCTTTAATGGGAGAAATGGCCTCCTGTTTCTTTGGCTAGTGTATCGAACCTGGGCGTGCAATAGAATATATATTTTTTAATTTAAAAAAACTTTTCAAAACAGTTTGTGGGCCATTAATAGATACCCAAAGGGCCACAAAAGGTCCACGGGCCGCTATTTGAGTATGGGGGACCTATAAAGTTGAAGCTTTGCTGTGTTTGTTCTTGAAGGTTTTCCCACGATGTGACTCCAGTGATCCTTGCAGCTCACTGCCAGGAATACGAGATAGTTCACACCCTCCTGAGCAAAGGGGCCCGCATAGATCCTCCTCACGATTACTTCTGTGGCTGCGACTCGTGCAATTATCAGCAGCAGTACGACTCCTTCAGCCACTCACGCTCAAGGATCAATGCCTACAGAGGCCTGGCCAGCCCTGCATACCTCTCCCTGTCCAACGAGGATCCGGTGCTGGCAGCATTAGAGCTCAGCAACGAGCTAGCCATGCTGGCTGACATCGAGAAAGAGTTTAAGGTCAGATGGATTTTCTACTTGACAAATGTTTCGAAGGTTTAATATAAAATAAAATATGATAAAGTAAAACCTTTATAAATTTAGAGCCAGCAGAGCTCCATCATTTTTATTATTTGAATTTACTGAAGAGTTACACTAGAAGGAGGGAAAAAAAGCAGTAGACTTTCTGATTATTTGCAGATTTTGTGTTTGACGATCTACATAAAAACTTGTGACTTTCACAAATATCAGACTTATAGGAAAATAGGTATTTCTCATTTGGGAGGTGGTTACCAGATATTTATCAAAGAGGAAAAAGCTTAAACAAGTATAAATAAACATTAGTAATAATAAAGAGTAAGATCCCGACAACATTAAATAAGGAGTCCCTCAAGGTTTGGTGTTGGGATCTTATCATTTCCATGTATATGTTTGAGCCAGCACAAATAGCTCTGTAAGGTATGATTTCTTGTATTTGATCGCAAAATTACTTAATTACTAATGTAAAACTTAACATAAAGTTTCAGTATTACAGATTTCTAAGATGAAATTTGTAGCAGCAACTTTAAATCCTAAACTTACAGACACAATGGTGTTTTTTTCGCCCATATGCAACTGAGATAAAAGTTTTCCAGTATGTGTGACAGTATGCAGTGGAAGAGAGGCTGTCCCTTTCAAAATCCTGAACCACCTAAGGCTTTTTTACATTTTTAAAAAAATGTTTTTTATGCAGAATGATTACAGTCGCCTGTCAAACCAGTGCAAGGATTATGTGGTGGGTCTTCTGGACCTTTGTCGCAGTACAGAGGAAGTCGAAGCCATCCTGAACGGAGAAACATCTTCTGACGACAGCTACGAGTTGCTGGGTTGCCCCTCCCTCACGCGCCTCAAACTAGCCATCAAATATGAACTCAAAAAGGTCAGGAGACACTCAAATGCTCGCTTATGCAACACAGAGGTCAAGGTTGATGAAACATACCCAGAGTAACTATGGTAACAGCGAACAATCATTGCATCTTAAAACAGTTAAAGAAAAGCAAACCTTACACTATTTGTGATATACCAATATCTAAATCACTAAATGAGTGTTTATTATCAAGTGTTGAATAAAGGCTAGAATGAATAAATGTTCTACAAATCGATAAGAATGTTTCAGCATGTCTGGAGCTGTCTATGCGTTTGTTGCAGCTTACATAAGAACAAAAACTGAATGCGGACTCTTCATGCTTGGTTCTGGTTCTGTGTGAGAAAGCAACTAAAACCAGAAGACCTGAGTGTTACTCAGAGTTGACACAGCGACAATGGATGTTTTACTCTATTTTGGTGTTAAGCCATTCATAATTTTATACACTAACAAAAGCCATTTAAAGTATATGCTGCAAGATGCAGGGAGCCTTTGTTAAGCCTTTAGAACTGAGCTGATGAGCTCTTTCATTATAGTTTTTTTAAAGTCTTGCTGGTTTTTAGTTCTTTTATCCTGGAAATGTTCTTCTAGTAATGGAAAGCTGATTTTATAAGTGTCTATATGTTTCTCCAGAGTTATAAAATACATGCGCAGTTCTGACCTCAGTAGAATCTGGGTGGATTAGAGGGATGTTGCTATCTATCTATCTAGATTCAGAATTGAAAGGATGTACACATTCAGAGTGACACATGTTTGATAGCCTCATGAATTTGCTTGCACTTGTAGTTAATACGAAGAGTTTTTCTCTTAGATGGTTCTACCCTATCTTGAGCTTGAAGGATGATGGGTTGTCATGTTTTTGGAAAGTTGTTTCATGCTTTGAATCATTAGTTAAAAGTAAGGTATTCCTATCTTTGAGACATTTTTTTTAAACTTATCTTGACAGATTTTTTTATTTGTTTAAATAGTTTTATTATAAAAGTTATATTTTCAATGTGTTTGCTTTTAAGCAGTGCTGCTTGAGGATCAGAAGAGAATTGTTTGGAATCAATCAAAAAAAAGAGCATAAAATATAACATAGACAAAAAGCTAATTGTTAATCTTTATAATATTTTCTGGTAAAATCTTAGCAGACCATGAACAAAGAAATTCTTGATTGATAAAATGAGATCTTTTTGGTCTTGCAGAAAAAAACGCTATCTTCTTGCCAGTGTTTGTTCTCGTGGAGAATATACTGGCCTTTTTCTCTGTAGGCATTTGTTTGTGGTCAAGTAACAGCATTGTGTCATATGCCACTACATGACCTTTAAATCCCATTGTATAGAGTTTTCAAGTACATCTTTAAATGGGTAGTTTTGCTAATATTAGAAATATCCCATCCCAGAGGGACCCTGAAAAAGAGTGGTTGTTTTCAGTAACAGGAAGCCACCAAATAAAATAAAAAAATCCACAGTACACCTGTGATGTACATTTAAGAAAGACATCACTAAAGTACTTTTCATCAACTTTCTGTTAAAACTAAAACCGAATTTAATATGTAATATGTAATATATGTTGTATGAAATTCAGTGACACGGCATGAGGTGTATGACAAGTCACAATTTCGAAAACAGATGCTTATATTTCACGTTTGACCCTAAGAAAAACTTTAAATCATGACTTAAATTCATACTATTCAACAAAAAAATTTGGAAAGAACTAGAAAATATTTTATATAATATAATATAAAGTAAATTCAGAACTATTAGAAATCTTGCTGCTTTATTGAGGATGAGACATCCTGGATTGGCTGTATTTTGACTACTTTATGTACTTTTGCTGATTATTTCCGCTCTTAACGCGTAGAAGAAGAGCAAAAGTGGCCCTTTCTGCCTATAAAGTTCAGAACCGCCTGTCATTGCGACACACTTCTTTTTGCCAAGCCCTATGTTGTTTCATCGGGCATTTATGGCCAAATCCGAATGATTAAACGGGTCACACATGTTTTAGATATGTTATACTGACTGCGTCTATCAGCAGGGAGCCTCTCCAGTAGCAGTCTTTAATACTATAGATATAAAGACGCCTCTGAAGACACTGTTGTTGTATAACAGTCTTATGAGGAGGACGCTCAGGGTCTGAAGATTCACAGCATCTCCTCCCCCACCATCACCCTCAGCACTGGCTCCCCTCAGGGCTGTGTGCTGAGCCCCCTCCTGTTCACACTGCTCACATATGACTGCTCGCCTATCCACCCAGGCTGTCATATTGTGAAGTTTGCGGACGACACAGCAGTGGTTGGATGCATCACAAACCGTGATGAGTCCAGCTACAGGCAGGAGGTGGAACACCTGGAGGGTTGGTGCAGAGATAACAACCTCTGCATTAATTTAAAGAAAACCAAGGAGATGATTGTGGACTTCAGAAGGGGCAAGCATGCCCACCTCCCCCTGCACATGGGAGGATCTGCGGTGGAAGTGGTCAACAGCTACAGGTATTCGGGAGTATACCTGAGTAACAACCTCACCTGGAGCAACAACACTTCCATGCTGGTCAGGAAGGCGCACCAGCGGCTCTACTTCCTAAGGAGGCTCAGTCGAGCTGGACTCGGGAGCTCAGTCCTCAACTCCTTCTACAGATGTGTGGTGGAGAGCGTCTTGTGCTCCAGAATCAACGTGTGGCATGGAAGCTGCTCTGCTGCAGACAGGAAAGCTCTGCAGAGGGTGGTGAAGATCGCACAGAGGATTGTTGGAGTCAGCCTCCCCAGCACCACAGACATCTACACCTCCAGATGTAGGAAAAGGGCCACCTGGATCAGGAAGGATCCCACCCACCCAACACACTCACTTTTTGTTCCGCTCCCCTCAGGCAGGAGGCTGCCGAGCATCAAGTGTAGAACAACCCGTCTGAGAAACAGCTTCATTCCTGAAGCTGTGAGACTCTTGAACTCCTCCTGAACAAACCACTGCACGGACAATACATAATTGAACACCTTCCTATACCCGCACTGAGACACTTTACATCCGTATATTCTGTATATTATCTGTATATTCTGTGTTCTATTTTATTTATTTTGTTTACTTTACTTGTATTTCATTTATTTTAAGTTTTTAACTTTATTTTATCTATTTTAATATTAGGTCTTGGGTGGAACTGGTCCTTGAAGAATGTAATTTCGTTACACCTCATGTACCACATGTGTTGAAATGATAATAAAGTCTCCTTGAATCCTTGAATATTAATCTCCAGAAGGTCCAAAGTATTCAGCGAGCTGATGTTGGTAACCTAAGAAGGATATATTTTAGACTCAAAGCAATCTTTTTATTTATATTGCGCTAATTTATGACACATTTCACATTTCAAGGCACTTTACAAGAAAATAATTTCAAATCATAGACACATCAGTTTAAATGTCCCTGAGATTTTCAGTTGAAGTTGAGGTTTTATTTCAGCTTTTGTGAGGTAAATCAGCTGTAACTGCTGTAAATAAACCTGTTGCCATGGTTATGCACCACAACAATTGTCTAAAAATAAGAAAATAATCCTAAAACAAAAAAGTAATTTTAGCTTCACAGCATCTCAAACTGGAGAGAATATTTGTACAAACAGGTAAATTTTTTCTAACAGAAATGGAGGACTTAAAGATTTAAAAAGAAAGGATAACAGTAACAGAAGTAATATGGCTGCTCTAACATGCTACCACCTTGAGCAGTCAGGATTTAATCGTCGCCTGCCTCCTCTGACCATGCTAAACCAGTTAAATCGCAATTTTTTGGGCTGAATTATTAAAAAGCAAAAACAAAAATGGATTTAACCTGACCTTGGATTTAATTATATAAAGTCTTACACTATATAAATCGGTCCATCTGTTTACCATGATCATGCTCGTAAGTCTTATGTGTTTTTAAACACAGCTGTGTTTCCCTCCAGTTTGTCGCCCATCCGAACTGCCAACAGCAGCTGCTGAGCATTTGGTACGAGAACCTGCCCGGCCTGAGACAACAAACCACGGCCGTCAAGCTGCTGGTGGTGCTTGCTGTGGCTATAGGACTGCCTGGTCTCGCCGTGGCTTACTGGGTCACTCCCTGCGGCAGGGTATGAAACATTCAGACCCACTTTGACTCTCGAACACACAAAGCAGATGTTTGTATGATTCCACTTTGTCTTCATCCTATCTTCAGGTGGGAAAGGTTATGCGCAGCCCCTTCATGAAGTTTGTTGCGCACGCCTCCTCCTTCACAATCTTCTTGGGCCTGCTCATCTTGAACGCAGCTGACCGCTTTGCAGGCACCACGCTGTTGCCCAACATGACACACCATCAGCAACCTGGAAGTTCGTTACTCAAGCTGGACCCCCTCCTGCTTCACCGCAAGACCACCACCGCCTTCACCTGGATGGAGGTCCTTATCATTTCATGGGTCATGGGTGAGCGGAAGATGATGATATATGTAAGCTACAACTGAAACTAATGTTAAAAGGAGGACACGATCTTTGACCCTTGCTGCTGCAGGCATGATTTGGGCCGAAGTAAAGGAGATCTGGAGTCAGGGACCTGGAGAGTACCTGGTTGAACCATGGAACTTTTTGGACTTTGGGATGTTGGCCATCTTTCTGGCCTCGTTCAGCTGCCGCTTCTCAGCTATGAAGCAAGCGGACATTGCCCAGGCTTATGTGTACGAACACTGCAAGACCCTCGGCCAGCTTCCCCCAGAGATACACTACTTCACTCTGGGTAAGTAGACATGCACACAATCTGGTATCACCAGCTGACAGTAAGTTATTGCAAATCTTGTATAAAGTCCTTTTCTTGTATTATTTGAAAGTGCAAAATACTGATTGTATAGATGAAGAAGTTAGTAATTTATAGTTTAGAAGTCCTGTAAACAGATGAGACTAGAATGAGACTTCTTCGTTCGAATCACCATCCTCTCAGAAAAACATGACAGTGGCTGCATCATGCTGTGCAGATGCTATTCTTCAGCAGGAAGCCTTAAGAGTCAAAGCGAAGAAAGATGGAGCTCAAAGGGATGCAGTTAGAACATGAGTTGAAAGTATATTTGCATCAATACACCAACCCAAAACAGGGAAGTCTAAGAAATATTGATTTTTGTTTTTTTTGTTTTCTGTGTATATATATATATATATATATATATATATATATACATATAAAAATAAAGAAGTAACACCTGAACGAAAGGGAGCAGAAGGAAGAAAATCTTCTATCTAAACTGCTCTTTCTCACTCAAATCGTTATACCAATCATAAATTACCAAATTAAAAAACAAACAAACAAAAAAACAAAACAAGACAGATACAGAAAACTTAAATCAGCTGCAGGCCAATTTGCAACTAGATTAGATTAGAGCGTATTTTTTGCTAAGTATCAACAGATAACGATGTAATCAAAACACTTTAATACAATTCTTTATATTTTGTTTACATCATATCTTTAACCCTTTTTTTTTAAACACGAAAAATGATGCAGCTTGTTTAATTTCTTTTTCCAAGTAATTGCACAATTTCAATTCCGTAAACGAGTCGTTTGAATTCCAGCTTGGCAACACCCAGGACAGACCATGTTTGTTCGTTCTCTTTGAAAACAGATAAAAACGACACATTGTGTTGGTCCTACACAGCTTCCTGTTGTTTATTCAAGGAGAGGCAGTATAGCCACGCCAACTTTCCGAGTTGGAAGTCTGGCCTTTGGGGTTCCAGTTTATTTCTGCGGACTCAAACGTTTAATTCATTCTGAGTTGGAGTTTAACCCATAGAGGGTATCAGTAACACGCTTTAAGGCCAGATATTGCCTAATTTAACAGGATTACATGAAAATATCTTAATTATTACAGTAAAACGACTTTAGCACCTTAAAGAAACAATTTATTCAGTTTATCTGCAAAATAAAGGTTGATTAGATTTCAAAGTCCATATCTTGTTCTAGTGTTAAAGCATTACACAAATAAGACTTCTAGTCATATTGAACAATGATTCTACAAATAATTGACTTGGGTGGGTGTAAAATAAATACATCACTTACTTTTTCAGATTTCTATATCACAATTGTGCAAAACTTTGTGTTCATTTCATACCATTTACTGTAGTTTGAAGTAGAGCTGGAGCTCTTCTACATCAGAGGGGGTTACTGTAGTCTAGGTGGTTCAGAATGCCTCTTGGATGCCTGCCTTGAAAGTATAAACTGTCAAACGTTTATTGATTTATTTCCTGCTTCAGTTTTTAAAATCGAAACTCTAAGATCAGGTCTTGATTCATAGTAGATCTCCTAATATTTACTGGTGTGTTTTCCTGGTGATTTATGCCCGTTTCGCAGCACGTATCCACTGGACGCCATCGGATCCTCAGCTCGTGTCGGAGGGCCTCTATGCGATCGCAGTGGTGCTCAGCTTTTCGCGGATTGCCTACATCCTGCCAGCCAATGAGAGCTTCGGTCCGCTCCAGATCTCTTTGGGAAGGACCGTCAAAGACATCTTCAAGTTCATGGTCATCTTCCTGCTTGTCTTTCTGGCGTTCATGATTGGCATGTTCAACCTTTACTCCTACTACCTTGGAGCAAAGCAGAATGACGCCTTCACCACGTGAGACATTCATTCTCACATAATTCTCCTGTTTTCGAATTATTTCACACGGATAGGGATTTGTTTATTGACAAAAGTTTCTGAAAAAGTTTGACTATACTGTTCTAATAGGTTGTCTGTTACAGCATCAGGTTTTTGTGGTGATCTGTTGTTGAGTCTGATGCCAAACAAAATCAAAAACATTTAACATGACTACGTTGTAAGAGCTTAAGTGTAACCATCTAAATGACGGCAAGTTTTGCTTCTGAATAATCAAAGTTTCAGAAAGTTTTTTTTTATTTACCGTTGCAATCAAAAGCTTTTCTTCCCTCTCCCTTTTTTGTATTTATTCTGGTCAAACTAATCTTACTTTAAAAAGCCTGAGTCACTACGTGACTTTATCTCAAAGAACATGTGCAAAATTGATACAACACTGTTGATTTCAATAAGATAAAATTACGCATTCTTTACACATGTTACATAAAATGTAATTTGGTTTGACCAAAGCCAGCAAACAGCAAAACAAGATAAAATTAGTATTGTTTTTACCCAGGTAATTTAATTTCTCTATCTCTGTTATTATTTTTCACATTCATTACAATGTCTACATCTCCCTTGGTCACTATACATATTTCTCCTTTGCTGTTTTAATTGTCTCTATCTACACACTTACAATTAACTGTATTTTGTCTCTATGTGATCAAACAGTAAGTAGTCATTAATTTATGTTTCTCTATGTTTAAGTTATCTTTTTCTCAATCTCTTGTTCTTTAATTCAATATTTATATCGTTCTTTCATTTGTTATGTTTTTGAGCAACTCTTTTTCTTTTAAAACACAAATTGTGTTCTCATTCTCTATATCTATCCACACATATAATTTAAGCATATAGGTTGCAACATTTAATATTTAACTCATAATTCAACATGCTAGTTTATAAGTACTTATAAAAAACAGTGATACTTTATATTAACATGCCGTCTTAAAGTTGAATTACAATTCCAATCATGCAAATGGAAATTCAAATTGTTACTAGAAAATAACAGATCTTTCAAATTTCAACATAATGCTTTTTATAAAACATTCCATACTTTATTATTTTTCACAACTCATTTTATCATTTTGAATTCTTTTAGGCTATATTAGTCCTGGTTTGATTCTATATTAGTCCTGGTTTACACCTGACTGAATATCTCCATATCCATCTCTCTTTATTCTAAATCTTATCAATGGCCTCATGTGTATTAATCTTTTTATAATTTTTTCTCTGTGTATCTTTTAATCCATCAAACCTTCCTCTGAAAAGGTTCTACTAAAAATGTACTTAAGTAACAAAATTTTTTATATAACATGTATTGTCACAATTTTTGTAAACAACCATGTCTTTAAAGGGGCTCATCTTATATTTTAAAGCAATCTTGTGTAAGCAATCTAAATAAGATTCAATAGGAAATTACGACAAATTTTTATTTGCCATTCCTTCACCTTCTTATTTCTTTAAACATTTTAAGGACGGATGTGATTCAGGAATCTTTGCTTTGCTTTCCACCTGTGTAGAAGAGTTCGTTGTTTTTAGGTGTCCGATATAATAACATAAACAAGGTTTCGGCTGCTTGGTTCTCCTGTTTAAACGAAAAACTTTATCTTTATGTCCGTGTAGCCTGGAGGAGAGCTTCAAGACCTTGTTCTGGGCTATATTTGGGCTCTCTGAGGTCAAATCTGTGGTGATCAACAATGGACACAAGTTCATTGAGAACATCGGCTATGTGTTGTATGGGGTCTACAACGTTACCATGGTGATAGTGCTGCTCAACATGCTCATCGCCATGATCAACAGCTCTTTCCAGGAGATTGAGGTAGTCACTGACGTATTGTGTTTCCATGCAGCACAGGCTTATTATTATTTATTAACATAAATATAATGTTATTTATTAAATCTAGTTATTATTAGTTTGTTTATTACTTTATGATTCACATGTTAAAATATATAAATGTGAGATGCTTTCACATCTATTCTTTTGTTGAAAACAAATTTAGCTGGTTTACTGCAGACAACGGCACCAGAACATTGTATTCTTTTACACATAATGCTCTGAAAGGTGTGGCAGGCTCATGAACCTGGCCTTCCTAACTCATATAGCCTAAAAAAAGCAGTTTAAACAACCTAATTGGGAAAAAGGTACAGGTGTGTGAGATTTAGTCTTAGTATAAATTCAGCTGTTCGGTGAGGGAATTTAATGTTTGTTAGAAAACAAACAAACAACATCATGAAGACAATGTAAAACACGATATAAGTCAGTGCTTTGGTAAACTTTTAAAGCAGGTTAGGTTTGATTACAGAGTCACGCTGCTGCGGGTGCCAGCATGTTGTAACAGAGAATATCACTTTTGAAAGGAAGCAGAGAAGTGTTTAAGTGGAAGATCCAGCAAGTTTGTGGAAAACGTTTCACTGGTCAGATTCTTTTTGACCAACAGGTGAAATGTCTAAAAATGTGGAATGTGTGTCAGAAAACTAACCAAACAATAAATTGGCAAAATTAATTTAAAATGTTATCCCAACATCGTGTGGTTGTAATGTGATGATGTGAAATGTAACAATAAACACACAGAAAATCTATTTAAAATAGTCTTTAGGATATCTATAATTAAATTGCAGAAAAACTGCAATTAATTCTTTTAATGTATACATTCTCTGATGCGATAAAAAAGTCTTGAAAAAAGTAAAAAAAATAACAACTCAAAGAGTTTTGGGAGTTTTCAAACCTCATTAATCTACATTTTTATTCTTAAGGATAGATCAGAATTCTAATTATGATTAGAAATGCACCTAAATTAAGACAAACACCCACCAATGAACACAGCATCTCCACTATAATACGAAGGTTGAACGTGGGGGTGGCTGCCTCATGCTGTGGGGATGTTTTTATTCCAAAAAGGAGAAAGTGCTTGATCTTTTCTAGACATTTCTCTCTAAATTTGAAATGCTGGTCGAGCCAGGGTCAAAAACACTTACTGTTTCTGAAGAAAACTGTTTTTCCACTAAGCATTACGTTGTTAAAACTAAGTTGGTGTTGACACTATATTTACAAATGTTCACATTTAAAACCCAAATAAACATTGATTTAAGCTTTAAAACGTCACTGGACACAAAATAGTGTCAGTTTCCAGCCTTTAAGGGATGCTCGATTAGCAGCTGTGTGTTTTTCCCCCCTCAAACTTTCTCTCGTTAATACAACTGTGCCTTTCTCCTATCGATGTTTTAATCTCGCTCTCAAGGAATCTGTTCATAAACCAAACAACTTTAGTTTTCTTCTAATCCTAATAGGTATAGCAATAACAAAGTAAAGTCTGATTGTAAATGGAGTTATTTACAAAACACGTTTCTGCTATGTGCTAGTTTAATCCAGTTTTTATTTTCTGTCTTCCCTTTAGGACGACGCGGATGTCGAGTGGAAGTTTGCTCGAGCAAGACTTTGGTTTTCTTACTTTGAGGAGGGAAGGACTCTCCCCGTCCCCTTCAATCTGGTCCCTAGTCCCAAATCGATGCTGGCAATGGCCATGGCCATAAAGTCCACGCTCTTACAAGCGGTTCACAAACACAGGGAGAGGAAAGCTGAGACACAACTCAACGAGGTGCGTCACTTCAACATAAAATTAATTTCAGAGGAATTTTTTATAGCTTTATTTTTTGCAGCTGCTCCATGAAGTGTAGGTTTGTTCATGGCGACAGATTCTCCTAGCTGAGCTGTGGGTCTGTGCAGCTCCTCTAGAGTAACCATAGATATCCGGAGAGTTTTTGGTAAATGCTCTCCCTGTCGAACATGGTAATTTACACGGAAATTAATGTCTTAGTTCGCAGTTCTTTGGAATGTTTTTTGTAATCAAACCCAGCTTTAAATGTCAGCTTTTTTAATTGGAACATTTGCATTTAATTGTAAACAAAATACCAAAAGTCCCAGCTATATGTTTTATGTGCATTTTTCTGATCATGAACTGATATTTAGATTTTTTATATAATTTTCAACAAATGTTAAAATCCCAAATAAGCTTTTTCAAGTGAATTAGGTTTCTTTTTATTTTAAAACATATTAAAAAAAATGATAGTTCTCTAAAGATAGAAAGATAAAGTTGAATTCTTTTGCTTCCTTTCTTCCATAAAAAGTTAGAATGTTTGTTTTTTGGTTGTGAATTTACTTTTAGCTGAAACGTGAATTAACAAATCAGCTGTGCAAGTTAATTTTCTTTAGTTACCAATTTCTTTGTAGTTAGACCAGATTATCTAACACATGTGATTTGTTCCTTTAGCTTGGGGAGAACAAAACTCCAGGATACGGAGGCTCAATTGGTCCAACAAGATATCAGGTGTGTAGACTACGCAAAATAACATTGAACAAGGTGTTATTTATTTTTTATAATGTATTTTGAAGTAAGTATTCTAATTCGAAAAGCTAATTTTTTTTTGTGAATCGGGGGAGCACATTTCATAAGTTCATACCTATTTTAGCTTCTTTACATTCATGATTATTTTAATTAAAGCAACACTAACAAACTTTTCATAAAATATTGAAATAATTTTTGTTATCATACTTCGACTTACAAACTACAAACAGCTCGTTGAATGACACGTCTGTCATGGTCCGAGGGGGTCTGTATCACTTTAACTTGCACTAAGAAACTTTGAGGATGGTGGCAGGAACCCTGCCACACAAAACAACTACAAATGTGCTGAGTGCTTTACGGCATACGTCGATTCCTGTTTCTTATTATCAACATCATCATATGACATCGTTTCACCACAATTAGATTCATTCCCTCATCGCTATTCCTTCACACAGACAATGGAAGCAGAAATTTACTTCAATCCAACTGCTGGAGATCAGGAATTGTATCACCCTATGGGCTGGTGCTCATGGGAAATGTAGTCTTCCTTCAGGCAAAACAAAACCGCTTTTGTCCACGCTGGCTGCCAAAATCGGTCAAAACTGAAACTTCTTTAATGTTGCTTTAAATATTGATGGAATTAATGAATTTATGGAAAAGACAAAAACGTAAAAAGTTTAGTTATTTGTCTATAATAACGCAAATTTTCACCTTTTTCCTTTACTGGTTGTAGAAGATCATGAAGCGATTAATTAAGCGTTATATAATCAAAGCTCAAGCGGACAGAGAGAGCGACGAGATCACAGAAGGTAAAATAAAATGAGCTCTCTGTGTATTCATTTTATATTTGTCATAATATTTATTTTTCTGATAACTGTTCATCCAGCATAGATTTCGCAACAATGAAACAATTCATTATTCTTTTGTTCTGTCTTTATTTCTTTATTGTTTTTGTGTCCTTACCTAATTCTTACCACAATCCCAAAGTTGATAATTGCTCCTAGCTCACCGTAGTCTCTGCTCTGATCCAGGGGAGCTGAAAGAGATCAAACAGGACATCTCGAGTCTGCGATACGAGCTGCTGGAAGAGAAATCGCAGAACATGGAGACGCTTGACGGAGTGATGAGGAGGCTGGGAGAGTTCGGCACGCCGTCGGCTGTTTCAGCCTCTGCCTGAAAGTTAAAACTTGCTTTGAGTTGTTTCAGCGCCAGTAAATATACAGCTGTTCATCTGCATTAGTGTGCAGATCTGACATGGATGAATTATGGCAGATGTAGAAACTTTATAGTAACATTTTCTGAAGACAACTGTGCAAATTAGAATCAAATTTACACCCTAAAATGTCTTTGACATAATCTCCCAAGCTTTTGTTCAAATCACAAGTTTAAAATCATGTTGGAGTTGATTCTGTTGTCACAGAAATAGTTAAATCTTACAAGTTTTGAAACACAGAAACTCGTTAGTTCTCAGAAACGTTTACAGACCAGATTTAAAAGCCAGGTTGTTGAGATGCAACCGAATCAGATTCCTATAAAGAATTTATTAGAATAAATAAAAAAGGTGTTTACATCCTTTGAGGAAAAACATTTTGAAGCAACTTCATACTCAATTTAATCATTTAGCTCCGGACGTCCATGTTCTGGTCACAACATGGAGTTTTTGTTCTAATTAACTTATAAAGTCTGTCGGTTTATTGGAATCTGACTCAATTTGAGGCTGGAAAGTGATATTCCTCTTATCTTCAGCTCTGTAGAAAGTACCTGAAAGTTGCCTGTGCTGTCAGCATGGGTACGATGTTCAGCTCACTTTTGTTTTGTAAAGATTTATCTATGATGTTTCATAATAAAAGTGCATAATCAAGGGGAAATGATTAAAAAAATAAGCTACATCCACAGGTAGAGTGTATCAATTGATGTTTGGTTTTTTATTTAGACAGCACTAAAGCTGAAAGAGAGCATAAAAAAGAAAGTTCATACAGTTCAAGGCACTGAGGTGTCAACACTGAATTTCTATTGATGACAAACTACTGAAAGATTATAAGATAAATTATCAAACTTAATAGAAAAATACAGTTGCTATGTACCTTTTACATACGTTAACTGAATACGTAACATTTCCAGACTCTTCTAAACAAGAAATACAAAAGGAGGAGATAAGCACTTAAAAGCTAAGTCAAGTATGAACTTCCACTGCGATTTATATACAGTAGTCCCATTTCTCACATTACTGAACAGTAGTCAGAGATAAACGTCACAGTTACATTACAAATGTGTTTTATGATTCTTTATTTTAAACTCTTAAAATTTGAGTATGATCTTTGTGATTCTTTCATGTGCTCACAGTTCATCCGGCTTGTCAGATATACTTGATGTAATTCTCAGGTATTAAGCCAGTTCTGCCTTTATATGTCGCCTGAAGCCAACCTGGTTCAACGGATGGACCAACTAAAAAAACAAAACAAACAACAACAACAAATAAAAAGACAATAAAATACTGAGACAATAAGGACGGAGACCTTTAAAGCTTATCTACAAGCAAAATGGAGATGAAGAGAGAAAGATTTGAGTTGGCTAACGAACTACTTGACAATACAAATAATACATTAATAGAGGTTAAGATTTGTAACTGTGTGAATATTTTAAACTCTTATTTTATTACACCATCCTGACTGTGAAAGGCTAAATGAAGAACAGCAAAAACAATCTATTTTGTTTTTTGATCTATTATAGACGCATGTGAATAGACCGAACCGTTTTATTAGAAATAAGCACAAATAGTTAGTCAACTGCCACAAACTAATCCAGTGTTGTGGTGTGTTGTTAACGATCTTAGTGTTTTTCACTTATTAACCTAGAAAACACTCGAAAAATCCTGATAGTAAAACCTCATCTTCATTTGGACAAAGCAAGAAGTCACAAATTATTATTATCATTTTTCACAAGATATTTATTAATTTTAGTTTGGCTTCTGTCCATAACAACAAAATAATAATATGTCAGTTTAGAAAAATGAATGATTGATTGCGTTATCTCAACCATAATAACAATAATTTATTTGATCTTTATTATTTAAAAAGTTAAAATGCAAAGACTGACGCTCTCAAAAACAAGAAAGCTTACCATTTGTGAACAGCACCCCCTGTGGAAAACTTAGCTCATGGCTGTGCTCTGCCTCACAGGAGTACAGAGCTTTCGCTTCTCTGCAAGAAACAGTTGAAAAGAAAATACTCAAACTGATGCATTCCTCCACCAAGATGTGTTACTTAACAGCCTTACAACATCAAACTTAGCTTTACCTTCCAGAGGGACAAATGTCCAACGCGGAGGAGAACACACAACTCTCACGCTGAGGCTGCCTCACCGATAATCTGTAATAAAAACAGGAAAAATGTCCTGCTTTAATTCCAGTAAAAAAAAAAAAAAAAAAAA
>JAVLVB010000780.1:1873106-1924737 GCA_032876305.1 Orestias chungarensis | reverse complement strand
TATATATATATATATATATATATATATATATATATATATATATATATATATATATATATATATATATATATATATATATATATATATATATATATAAAATAAAGATGCAGAAAGAAATCAAATTGTGACTGAATCTGAATTGGTTCTGATGAAGCAACATGTCAGAAGCTTTTTAAAAGCAAAATATAGATGGTTCTGTGGAATGGTAGGGCTGAATGACCATTCAGCTGTAATGGTAATACTAGTAAATATGGACAATAGTAATAATATGGATGATAGCAAAAGAAGAGCTTCCTACTCTGTGTGACCTGTATCATTTTTGGCTATGTCATTTGTGTCTAGTGGGGATGGCGTTAAAACATAAAACCTCCAAACTCTTAAAATCATTAGAAAACAATTATTGAACTCAAAACAGTCAAAACAAAAGACTGTATGTTTGTTGTGTTGTCGTCTGTGTGTCGGTTAGACTCCGGTCGCAGCACGCCGACCGGCTGGATGAGTGACCTGAAGACTGAGCTGCGCTCTGGTGCGAATCCCTTCCTGTTCAGTGTAACCTACCAGACTGTAAAAGACTCAGGAGCTATGACATATTGTGTTGCGGTGCCTGGCGTCTGTTTACCACGAGCTGCTGAGGTTAAATCAACCCTATGATGCTTTTAGCTGTGGAGTTTTGCAAAGCTTCTACTCTTCTTGCCGTTTTTAATAAACTGCCTCTTAAAGTGACAGAGACACACCTAGTCGTTACACCAGTTACAAACAAATTCGTTTCAAATTGGACTATACAACTAAATAATTAAGATAATCAGGACCTCTACAATAATCTGCACTTGCTCAGCTCATAAGTAGCTCACCTGTCTGCTGGCTGGTCTGGTCTCTGTGTTGCTCATGGTGAACATCTTCGAGCTCTTCTCGTAGGTGCAGTAATATCTGGTCCACACACTTCCCAACGGGCCTAAATGCACACGTCGTCACTGCAGTGTAGTTAAAGAGAAGTAACTGACTCCTCAATGAAGATCTTTAAGAGTCTCTTACGTTTTTCTTGTATGTAGAGAAATCCCTCCATGGTGAAGCAGCCGGGGGCTTTGAAGTCATCTTCAGCAGACCTGATTCTTTTCATTAGCTTCTCGACCTCCACACGAGTACTTTCAAAGTTGTTGCGAGCCTTTCCAAGAACAAAGGAGCACAGCTAATTTTTTAAATGCTTCTTCTGACTAAGACAAATGAGAGCAAAACGGAATAAGTGAAGGATATCTGAAGGTTTTAAACAGTGAAGTCTTTTTGAGACCATCACTATTTAACTTTACGACCCACAGGCATCATTCCTAAAAGTTTACAGTGAGCTTTGGAATGGTTACTAATGACGGGTTAAGGAATTCAATTTCCCAAACAAACAAAAAGTCCAATTTAAGATGCAAATGTATTCAAGTAAAAAGGAATGCTGGATATTAAGAGATAAATTCATTACAGTAGTTTCCTGTTTCATGTAGACTTGCTGGACGCCCCTATGATCTGTTCTAATGCTTGTTAACACAAATAGCCAACCAGCCAATCGCATAGCAGTAAAAGCTTAACCCAGTCCCCAGAGAAAAAAGACATTTTGTGGGCAAAAATCCTTGATGTTGTGTTGAATTCTGCAGGATGTTGTTCAATTTTTCTTCAGTGTAAATGCAAAAATATGCAGAAGTGCGGCTACTTGGGAATTGTTGTCTCTAAATGTAGGAGAATAAAGAGCTTCTCCCACATCTAGTAAGCAGCAAACAAGACATAACATAGGAGCACAGCTGAGCCAGTTGTTTAGTCCCGTTATGCTAACTTAGAGTCTTGGACCATTTAGGGTCATCTATAACGTAGTATGAGCTAAATATGAACATTGCTTAGTTCTGAAATCCAGAATCTAGTTTTCAACTAACTTAAAGCTCCCTGCGGGGCAGATCTGCCACATCCAATATGGCCGAAGCGCTGACGTGGCGCCACTGCTGGGACCAAAACGTGTGTTTGCTATGCTGGCACATTGGGCATTGAAGTTACTACGTGATGCGTTCACTTTTGGCTGGGGGGGGGTGTCAGTCAAAAGTAAGAAAATAATAAATGATTTCAAATTTCTGCATAAAAATCAGTAAAATCAGAATTTAAATAATTCTGCAATTAGATGCTATTAATGAGGTGAATATTTAAGAATTATGCGCACCCCCCCCGCATTGTGTCTGCCCTTTCCTTGATTTTACTGGATTTTCTGCGATCGTGAAATCACGCTTTTCTGGAGGGACTGTAAAACACGCTTGAACACAGAAGCTAACCTTGCACACATAAGAGCTTAAACCAGTTAGACATTACAATCCAAACCGTTTTCTCAATTTTTGTTTCTTTACAAAAACAATGTAAATAGATAAATTCAACTAAGGAACCTACTTTATTCAGTGATTGTGACTTCAGAAGGCTCTTAAAAGCTGAACCAACCAGATGAGGACGTTTTGTTCAATCTAGATAATTTTTTTATATTTTGTAGGGATGTAAAATAGGCCCTTAAGAAACAACACAGACTCTTTGGCTCATCGTAAAACAAAATTAACTGTGACTTAACGATTAAGATAAATATAATCCTTTTAGTACAAAGACTACGGTATTCTTCCTTTTACTTCCTTGTTAACAATTAAACTAATGGCGTTTATTGAGAATAGAAATAATCCCGGGGACTTACATTCTGCAGATTAAACTGCAGCTGCTGCTTGTAGGGTTCAAACTCGCTGGCCACCTCGTAGCCCTCGTGGTAGAACGTGAACAACCCCTGCAGAAACGCCAATAACTGAGAAGCAGAGGGCAGAGTTTCAAAAGTGATGAGGAATATTATAACAGAAATGATTTTCAGTCATCTGCTCAATAATCCAAAGTGGCTCTAAAGAGCCCCCCGAAAAAAAACAACCCTCTTGGCTTTGCTTGTTTACTCTGCTGCCATTGTTTATTTTACAACAGCTTTTCCTCCCAGTCAGCTGGTAAAAATCTAATCACAGGAAGTCCTGCGCACAGCAACAGGAAGTTTCCTTTACTGATATCCATCATTTAAAACGTTTCACTGCTGGCCATGCTGCGTGTGTAAAGTCTGTTTTTGAGCCCAGGCCTCACTTGTTTTTCCAGTAAGTATGTTTACATATAAACACTTTTTAATGGCTCGGCTTGATGTTAAAAGACTGCACAGGAAAAAAATCTAATCATTCAACTTTCCTGTAACAAACACATCTGTACAAGCCTTCCTTTCAGTTTGAAATTATTTCCAATCCTTTAAATATATATATAAATATATATATATATATAAAACAATGATGTTAAGGAGTTTTATCTTACTGGCTCTACAAACTCAAACTTCTTCCTCTCTTGCACTTCCTGGATCTTGAACACATACTGCAGAGAAGCGTCGTAAAATATCTGCCTGTCTTTGTCCATCTGTGAGTCAGCCTATAAGGAAACACGCACACACTTGATGTGACTTAACAGGTGTGGGAGAAACGTGCTGTGGCTTTGCGGGAATCTGGAGAATTCTACCTCCTGCAGCTGGGATTCCTTCTTCCTGGACGACACGTTGAGATATTTCTCCAGCACAGAGTAATACCTTTCTGTCTCCTTATCAAACTGCTTCTTTCCCTCCTGAGAAAAGCACGGCAGCAGAGAGGATGTTAGTTTTTCAAAACAACACGGAAAGGACTAAACAGATTTGTAGAGGCTTTAATGACCGAGCTTTTTATAGCTGGATCACAAACTATTATATAGTAACTTTATCATATCATTAAAGCTGAATAGCGGGACACTATGGCTATGTTCACACAGCATGTCTGCATGCTCTATTCCAATTATTGCTAAAATCAGATTACTTTCGTAGTCGTTAATACTACTTAATAAATCTGATTGCCATCTTTACATATGACACAACATCCTTACTGTTAAATCCTCTTCCAGGACAATGCGGGAACCTTATAATTTGTAAATTGTGTTGTAGTTCGATGTTTATCTCTCTTTTGTAAATCGCTTCGGTGAAAATCGTCCGCTAAATGCATAAATGTTTAATCGTAGTTGTGTGTGAACAGTATCGTCACAAGTAATCACAAGTAGGTGAAGTATGCTAAGAAAAAAAGAGAGCTAAAGTGGTTACTGCTTGCTTCGGCCAGTGTTTACGTGCAGATTTATCATGTCTGGGTTCTTCAGGTGCACCATTACGACCACATGTCTCGAGTCAATGACCACAAGTCAGACAAAATGCGACACGACCATTCAGACTGCAAGTATGAATTAAAAAAATCTGATTTAAGGTATCCAGAACTGCTAGACATAGCCTCAATGTTCTACACTGGTAGAGACACGTCTTAAAATGTCAGCAATGTCAGAATACAGTTGTTCTAGAAAGAACGTGATTAAAGTGATTATCATGACGTTTTTCTTGCTTTCCTTGCATGTTATTCTTTTTTTTTGTTTTTTTAAAGTGTTTACAACAAATTAAAATTTCATCTGGAGAATGCTGCCTCTTGAAATATCAGCATATTTGTAAACGTGTCAAGACTTTTTCAGGAAACCAGCGTCATGACGTTGATCTTAAACAGGAAGTCTGGTTTCAGTTCTGAGTTAAAACTGTAAAAAAAAAAGAAAAAAGCTGGAAATTAGGATAATTGAAGACATCATACCTGTAATGTAATTTATGTAATCCTGCCATATGTAAGAGATTAGACATTTCTACTGTGTATAATTCAACTCGAAACTAACCAAGAGCAATAAGACAAAGGTTGAAACAAGTGAAACAGGGAAAAACGTGTCCCTGTTTTTATTTCTATATGTCAGAAATAAAAGTTTAAAACATTTCAGAAGCACGAAGAAAGCCAATCTGCATTAGTGTTGCCATGTAATAACCAACGATTTACTATACTGTACGGGCTATTTTGTCAAAGTACAATACAAATGCGTGTAGTAAGTCACCAGAATAATCAAATCTGCAATTAAGTTGTGCAAGATTAGAAATATTTTTATTAAATAAAAAGACAAAACTGCTCTCTGTCAAACAGCTGCGCTGCAGAATCCAACTCTGCATGTGCAAACAATATTCCTCCTCAGTGTTATGTAGCTGGAGATGTGCCGCTCGCACATCTGTGTTACATTCAGAGGACCGAGATGCTCAAATCCGTGCACAGACGAGAGCTGACGCTTTACTTTCAGGGTACATTTTAGAATCAAACCAACTCACTAAATAACACTACGTCCTCTTTTCAGTCTTTGGAAAAGTGAAAGTCAGAGAAGTGGATGAAACGAGTTAAAATGGCTGCTGTAAGCAGTCACCAAACATTCGCTGTGTTTATATTGTCTGGGTTCAGCAATCTCTCTCTATCTGTGAAATGCTCGCAGTCTGCTGTCTTCTCTCTCCCTCCTCGTTCCCATGACCTTGGTTCCGACTCTAGACCGTGATCTATCGTCTTTCCTAACCAGCCGAAGGTCGAGCCGACGGACAACTTTTTGGCACAACAGTTTTAGATCTCAACCTCACAATCCCGAGCCGTGCTTTCACCTTGACGGCTCCAATTTGCTCCTTTCGAAACCTCTCGAGTGGCGAGATCAAGACATCATCAGCATTTTGGATCTGAAGAAAAATAAATAAATAGAGAGAGAAGTGAGTTGGGTTTGTTGTCCCAGTAAATACCAAGAGCAGCAGAAAAATCGTCCCATGAGGGCTGCAGCTGCAAGTTCACTGCTGAAGTTCAAATAGGGTTTTAATAAATAAGGTCAGCGAACCCTCGCTAAGCTTTGAGTTATTTCTATTTATGAGAGGATTTTGCTTAAGTTACAAAAGAGTTTCCAAATAATCACAAACGTATTTACGCATCAGAGGTTTTTTTTCTACAGCGATGCTTTATTTCTATTCAGAGGAATCGAAAGTAGGTTGATAAAACCTGAAATGAAAGAAGTGAGAGGGTTTAATCAGTAACCAAAGCTTACATGTTAAACCGCGTTAAACGTAGGAACTGCAAATTATATCACAAACGTGCACCTGTGCACTATACTGTGTGGTATCGGTTAAGGAATAACTAGTCCAACAGTATAATTTCATTTTGAAGAGAAGTATAAAAACTGTATTTGCGTTCCGTTCCTGGCCTAAAACCGGCATAGTGCGGCAATCTACGATTGCACCGCTGATTACTGCTGCTGATTTATCCAATTGGTAGAAACGGTGCAGCTAGGTAGGTGTTCACGTCACAGCCTCCTGGTCTCACGGCTTCGTACCTAACCAGAAGTTGGACTAATAAGATAATTAAAACCTTCATTTGCTGTACACTTTCAATTAAAAATGGCTTCCTCCGTGGACGGCATGCTGATGTTAGATTTGGCCGGACGGTGTCTTACGTGCCTTCACATCTTGTCAACTCATTTCCTGAAGCTTAAGCAACTTGGTGGAAATGGATGTTTCAATATTTGACGCTTTCCAACATAATATGACATTTAACATTTTTAAGACTTCGCAGAGACAATCCACAATTATTAACATTAATCAACATGAGTTCAAATGTGCCAAAATTATCCAGTTGGCTTCTTTTTTTTTATCCATTGTCCTTGATGAATGATAAAAAAAAGGTGTTTCTAGAAAAAAAAAGTTATCAAAAGCAAGGTTCAATTTTCCTTTCCTATGCAAATCCAGTTAATAAATACATAACAGTAAATACAAAACAGTATTACACAATAATCATTAAAGGAAATATATCTGTGTAAATGTACCTTTCGTAATATAGTTAAAGTTATATAGGTATCATATTTTGCTGATTCATCTAACACATTCACATACCCTAATTGATATTAAGTATAAAGAGAATGCTATTGTATGTAAGACAGACAGAAACTCTGCTGTATTTAAGGAAAAGACCTGCTTTCTTTGTAAAGTTGGATTTTTCAACACATCACTAATAGGGAGAGACTGAAATCGGAGACTGTGAGGTTTTGTGAAATCCACATAAGAGAAGTTTCAAGTTAAACAGGTATGTGTTGTAAATGTAAACTATTTTCCCAAAAGGAGAACAACGATATTATTATTATACGTTTAAAACACTGAGCAGGGTTCCAGTTGCAGCGAGTTGAACACGCACACGGAAAGAGGAGAAGACGGAAGACAAACGCGCACACAGAAACCTTTTATGGACTTTCCCAGGCCGTCAGACTGCTCTCAGTCTCACGGGGGAATTGCCAGAATGGGTTCCACATGGTTCCTGTGCAACCAGACCGTACCGGCAGCCACAAAGGCAAACACACACACTCACTCACCGAAGGGTTTATTTGTAAGGCCGCATACTAGACCGCTCTGTTACAAATGCTTTAAGCTTTGGCCTCACACACACAGCGTGCCAAAATTCAGTCAGTCTTCACAAAGGCCTTCCGAATGATGGAGGATTGGTGAGTCAAGCACATTTCCCACCGAGTTCTCGTACAAATGTGTGAATCAGAGATGTGGGGATAAAAAACAAAAACAAAGGAACGGACAAATCCAAGGACGTTAGCAGGACCGAAACCTTCACACAGATGCATTTGCAAAATCCATACATCCACTTTCTAAACCAGGTTATCCTCGCTAGTCCCTGTCTGCAATGGTATAGAGGGAGGGTTCACCCTGAGGGTGTCACGCTGGGCGGAGTCACCGGTGCATCACAGGTCAACACAGAGGCCGGCAACCTTGCACACACACACACACACACACACACACACACACACACACACACACACACACACACACACACACACACACTAACACATAAAGACAACAAAATTTTATGTCATCAGACTGTGGGTGGAAGTTGAAGTACCCGGAGTGAACCCACACATGCAAACTTCATGCATAAAGACGCCAGGCTGGGATTCAAACCTGGGTTCTTTGTTTCTCCAAGACGACAGCGCTACTGTGCAGCCCTGCAGAATCTGCATAATACTTCATGTAACTCTGTCAAGCATTAAACTGAGCATCAGGACTAAAACTTTGAGAGAAGGTAGACAAAAAAAGAATAATCTGAGAGCTTTTCTACATCTACAATTAAATAAATAGTTTAGGCTTGATGCTATGTTTCCTTTATTTTTTCACTAGCCATTTTTTAAAGGGATGTAAATGTAACAGCAAACTAAAACGAAAGAAAAACATTCTATTATTATAACAATGAAATTGGATTTAATGTAAGAAATGTTTTTAGCACACACTGTATAAAACGACACATTACTTATTCTGTCTCACTGTCTGATGATTAATCAGACTAACATTTCCTGTTTTGAATCAGATTTGATTAACAAAAGAGTTTTTCTAACAGATAAATGTGCAAAACCTTCTCAGACACCCACGGATATAAATGTTTTCAGGGCGACATCGGTATTAGTATTGTTTTCTCCCTACACTTATGACACTTTAATCACTGTCGGCATAAGATGATTAATATATTTAATTTTTGTAAAATGTGAACAGGAAATCAAGAATGTAACTACATTGGTTTTATTAAAACAAAATATGTTCCAAATAGTTCAAAATAGGCGGAAAATACAGTTTTTATATAAGACAGACCTCTCGTCCTTTCTACTTTTAATGATGCAAAAAATAAAAAAATTAAATAAATGCATATAAACTAAAGCATAAGCTCTTACCAGTCGTCTTCTCTCCTCTTCCATCGTGCTCAAGAGTTGAGAGAACTCCTTCAAGGACTGAGCTGCACAAGAAACCGTTGAATTACAATCTCTGGAGTCTAGTTTAAATCTCACTACTTTAAGATATTTAAGTATGTTTTTCTCACCTATATTGACCTCATCGTCGGTCTCAGCATCACCAATGCATTCAAACTGGAACTCCTGCAGCGACTGAGAGAACCGCTGCACCGCCAGAGAAAGACCTGAGGAACGAAGGAAGGCAGGTATCATAACAGTTATATTACTAACGCATTAAAACGATCCCTATTTTTTTCTCTTGGAAAAAGCCTTAAGTTTTGAAACAAGGCCAGACAGAAAGTGTTAAAGTTTGACATAACTTAATTGCCAAACGTGGCGATAACACACACGTTGGTGTTACATATCTGCTCCATTCACCCGATCGCACTTTAAATCAACTCCATGTAGCATGAACAGGTACTATCAGCATGATGCCTTTAGGACATCACTTCAAGTCAGACTTACTTACCTACATCTAAGAGACTGAAAGCTGCAAAGGCAAAGCTCTCCAACATCAAGAACAGAAATTAAGTCTTGGCCGTTAGAGCAATAAGATGGAAACTAAGTTGATCAAAAGGACTTTGTCAGTATAATTAATCCTGATCATATGAGTAGTTTATTTTTATTAGCAGTAAACAATAAGTGAGCTGAGGAAAAACAGAAGACAGAAACATGGTATATAATCAGTAAGTGAGCAATTTCACTTAATCACGTAAAAGCACAAGTCAGCGCGTGTCTGCTTAAATTTAGCTGTTTATGTCTCATATAACAACTGCTCTCCACTGGATTAGGATCTAAATATGGTGTTTCGAGAGATTCCTTACAAAAAAGGACTCATTCTCCAGAACAATGCAGCCTTTTAGTTTTCCCCCACTTTGGTCAGAGGAGAGAAAACAAGCAAAACCCGGTGTTTATATGGCAGCTAACAGCTGGCGTCCTCACTCAGACGGTCACCTTCAGGCCAGGTGAGCAACCCCCCCTCTTTCCCCGTCACTTTTTTAAGTCAATAAACCCTCGGGAGCATTTTCTCAGCCTTAAAGATGGGAATCTTTTTTCTGCTATCAGAAAGCTGGCCCTGAAATTCTTAAACATACTTTTTTTTTTTTGTATTTAGTCTCACCCTCAACACTGGCATAACAGGAGAAAGTATAACCACCTTCTATGCTGTCATTTTTATCACTTGATTGAAATGACACTAGCTGTGTTAAGAGTGTAAATTTGTATAACATTATACTTACAAACTATTGTAATAATAAGACAAATATGTTATATTGTTTTTTTTACTTGTTTCACGGCCCCAAAACCACAATTACTGCTTGTGAACAACATTCCTAAATAAATTACCGATTGTCTGGACACAAGTTACATAAAAAAATGTGATTCTCGCAATTAGTCTTATTTTTGAATTTATTCAGATAGTCTCATGGATGAAAAAGTGGAGAAAATAGTAAAAAAAAAAAAAAAAGACAATTCAAAAAATATAGTCAGTTTTTGAAGTTTGTAGACATAACTGATGGTCATAATTAAAATCTTTTTCATTCATACATTTTGCTCACAATGGCCTTAAAGAATATGACAAATGCCCGCCACGACTAAAGAGATCTCTTTTTCAAACAGCCAGAAATGGGATTCACCTATTTTCATATCTATGGGTGATCTGTGATCTGTATGGAACCAAATAAGGGTCAGAAAGCATTTGTGCTTGTAAAAAAGATTTCCAACCTACAAGTTTGCAAATCTGAGGTTACAAGTTTGCAAATGATGCCTTACAACTATGAATTTTGACCCTTTTTTGACGCCTGAGTGAATAGCCAATCAGCTAATTTTAATCCGTTTTTTATTTTTCTATTAATTTCTACTATAAAAAATTGTTTTTCCTTTGATTACTCTATGGTCATGTGACCCAGTCACTCTAAAACAGTCTTAAATAGTTGAATATCCAATATTCAACTTCATACTAATTTCACCGCGCTGCGTTTGACTCCATCCTCATTTCCCCATCGACATCACAAAGAATAGACGCCGCATCGACCACTTTGGCCACGATAAATAACGGCCGCCATCTTGGATCCATAGGACAGCAGCAGACAACAGTTTTCAAGATGCCAGAGCTCTGTGCTGCATATTTCTGTACAAATCGGTCAGCGATTGCAACCATGAGTCGGGGGATTACCTTTCACAAGTAAGATTCAACATTATTCTTGTTTGAATTTTGTGAATAGAATATTGTTGTACTGTAGTTTATTTCTTCTTATGAAAAAAACAGCAAACGTTAAGCTAGGCTGTGTTTATAGCTGTTCACCGGCCTACCTGGCAAACTGAAGCTTTATAAACCATATCTTTAGCCTAAAAGCAGGATTGCCTTAGATTTATGTGACTGCCTTAGATAATACAGGCTTAGATTACAACTGATATAAATATGCTTTTGTAGAAATAATGCATTGTTGCTGATATAACATTGACCAGCAAATTTGACTCTAATCTCCCAGTTTTATTTTGAAGGTTTCCCAAAAACAAAAATTTGAGGAAGAAGTGGGAAGTAGCATTGAGGAGGGACAGATTTACAGTAAGCAGCTCTCCTATGGAGTAAGATCGCTGTCACAAAGGTTGGTCAGGGATGCTGTAACATTATAATTTGATGAAAGCTAGTTATCATTGATTAAATCCGCTAACACTTCATTGCGCCTGCCACACCTACTGGAGCGGGGAAGCGGTCCAAGAGAGCGGCGGTTGATACAGCATCTATTCTTTATAATGTCTATGCATTTTCCTGTATCAGTACTGGGAGTGTTGTTGTTGCGCTGGCAGAAACTGCTGCACCTTGATTGGATAGCTGGTTGGTGAGTGGGTGGGCACCAGGTTAATGCACAAGTCAATAAGCAACGTGCAGATTGGCTACTCACTCAGGCGACAAACAAGGGTCAAAATTCGTACTTGTAACTTGAGATTTGTAAACTTGAGGGTTTGAAAATCTTTTTTCCGAGTGCAAATCTTTTTTTTCCCCAAGTACAAATTCTTTTGACCCTTATTTGATTCCATACATCTGCAAGTCAAATACTGAAAGAATATTTTTTTTTTTTAAATAATACGATACAAAAGTGGCCTTATTAATCTCTGTTTAAACCTTTCTGCTACACGCTGTAAATACGATGCCATGTTTGTCCTATATTTTTAAATATTCAGTCAGATCTGATCAGTTACTCATTACTTTAGTAGCCTTAATTTAAAAAAAATACTTGTTTTCTGTTGAACTTTGAATTTTTTTGTTTTACGTGATTAGAAATATGTTGGATTTGTTCTACCCCTTACTCAAGTACAAGTTTTAGGTTCTCTACCCAATTCTGGTTTATTCTAACTGTGCTGTATAATTGAAATTGTATATTTTTGAAATCAAAATAAAAAAATGTCAAGGCTGTACATTGGAGATGCTTTTATTTGTACTTTATTTTTAACTTAATGGTTTAGATCAAAGCATATTCATCATAGTCATGGTTCAGTAGAAACCCAGCCTTAATTTGCAGGAAGAATATGCAGCAAGATTCCCTATAAAATAACTAATCATTGAAGCTCTCCGTTGAATCGTGCAAAACTTTGTGCTCTCATGAAAATATGAATTAGCAAACGCTTTCGTTTGTAAAGTGGAAGGATGTTAGAGAAATACTCTGAAACATCTGCATTTGTATTTCTACAAAGAGGAATTTATACAGGTATCGAGGGGGCGGAGTACATGCATGCTACACTTTTAAAACATTGTTGTCATAAACTGTGCATCGTTTTCCTTCCTCTTTACGTTTGTGTGCTACTATCTGTTGTTGCATCACATAAAACACCCAAGACATTGAACACAAGCATGTGGTTGCAATGTGACAAGGGTGTAAAGGATCTGAATACTTTCACAGGGCAAGGTGCAATATAACTTATTTATACAACGAAAGATTCAACTTCCTTTTTTGAGAGCTTTTATGATATGTTCTTCAAACCTTGAAAAAACTATCGTTTTATTTCTTATTGTCTTGATTTTCTTGACAGGTTTTAGAAAAGATTTTCATACAAACTCTTAGGTTGTGATGGTTTAACTGGACGGCCTAAATCCTTGCTTCTCTCAGAACGTAGTAAAGCTGCCGAGCTTTTCAGTCCCGTTATGGTTACAGGTTAACTGAGAATAGTCAAATTACCATGGAACCTAAACAGCTCAGCTTCTGAAGCCCTGAAGGCTCACAAATCCCAAAAGCTCTTCTAGAACAGTCTAGTTTTACCTTTAGGTTATTTGGTTTGCACTGATTTATTGACTTTTTGTTATTTGGGTATATTTCCAATATTAATATTAGCAATAGTTTATAAACAATTATCCTTAGTATATATGCTTTTCTTGAATCTTACACCCAGATTTTCTACTTTAGTTTTTTATCTCTCAGTAAGCGACACACAGTGATCACTAATGAAGAACCTTCAACTAACATCCTGGTGTGATACATAAACATTCAAAACTCATTTAGATCATTAAACTCCTGTCATGAATCAAAGAAAGCTTTAAATAGTTTTTATTTTCATTTGTGGTAAAGGTTTTGTTTTCAGGTTACCACAAACAACTAGAAATCAGCCTCAGTCCTCTCGCTCTCTTCTTCTTCCTCTTCCTTTCTTGCCGACAACTCTCCTTTGATCAGATTCCTCTGATTGTTTCTAAGCAGCATCATCTTGAAGGAAACTGCTGTGATTAGTTTAGTTGCGAAACCAAAGACCAGGACATCTCGGCCACGTTTTAGTAACACTGCATTTGAAACGACCAGCCTAAAGTTTCAAATTGGCCGATGCAGAAATGCCCAGGATTTTTATCAATTTGGTTCAAAATGCTGGGTTTAAATCTCAATGCCTTAACAGGAGCTCAGCGGTTTTAGACGTGTAGCCACTGATGCTGGCGTGCGGCTAAATTAGCTGTTTTTATTTTCCTGAATTTTGATTTGCTATAATAGTTCTGTTTAGTTAGTCAATTAAATGTAATTACCAATAGTTAATACACCAATTTAAAAAGCTGGTATTGTTAGAAGTTCTGCGAAAGGCCTGATCAGAATTCTGATAATCCCAAAAAGTATTACTTTTAATCAATCCTGAATGAAGTATCTTTAATAAATAACTAATAATAGTACTCATTATAAACAGAAGGATAACTGGAGCAGATATGCTCATAATTTAAGTATATAAACATTCAGACGAGTTATGCACCCAGCATTACAATGTAATTACATTCATCGATGCACTGCTAATCTAAATCTGTGGGAATAACTGTCCTCTGAGAGATGAATTAAGTAAACAAGCAGAGATTGAAGAGATGGCCTCCAGCCATCCTGTAATCACAGTAAACCTCTCCAAAACACCGACTCACGGCTGTTTACTCACTTCTGAGCGCGGATATGAGCATGTTTCCATCTTTTATCAAGTCTTTTATGAACCTGTTGGTTCTCTCCAGCTCGATTTCATGGCACTGCAGCCGCTCCCGGAACTCCGGACTATCCAGCAGAGAGTCGCTGAACTCCAGCGTCGGGAGACCCATCGGTACCAAGGCGGCTAACAATGGAAACCCTTCGACCTGGACTGCTGCTGAAGGGGGAATCCTCCACCTGGCCCGCTAGTTTAACGCGGACTGATACGGCAGTGGCTCTACAGATCCGTCCAGCTCGTAGTTTTCATAGCTTTCCCCCTTTTTTTTTTTTTTTTCCCCCTCCTCGGAAGAACTTCCGGACGTCGACGCGCAGCCTCTGGCGGCTTTAGCACTTTAGCTAGCTTTCACATTCTTCTGCTCTCCCAACGTTTTCAAAGTCAAATTTAACCTTGCTTTGGGACAACAGCTAATAAAAATAAGAAACAGAAACTCAAACGGACGTTTACGGTACAATTTTCTTAGTTTGTGACGCATTAAAAGCTCAATATAAACTGGGAAGCTAACTTTTAACTCTATTGTTTTCCACCACGGCTCCAACGGAGACTTGTTACCATGGGAACGAGAGACTCCTGCTGGCGTGGACAGAAATCTGTGGAAAATGTGTCAGTACTTATAAAATAAAAGCATATTTTTCATTAACCTTCAGTGTTTTCTCTTCGTTTTAAACAACTGTTTGTTTTTCCTGAGCATTGCTGTGGACTTTTAATAGGATTTCTTCGAATTTAACTTTTAAAGTTGTGATAAACTGTCATTTAAAGTGGATCTTCAAAGTCGTTATATTGATAAAGAAATATACTCTTAAGAGGTAATAAAATGGAAATGAAAGGTATCCATGCAGTCTGCTGGGGTTCCTTGGATAGGAAACTTTCTCAAATAGATTTGTTTATGATGTTTCGTTGATTTTAATAGATTTGAGACGACATCTGTTGTAAATTGTCGCTTTATAAATAAACTGATTCTCGATGCTTGATTTTATATATTAAGCGACGTGCAATCCAACAAAAGTCAGATGAAGTCATAAAATTAACAAGGATGTTTCAACGCAGATGCACACCACTGCTTTCAATGTTAGAACATGTCATTATTTCATGGGTTCTTTTGTGTTTACTCTCATTACATTAATAGCCAAAATGGAAGAAAACACACATTAATTTCAGAGAATCCACAACCTAGCACTGCTTTAGGCATGACAACTTTGAAACTAATCTGGTTTATGTCATTTATGTTGTCACTATCCAGATTGCAGCCATAATGGTTTTGATCTAGGCTTTTTTTGATAATGTTCACCATAGATTATTCATTATAAACACGCTTATATGTTTACATAGCTCTCGCATGCTCTATTTTTGTGCGTTATTTAATTACATCTGATAAACGTATTCTTTCCAGATTGCCTCAGTCGAGGGTGCAGAGCCACCACTAATTAAAGAAGGCTGCTCTAATTAATAAGTAAGTGCAGTGGCTGCAGTAATAAGATGCTTCATAGTGTCTGTGATGAATACAAAGGTTTTTTTGGTTGTTTTTTTTTATCCTAACTTTATAATTTTTCCTCCTTCAAAATCCTGGTAAGGCTTTGCTACTTAAAAGCTAAAACAAATATTAAAACCATATGAAGAGAAGTTTGAAAACTATGAGCATGAACTGAATGTAATATATTACCATTGACAAGAAATGAAGTTACCATTAGCGAAATTGCTTCTTAAAAACACAAAGGGAAAATTGTGGCTTGAGCTGAAGTTTAAAATTTGAATCCAAATCTGAGTTTAAGTAATTCTTTCCTCAGCAACTAATGTGATAAGTTGTCATAACATTGAAAATTAGTCCATCATTAATGTATGCGGGCTGCCTAAAGAAGGCCCTGGACAATTAATGCATGGATTAAGTTCTGTTAAAAAAATTTTTAAAAACCTGGCAGTAACTTTTCATTTCACTTTTACTTGTTTCAGTATGTGTAATGAAACAGCAGTTTTCAAATTCACTTTCAACATCAATGGTCCTGTTGTAGATCTGAGTCACCCTGCTTCCCAACAGATGACTCTGACGATCCTTCCTTTCTTTATTCTGGCTAATCCGTCATTGTCAAAGCTCCTGCTTCTCTTGAAACCAAGCTACCTCTCTTGGTGAGCCTGCTGTTTTATTGTTGAAGTTAGTACTGTATGTCCCACTCCACAAAGAAGAATGGAACACCATGGCGACTGGAATCAACAAGCTCAACAGGAACTCAAACGTCCGTAATTAGTGCAGAGAAATGCAGAGTTTCTGATGAGACACTAACATATGAGCTTTCCACATTTAAGGGTGAGCTGTATATAAATTTCTCCTCAAATGTGTTTTGTGCAACGTTTGTTTAAATTCATTGTAAAATGTGATTTTTGCTTAAAATTCCTGTATAAAAAAGGCAGGCTAAACTCAAAGGTCGTACCAGGCACAGAAGAACTACAGCTCCTGGTGATGCCTTTGATTCGGGAGTCTTCAGACAAAAGGTTCATTGAAAAATGGCCACATAAAAACCCCCGCCGCTACCATGATTGGTTTCTGTGCATTCGACCCTACAGAGGAGAGCCTCTGACCGTGGCGGGTAAAACTTCACTTATTTTGAAACAGATTCCCTCTTTTAAAGTCAGTCATCCTTGGCTTTAACAGACTGTTTTAATACATTTCAGCAATTGAAATCAAGAGCATGTTTACCCACAGTGCCATGCAAAATAGTTAACGCTCCATTAACTTTATTTATTAGAGAAGTAAGAATTAAAAGGTATATAATTTTTTCATGTATTTTTTGCAAACAATGTCCTAAAATGTTAACATGTAAACTATCCATGCACATGAGAGTCAAAGTGTCAATTGTAATTTTAACTTATGACATGAAATAACATTTCCAAAAACCACACATACCTAAATGTGCTAAGTGCCTACCCTATGGAAGACATCCTGCATCACACCGGTTCCTGAAAAGACCCGGCCCCATGAGCTGAATGATTTCCGGCCTGTGGCACTCACTTCACATCTGATGAAGAAAATGTAACGGACCTTCCTCAATCTCCTCAGGACCGCCTGCAGTTTGCATATCAGCCAGGTGTAGGAGTGGAGGACGCCATCCTTTACCTACTACACCGAGTCCACTCCCACCTGACACTGTGGTCAGCAGCACTGGAGCCCCCCAGGGCACAGTGCTGGCTCAAGTTCTCCTCACCCTATACACCTCGGACTTCTGTTACAACTCTGAGCTATGTCACATACAGAAGTATGCAGATGACAAAGCCATTGTGTGGTGTATTAGGGACAACAGAGAGGAGTTCTGGAGTCTGGTGACCCTTTGCCGCCTGGTGCCGCACCAACCACGTGGAGCTCAACATCTCCAAGATGAAGGAGCTGGTCATAGACTTTAGGAGGAATGGACCAAAGACTAAGTCTGTGCATCTGGAAGGGGGCTGAAGTGGAGGCATTGGATTCATACAAATACCTTGGGGTACGGCTGGACAGTAAACTGGCAACACACTCCAACCACCTGCACAGGAAGACACAGAGCAGGATGAACTTCCTGAGGAGACTATGGTCGTTCAACATCTGCAGCAAGCTGTTGGAGATGTTCTACCAGTCTGTGGTTGCCAGTGTGCTCCTCTACACTGTGGTGTGCTGGGGGAGCAGCACATTCAAGAAGGACACCTCCAGAATGGACAAACTGGTCAGACGAGCCAGCTCTGTGATTGGTAATAATCTGAACCCTCTGGGGACGGTGGCAGAGACAAGGACACTAAAGAAACTGCTGAACATCATTGGACAATGCCAGCCAACCTCTGAAAACTGTCTTCACCAATCAGTGGAGCCTGATCAGTGGGAGACTGCTCCTCCCCAGTACCAACAGACTGCTGAACTCCTTTGTTCCTCAAACTGTACAACTCCTCACTTGGGCGAAGGAGGAGGTTATGGGAAGAGGGACGAGGGATCAGCACCCCCCCCCAGTATTTCTTTTCTTCCTTTCTCACTGTGCAATAACACATGCATAGTAATTTTTTTACATGTTCTATATACACTCTTTTATATTGTCTTTTTATATTGAATATTTCATCTTGTTTTAATTCTGTCCTTGTATTCTATAAGCTACTGGAACCAAAATATCCCTGAAGGAGTAATCCCAAGGGATAAATAAAGTTGAGTCTAAGTCTAACAACAAAATAAACAAAAACAACAAAAAAGATAAATGATTATCTTAGTCAGGCAATTTAAAAAAAAAGTCCCTTATTGTTGTTTTCTCCGGAATTCCTCCCATATCTGGACAAACCTTCCAGGATGGAAACCACATCCAGGGAAGTTTTTGGCTTCAAAAGTCTGCAGGCTCATCTCCCCGGAACTACGTGTTTAAAAAAAATTAATAAATTGTGATTTTATAGGTTGTTATATGTTATGTGCACTTTATAGCTACTCATACTTACATTTTTTCAAGGTTGCTTTTAAAATACAGGAGTCTAAATACATGTAAATCATATTAGATATATTCCTAGAGCAGATGAGACCAACATAAAGTAATACCTGCTGAAAGATGTTTTTAAAATTTATTACAAATAGAAATCTAAAAAGTCTGACTATCATTTGAATTTATCCTGCATCAAAATGTTCCCTAGCTAACAAAAAATCCAGCGTTACATCCACCATCTTAAAAGTGGAACATTGTTCCTGCTCTTTTCAAAAACAGTGAAGTTTTCCTCCCCCCTGAAGTCTTTTAAAACCTCTAACTGGAATTATTCTCCAGGATGGCTTGTAGCAGACTGCACATTTCTTTTAGGTTTACTTCAGCAACACTTGAATCCAGTGGTTAGTGGATTCTTCATCTAATGCGTAAATCTCTGACGCTCCTCCGGAGCCACGATGAGCCGCTCTGCTGCATGCTCTCAAACAAATACAACCAATTCTGTGGAAGCATTCTAAAAATATGATATAAACTACTACCACAGGATGTATTTTGGAGGGAAATTTGAGTAGTTAACAGGTTTTGATTACTCTTCAGGAGATCAGCAAACATCCTTCATCCTCAACAGGAGCTACAAAAGGAAACAGCAGTTGGGGCAAATGACTGGAAAAGGATAAGTATGATTGCAACTATGGCTACTCAGTGTTACCAGGTGGGAAGGATGAACAAACAACCGCCCAAATGAAATCTTAGTACGAGACTGTCTTCCTGCGTCCGTCTTCACACTGGACGAGGCAAACTCGGGGCTGTCCGCGACTGATAACCTGGGCCTCATCCATGTTTTCAGTTGACATAAGATCTGACCTCTCTACAGTCTCATATCCAACACAGCTCATCTCTGTATGTTGAAACTACACAGGATTGAGTTCAGCACCGCGCAAAGAGAGGCGTACCCGAGCTGGCTCACCGTGACGCCCGAGGAAGCTGACAAGCAGATACTCGCTTCATCCAGACGTCAAGACCTCTAAAAGTGTTAACCTGTACAAGTACAGTCACACTGGCAATAAAACACTATTTAAATCCGGAAGCCATGCGAAGGGAAAAGCTTCTGTAACACCAAAAACTAGAAAACCTTGCACAAGGAGATGGAAAGTCCTCACCGCCGTCTGTCTTACGGCATACTCATTATTATCATGAATAAAGCATAAATAGATTTCCAAAAACGGCTTACCTGAAAAAACGTGAACACTTCTGTTTTATTTTAACAATGATTTTGTACGTTAACCAGTTATATTTGCACAAAGTTTTAATACAGATCCAACCTAGCCTGTAGCAGATTATGTGAAGCCTCTTTTCTTTTTTGTTTCAGTAACATTAGTCACAGCTCAGTCTGTTGATGAGACAGATCCACAAGGCTGTGTCTATCATATTTTGGAAGAATATAGCAATTCTTTGTAGTTTTTTTCAAATGTATGAAGAAACAGGTCTGCATGAATGAAAAATTAATATTTATTTAACTCCAGTAAGTTATGGTCTTTTAAAAAAAACAACTAATAAAGTATAATGTAATCAGTTAATAGAAAGTCTAAATTTAAGTATTTTATTACAATAAAGCTAATATTAAGCTAATATGTGCAGTTTTAAAAAAAGTGTTTAAATTCTGTTTTTAAGTAATATTCGGACTAAAACTCATAATTGGTTTTAAAAGTCATAATTATGCTGTAAATGTACTTCTGTATTCTACCCTTTACAATTGAGCACAGACTGTAAATTTCTGTTTACATTATTGATAAACGTTTGAGTTTGCTTTCCAAAAATACTAAAGATATGCTCGTTTTAAATATTTTAAACCTGTAGGCCAATGTTGGGCATGGAAACGCAGTGACCTTAAAACGTGTGCATACTGCGAAAACCTTTCAACATCTTGGAACATTGAAACGAAGAGCCTCTTTACAGGGATTGTATACTATAGGCCCACAGATATTAATACACAGTAGTGAAGTAAGGGTACATTTTTAATTCAATTCAAATCTGATCCAGATGTGCATCCAGATGTAATCCTCTTTACCTCAAAATACAATTCAAAGCAACCAACAGAAGTCAACAAACCAGGAAATGGGATCCAGTGGATCTTACATGCAATTCCATTATGAATCCAGGTGGTCAATGAGGTTCTCTATGTCTGTTGGTGAATAAACAGCTTCATGAGGACAACACACAGGTCAGGGATAAAGATACGGAGAAGCTTTAAAAAAAAAAAAGTTTATGTTAAAAAACAGCAACAACAAAACAAGTTTGGCCCAATACAGCAGGGATTGTAGCATGCATGTGGTAAAAGGACGTTCAGGTTAATTGAAAACAAAATATAACCGCCTGTTCGAATGCAAAAACCCCTGAGTGCCAGAACGTTTCCACTACTTATCGCTCTAAAATACATTTTGAAACAAGGTTGTGGCAGCATTATGGTGTGGGGGATGTTTTTCTTCAAAACTGCAGCAGATGTGGCTGTTCTTTGCAAACCTTTATACAATTTGAGCTTTAGCTTCTAGATCTGCTGGTAGCTGCATTAAAAATATCTTTTGTTTTTTATGCTTCCATCCGATCCCATTAAACTCTTTCGAGCTGGTTGAATATTAGATAAGCGTGAAAATTCAAGTTCAGGACAATAAATACATTAACCAAAAAAAAAAAAAAAAAAAGAAGTGAACAAAGCAGTTTTTGAGCACCAAGACTATATTATAAAGACACTGTGCAGCTCTTTTACAATCCTGGGTCTCAACGTTATCACGATTGAAGGAACTGGAAGGAAAATACTAACTTCTCCTTATTTATTTTTGGTTTGATGCCAATTTTGAAATGATGCACAAAGAGTAGAGAAAAAAAAACAATTTTAGAGAGCAGGGAAAAGATGATGAAACTGTTTGCACATCATGTGAAACAAAACTAATGTTCTCTGCAGAGTTCAGCCTGAACCATCATCTGTCTCTGCGTCTCCCCCGGTAGTCTCTTCCATCTCCTCCATCTCTCCTGGCCCAGTCCCGCTCCCTGTCCCGGCGCCGGTCCTCTCTGGCTCCCGGTCCCGCCCAGTCCCGGTCCCGCGCGCCCAGGTTGATGGGTTTCCGGAAGGGTCTGTCCCGGCCGCCGAAGCGCAGCTGCCCGGACTCCTTCTTCCCGCCCAAGCCGCCGCCGAGGCGCCGAGGCACCCAGCCTCGGAGCGTCCTCTCGTGCTCGAAGTCCACGAACACTTCGTGTTGCTCCACCAGCAGCTTGTCGGCGTCCCGGCGGGCCCGGCTCACGGCGCGCTCCTCCTTGAACTCGATGAAGGCGTATCCCTTGGAGAAGCCCGTAACCAAGTCCCGGACCAGCCGAAGCCGCCGTATGTCTCCGTACTTGGAGAACACCGAGCGCAGCTTGTCCTCGCCCGTCTGCGGGTTCAAGCGGGCCACGAACAGAGTGAGCAGCGGGTCTCCAGCGACACCCTTGTTGGGCTTGTAGCGGGCGGACATGGCCCTCCACACCGCCCGGTCGTGCGGCTCCACGTCCGTCCCGTCGATGCTTCCGGCTTTCAGCGGTTTGTAGTCTTTCGCTATCGGGGTCCAGTCGGACATCTTAGCTGGACTTGTTTTCATACAAGTGTCGTGAATCGACAGCAGGATTTTTTTTTTTATCAAACCCTATTTACTTTTCCAGCTACTCCAAACAGCGGAAGCATCGGAGCGCATCAACAAACACAGTCCGGCCGGAAAACGAGCTCTGTGAGGTCACGTTTTAAAGGTTCCGAACACAGAGAGGTTCCCATATTTAAAGAGCAACTCTGTCTCACATCCGAGGAAATTGGAGGCAAGACTTCATGCTGCTTTGTACAAAACATTGTTTTTGATCCGCTAACATTTCAAATATGTTAAAAAAAGGTTAAGAGGTCAGAGGGTAACTAGTCTCACAACTTCATCTAACAAGATTTGTTTCAAACGTTTATGCAAAAAAAAAAAATTAAATACAATTGTTTTATCCACGTCATTCTGCTCTCTCTCTCTCTCTATCTATATATATATACATATATATATATATATAGAGAGAGAGAGAGAATGGCATAAATTAACATTAGATTTGTTAGGATTGCACAATATATTGCAGAAATATTGGCATTAAAATATCAGTGTGCGCAATATTCATATCACAAGAGGACTGGTTGAAGTGCGATAGTTGTACTTCAAAAGTTCCTAAGTTGTATTTTTAATGCTGATGAAATATTTAGATAATACAATTAAAGTTGTGGTTCTTTTAAAGTTTTATGTATAAAAAGTGGATGGAAAATTTTTATTCATGCATTAAATGGGAGACAAGCCGTTGCCAAATAAGTTCGTACATAAACTTATCCTCCCACTTCCTATTTATAAGTCTGGTTGATTCCCTCCAAACATGTTGATGGAAACAAGTGCATCTTGTTTTTTGTTGTTGTTTTTTTTTACTGTTGTTTGTTTTGTTCTGCAAGGGTTTAAAAGTTTCCATGTTTTTGCATGAGAACTGGATGGAAACATAGCAAAAGTCTTATGACTGAAAAACTCACTACACACACACATAAACAAAACGAGTGCAAAAAAATGAAGGTGGTCACATACAGGTGTTTTATGGGTAAATTGGATCGGCCTTGTGGCCAGTCTTCATTAATTGCCCCCGTAAGAGCAGAGTGTGAAGGTCCACTTAGAAGGGTAAGAGCACATTTTTGTCAAAATATTGCAATGCACACATTATGGGTGACACACCAGAATTCAAAAGAGGATACATTTTTGGTGCAAGTCTTGCTAGCACATCCGTGTCCAAGACAGCAAGTCTTTGTGATGCATCAAGAACCACGTTATCCAGGGTAATGTGAGCATTCCACCAAGAAGGATGAACCACATCCAACACCGTACGCGAGAGGAAGCTGTCTGAAAGGGATGTTTGGGTGCTAACCCAGATTGTATCCAAAAACATAAAACCCAAATCACGGCAGAATTAAATGTGCACCTCAACTCTCCCGTTTCCGCCCAAACTGTCCACAGGAGCTCCACAGCCGGGCTGCTATAGCCAAACCTTTGGCCACCAGGTGTTTCAGTTTCATTGTCCAACCCCTGTTGAGGAGCCAGCTCAGATTGGAAACAAAAGAAAGAACAGGCACAAGATATTCTAATATTGCTCATTCAGTTTTTATGACTACATCCACAAAATGTTTTGGAAAATCAATGACCTGTTAACCGATCTCTGCAGAGCTGGGTGATTGCTGAGCAGGGAATTCAGGCATTTGATTCAGGTGTGTGTGTGTGGAAGCAAGGATGCATCTAAAAGTTTCAGTATGTTAGCTCTAGAGGACTGGACCTGGACAGATCCTTCTAGGAGGAGGTTTTCTGGATAAAATAAGAAGGCCCATGGCCTTTTTTCTTGGCTAAATTAAAATAACATACTAATGAGATTTTGTTTGTGCCCACATCCAACTTTTTCTTGGCAGTCAGACGGCCATTTTTAAATTTGTCCACCCCTCATAAAAATCCAAATAGCTCCTCTTCCTTAGGAGGATTCACTTCTAGACAGGCCATTCCCACATAGTTACCATGTTTTCTCTGTGCAAAACAACTATTAATGCAGTTCACTGAAATGCCTGAGGCCTTCATTGTATCGGATAGATTTGAGGATGCTTACATTAGGCTGTGATGAATTACTCTGACAGCTTCAGCCTACTTTCTGTTTAACAGTAACCTGCTTTTTTGAGGGAGTTATTGATTCTTCGAATCTGGCTCTAATCAGATCTGAGTTTGTCAGTGAGATTTAACTGCTTTTGAAAAACATAATTCACATAAATTTGAAGTTCTAACACAGGGACACAATGTAACCCCTTTAGCAAGGCTAAGTTTCCATAAAACTGCAAGAACAACAAGAACCAACTTTGGCCCTGGATTAAAAACTCCACACAAAAATGTACAAAAACACATTTAATGAGGACAGTGAAAAGCAGGTTTCTGTACTGTGGTTTGAGTTTAACAAAATCAAAATGATGGTACTGTCTTACTATTTACAGTCACCCTGGCTATGATACAGTAATTAACCGGATCAGAAAGAGCAGAAACCTTTTTAAGTCGTTTTTTAAAAATCAGCACAAGGATTTTATCGGCTCTCGATTTACGTTTTACATGTCCTCCACGCTCCATTTGTAAGCTTCCTCCTGGAGAGCTTTTTTGTCAGCTATCCTTGTGTAGCGCTTCTGTTCAAATCCATTGGATCTGCAAGATATCGCATATAAAAAAACAATAAATAAAAAAAACTTTTAGGCCTTAAGAGTCTAACATATACTTAGGATCAGAATTTTATATTAACATCCAATGATGCCCAAGCACTACAGAACAGAATCCAAAACTTTATCTTGGTAATATTGCTGTAAGCAAACTTACAGCACTAACAATTTAATCCTTAAATTTAAAACATATTGGGTTACCAACACAATAGAACCAGAGCGGGTGTTTGCTCTACTATTCTTAATATTTTTTACAAATTGTGAATACATGTAGGGCCATTTGTTTTGGATTGTATTTGTTAGCTGTTGCTACCTAAGGATAAACATCCGGTACTTTCACATTGTTTGGGAAAGATATGATTGCAGTATTTAATATATTGCATGAAGCTACTTGTCAAAACAGTGGCTTTATAGTCTCTTAAAGACAGAGGCACAATATCAATAACAATATCCCATACTAGGCCTACGTCTTATTCAAATAGCAGTAGTGCAATTTAAAAATACCTGAATATATTCTTAATGAAAATAAAACTTTTATTTTATTTAAGCTATTTTTTGGTTCAAACATCGTAGCTGGCTACTGTTGAGAACCTCACAATTCAATTCAATTCTTTGGGTCTGAATTTGATAAAAAAAACAATGAATTGAGATTGTTATTCTATCAATATGTATACAAATAATTTATTAGAGTACCAATTAATAATTTTACGTGTGATCACTTTCCAATTTTTTTACTCCGATTAAGAACAGCCGTGGTGTTTTAAATCCCTTTAACAGAGTATAAATGACAACTTTTGACCAATAAAACAAGAACAGATATACTCATTTGTCTCATTCGTTTACGACAACCAGCTAAACAATTAAGGATTTCACAAATAAATACACTTACCATGGTTTTACTACTTCTAGGTGCAACTGTAGAGCAGCTATGCAATAATGTTACAATCATGTTTTTTGTGAACTATGCACAAGCTTTACCTGTCGACTCCGTCCCACCGATAACCTGGCTGAAGGTTAAACCGATTTGGAGGTGGCGCAGGTCCTTGGTAGCGAGGCTTTGCTGTGAATCAGATCAGAAAAACTATTAAACCTGTTGATGAGATGTTTCCATGACAACCCAAAATAGCCAAAGAGGTCAACAATTTATAAAAAAAATTAAATTCAAACCTTGTGTTTTTGTGCTGCGCTCCTTTTTGCGCCGGAGCATCGCAGCCATCGGGTCTCCTTCCCTTTCCCGCTCTCTCAACATGCGGTCCAGATCAGCGTCGTCATAGTGACGCGCCAGCGGCTTCTGGGCTTCATGCACAGCATCCTCTATTTTCTGCTGTTGCATTTGTCCCTGAGCCAATCTATACACACATTTCTATATTAAACATCAAAGTGTTTATTGAATTTTCATTTTTTTTGTACTGAATAGACTTACCCTTTTCCCCACTGAGCATATTTCTGATCTTTTGCAGCTTTTTCTCCAGCTTTTATCTTCTGTTCTTCTCTTTCTGAATCCAAATCCCTCTTTTTACCACTTTTGTCTCGGAACACCGTCTGGGCATTTCGGGACTCATCTAGTCAAGTAAACAAATTAAAGACACAATTGTTTGTGAGTCCAAAGTTTAGGAATAAGTGTAGCTTATGGTGGTAGCAGACCAAAAATGAAACCCTATCAAATGCAATAAACCTTCTAGTGGCTGATTGTGTTTTTCCCGTCGTCGGTTTTCCTCTTTTTCTTCCTTTAGTATATCAATAGAAACTAGACCCGCTTTTCCTCCAGAAAGCATTCTTGGACCCTGTAAAAATAAACAGAAAAGGTCAAGAAATTTGAAGCAAAACATCTTTCAACATAAATCATAAATATTATGCTTTTTCTGACTTACTTGAGAGGCCCCATCTCTCCGAGGCGGCGATAAGTCGCCGTCCGAGTCTTTTCTAATCCGCTGAGGCCGTCTGGGTGGAGACTGGTCAGAATCTGAGCCCTGCCTTACTTTCCCGTGTCTCCTCGGAGGAGACTGGTCGGAGTCAAACTCTTTCGCCTGTACAGTCTTTTTCCGTGGAGGCGACTGGTCAGAATCATGCCTACTCTGAGCTCTTTTAGCGTGAGGGGATCGACGGATATCTGGTGATCGTTTGTTTGAGCTATGCTTGCTTCTTCTGGGAGAGGAATCTAAAACAAGATAATGTAGAAACAATCCAAATTATTCATCTCTGTATAAATACAGCAGGTCTATGAATAACAAGGAAAACAGAAAATCATCAAAAAAGTAAAAAACAGCTCATGTTAACCCAGCAGGAGGTGGTAGCTATACATTCCAACACATATCTCGCTATGAAAAGTCAAATTTGCAGTTTGCAAAATAAAATAAAGCAAAAAAAAAAAAGGTTTAATAAGATACTCAGATTTGATGAAAACTGCTTAACATCCAACGTACGCACAATAAATGAAGCAGGCGCCTGCAACATGAGACGCTTAACATTTACTTCTAGATTTACCAGGTCTGGTTTATTTTGGTTCAGAATTGTGATGCACGTCTAACATTAATGAAGTAAAAGTTTGTTAAGATGAATGTTCAAATGAGAGATGCTTTCAAAAGCAGAGGTTACATTGAATATCTATTCTATATGTATCTGAATTAGCACCATCGTACCAAATATGGATGTGGCACAACTGTGATTTGTCATTGAGTACACAAGGAAGCATTTAGGCAAAGAAATAGAGAGAAATCAGATCAGCTGCGTAATTGTAGAATAAGAGTTGGTGCCCAGATTAGATCTGAAACAACACCTACCTTTACTCTGCACCTTTCTTGATTTCCCTGAATGTTTCCCTGGAGGAGAAACATTTGGGGAGTCGTGTCGGGTTTTCCTTGGAGGAGAAACATCTGGGGATTCGTGTCGGGTCCTCCTAGGAGGAGAAAAGTCTGGGGAGTCGTGTCGGGTCCTCCTAGGAGGAGAAACATCCAGGGAGTCGTGTCTCCTATTTGTGGTGGGGGAACCCCCCTGTTTCCTTCCCTTAAGGGAGCGCTCTGAAGAGTCAGGGCATATTTTGCTTGACAGATCTGGGTCCGTATGTTCCCTTTCTTTCTCCCCCTCTTCCTCTCGTTCCTCTTCGGCTACAGAACCAGTCAAAGTAAATATCAACCCAGATTAAAACACCAACGAGTCAGTCTTTGTCTGATTCACTGTCACCTCCAACAACTTTCCATCTGTTGCTGGTCCTGAAGACTTCCAGCTGTTTCACCTCATCTGGTCTCTCATCAATGAACTCAGCAATCTAATGTCAGAACGGTTACAAATTAGTTTGATTGGATAATTAGTCATTTCAACACAGAAGCATATTTAAAAGGTTTAAAAACAGAGCCTAGGAACTCGTGTTAGCATGCAAGCTAACGTTAGCTCCGTGCTCACCACGGGGGCTTCCTCTTCATCTTCTTCCACTTCTTGCTGCTCCTTCACCATCTGCCTCCAGTCGATATCATCGTCCACTATTTTAAGTCTTGTAACGCAAGATAATGAGGATGAGATAAAATCCACATAAAGCCGACGTCAACGGTCACGTAGCTAACATGCTAGCCCCAACGTTAGCACCTCATATTGTTTTTTTTATTATATATATCATTACTTTTACTCACCCTCTCTCTGGAACCTTTCGTCGTTTCTTTTTTATCTTTCCTTTTGATTTACTGGAATCATCGTCTGCTGATAAATACCGTTTGAGATACTCAGCCTTGGAAAGTTCGGCTCCTTTGCTGCTGCTAGTAGAGGCGGCCATAACTTGGTGTTTTTGGAACCTACGGGTAGGATTAAGGGTCAAGATTAGTTCAGCTAACAAGGGAGGCGGTCGCGGGTCCGCATCATTCTGTTTTCCGCGCGCGGGAGGTTGTCGGAATTGGGCGGAGTTCCCTGTTCTTTTCACACCACAACTAAAATAGAAGAGCCAGTAATTTTTGATATTTTGTTTGTATTTTTCTACACTATGACTGTTTGAGAAATAAAGATTTTCAATGTGAGGCCACGAATTATTTCAGCCTGAAAAGATAAAGTATCTGGTAGGAATATTGTATTTGATACTGCAGTGGTGATTAATTGTATTTTGACCTATTCTTTTTACATGCATCTGAATAGATATGAGATTTTTGTTCTTGTTTTTATGTCTGTAGATACAATAGGACTATTCTTCCTATGTATGAAGTAATTTCCTCATCGTTTGTGTCAGTTTACGTCCAGACATACCCCCGGCAACGCCCATAGGAGCAGATCTTTGTGTTATTTCATTACATGTGCTGTTGTGTTTAAAGCAATATTTCAACTCAAACAACCTATCTCTCTCTAAAAAAATGGTTTAAATTACAATAGAAAGTCCCTATCAGAAGATATAACAGAGGTTTGATTGCTGTAGGGGCAAAACAAGACTTTTGATTGGTATCCTAGAATGGGCATTAAAGATTTTTCATTCTATTTAAAAAAAACTCCACATATATATAGCAGATGTTTTTTCACTTTTGTTGCTCTTTTTCAAACATGAATGGTTTAAGAGATGCCTGTTTTTATTTTCTTATTAGAAATAAACTTCTTGATTGAATGCATTTATGCCTTATATCTGCAAGAAGTATAAATCTGGGAAGTTCATCTACATTTATCAGGCTGTATTTATAGTATCATTATTAGTAGCATCCTTCATTTTAAAGAGATAATAACACATTGGGATTAAAATCTATTTTCCAAGCGTGACCTGGCCAAGACAAGATCTGAATTTCTAGGCCAAACACATGTAAACTAGAGACATCCCACAGTATTAGACAGAGTCAGAAGAGACGATTTTTTAAAAATAATTTTACATTGTATCCCAGGTCAAATTGTTTAAAAGCCTTTTAACTTAGTTTAGTTCTAACTCTTGGGACAAGCACCAAAATGATGTCCTGAGAACACAGGGCCATAACGGCTGGAGTTTCTACATACAATCAACGTTAAACATGTATGAAGAAGTCAAATAATACATATATATCGGTAATTGAGAAAAGTCTTTCTAAATGAGGCCAAGTCTGGTTAATTTAATTACACCCATGTGGGCTGGCCCAGTTGAATACCCTTAATTGCTGCTAATTTTGGTTTCCAAAGTCTAATGAGTAATTATTTTTAAAAAGTGTAACACCTTTAGTATTTAGTGTATAAGCCCCACTTTTAACCCAGAGTTATCATGCATCAAAGTAGAAATCCAATGCAATCCTATTTCCTGTACTTGTGGGCCCCACATGTAAAAAAGGACTATTTTATAGATTGTTTGGAGAATGCAACAGTACTTTGAACTGGCTATGCATTTTTTATTCATTTCAGTTTTATTAAGCAATAAGCAGGCAGAAAATCATTGTTTAGCTTTAACTAGCATCCTTTTATTGAAAACCAGAGCATCATCCTTACATATCCATATGTGCAAGTTCACGCAATGCATTCAATCACAAAGAATTTGTGCAGTTCTGAGCAACAAAACGTCTCAGAAAGTCTTGAGTCATCCTCTTCGATCAAAGCATCCTACTGCTATATCAGCGAAAACTGGAAAACTGGAGGGGCTGAGAAAGCCTGAAGCTGTTAGGTTGATGGCTGCGAGTGTCGACAGAGGCCAGAATAGGTTTGCTTGTGTGTGAATAGGCACAATTTAGAGTGTTAGATTTTATTTAGCAGTATGTCTGATGAAGAAGGATCAGCAGGGGGACGAGCCAGGACCACGAGTTCTTCAGAAACAGGCTCACAGCCGAACACGGCTGCAGTTGCTCTGCAGGAAAACGGAAAAGTGTAAGAGTTGCTTTCACAGTGTTGAGTCGCATAGACGTAAGCAGTAGATCCACCTACCTTTCTCCACCTTGATGCTTTCAACCTGCCCAGATATTTTACACATGTAGGTGGTGTTGTGCGGGAGCGTGCCTGTGAAGCCTTTCAGGGTCATCCTGTAGCCGTGAGGCTCGAGCTCCACCACTTCGCTCCTGTCTCTGAACTGGGCCTCCGCCGAGGAGCCGGAAACATTTGTGTTGATCAGGGACTCCTTGGTTCCGGAGGACCAGGAGAACTCGTAGCTGTTGATTTTGTTGGGCTTCGGCTCGATCCGGCAGTCGACTCTCAGATCCTCGTCTTCTTCAATGCAAACGGAGATCAGCTGAGGTCGTACCGGGATCAGCAGCACTGCGTAAAAAACCACAAGCAACACATGAATCAGGTGCAGTTGAAGTTTTATTTTTTATTTCCACAGACGTCTGTCATTTAAATAAACCCAGGATGGAACATCATAATTATCCACACCAACATCCTGTCTGATGCTAATGGTGTCCTTAAATCTTGTATCTGGGTTTTTCTAACCCAGAAGTTTTATAATCAGAAGCTGTTTGTTTGGATGGATGTCAGTACTTGTAAATCAGACAGAAATAATCTTGACAAATGCTGAAAAACTTTTGGAAATAATCACCTACACAGTAGTGTGAAAAAACAAACAAAAAACTTTTAAGTGCCATATTAAAATCAAATCAAATCAAAAATACTTTATTTATCTTGAAGGGAAATTAAAGCAACAAGACATGCTGTATGAACGTCTCACTGAAAGTAACAGTTAGAACTGCAAGCAAGAGAACCCGTTAAGAACCAGGAAATCTTTGAAAAAAGTTAAATGATGATTACACAGAATTCATGTTAAAACCTTTCCTTTAATATTTTGTTCCATTGAAACTATAAAATCAGTAGAAAATGACACCAATGGTTCAATTAGCGCAAAATTAAAACAAATTGTTTTTTTACATGTTAACTTAATTTTTATTTAAACAGCTTCATATTTAGGAAAATCTGCTCCCTTGGATACATTGTTCACTACTTATCAGTTCTTGTACTCAAATATATCATACTGTTTCAATGCCACACCATAGAAGTCTCTAGAAGTTTACTCTTACCTCCAAGTGCCCCAAATAGAAACAGAGACGTGAGCATGATGAACAACCACCCATCCAACTGTGGGGAAAAACAGCAAAGGGTTTAAATAGCTGGAGGAAGAAGTGACATGAAAACTTCGCTGCAAGGTCATTTTGGGTGAGGTCATACAACAGGCGGACAATAACAGCTTAAAAATACCAACCAAGATGCAGGGAGGATATTAAGTTCTGATCAAAACTACTGTGGTTGCATCTGTGATCAAAAGTAATGATTTAGAGCGACATTAAAAACACTGAACTGAAAATCTCTTACCTCCTGTCAACGCTAAATGATGCAGCAGCAGTAAAAGCTAAACGGCGGCTGAGAGTCACCTCAGTGTGGAGCACTGCAGAGCATCCCACCTCCTAGTGAGAGTGGGAGCAGCACAGAGAGAGTGGGAGGGAGGGCGTCCTGGACAAGAGGGAGCGTTGATTCGTCCTCTTCCTCTGCAGTGGCTGACGAGGGCGGTGAGCTGGCTGTCTGTTGGCTGAAAGGGAAAAATCTCGAGCACGGTCAACGCGTTTTACCAGCAAGGTGTCATCTTACCTTGTCTCCTTCTCTTGTTTGAGTCCTCGCCCGTGTCTCATTCTCTAAATCATGCTGACCTGATTTGCCCTTCATGTCTGCGTCCAGTTAGTTCGTCTTACTGTCTCTCAAAGGGGCGACTTGCTTTTTGCACCAAGCTGTGTCCCTATTAACTGCAAACAACTAAGTTATTTCAAACGAGAACATGTTTCTCACGATTGTTAAAATTAGAACCACATTGATTGTTGGTTTTTTAATTGTTTGGTTAAAATGTTTGAACAGTGCGGTGTATCATTGCCTCAAGTACAATAATTGTTTGGTAATATGTTTAAAAAATATCTGAAGTTGTTTCTTTTCATGGAATATTTAGTAAACCTTTACCTTATCCCACACCAGACTCAAATGAGATTGCCAATAATGTTAAGGGCTATGTAGAGCGGGAAGCATGGATTAAAAAAGAGAAGAGAGATGAAAACAATCATATATTACATTTACTAATATTGTGCAACCTTTGTTTTGGGATGCTTTTCTTCAGAAGTACGAGAAACGTTGTTAGGATCAAGAAGAAAGGATGGAGCTAAATCCAAGGAACTGCTTGTGCAACTTGAGGGTTTAATAGACGTGGTAAAATAAATCCGGGTTAAAGGAAACAACTGTGATGAATACGTCTTTACTCATTTCCCAACTTCATTGCACTTGAATCGTCTCACATACTTCATGGTTCTTGCTAACATGTCAAAGAGCAAACCAATCAAGATCTAGTCTGAGTGGGAATTAAATAAATTAGTGCAAATCAAACAAATTATAACCGCAGCTGTAAAAATCCATCAAGTGCATCACCAAATATCCAAACATCAATGGTGTAAACATAAATTAGCAAACAAAAAACTGCATTAAACTATTTTGGAGCATTATTTAACAATTTGAAAAAAGAAATATAAAAATTAACTATTGAATGTTTCACTGAGATAAAACCTGTGTGAGGTTGCAAAAGACTTGAGATTTCCTGCTTCGACAGGATAAAAACCTTAAACTGGGAATCAGAGCCAGACTGGGCCAGACTGAGCCATGACCTAAAAATTGATTTTCTTAAAAACTCTCCACTCAACCAGAAGGATGGAATTTCACCATCCAGCCGAAAGCAGCTTTATAAATTCAGGATTAAGGCGACCAAACACAGTTTTCAGAATTTCCTCTGCAAAACGTTTTTTAAACCATCAAACTCTTTCCTTAAACTTTATAACAGAACAAAAGGCACAAATACTTTTGTGAGGCTCTAGCTGTTTTGCTGCTGTTGTTTCTGGCACAAAGGATTGCGAATGGATATTTTTGGGTTAATCTAGAACACTAAAACCACGACGTCATTCAGTGGAGATTTGTTAATTTAACATGGAATTGATGATAATTGCACCGTAACTTATCTATCATCTGTATTTCCCAGATCTATAACTCCCTCACAGGCCCTGGTGTAATGTCACATCATTTTGGAAATTAGTTTGATTTTATTTGATTAAATATCAGAATGCAACATAGAGTCACAGAGAAACTAACAACATGCTTCCAAAATACAAAAACACACATGCAGAAATTGAATTAAACAGGTAAAATGCTGTTCTTCTTTTTTCTTTTAACCCTTCAGTCAATTCACAACACAACCCAGTCTTTCAGTTAATTTTCCTCCATTCTCCCTGACCTAGTGAGATAATTTGCTCAGAATAAAAACCCATTACAATGTTTGCACAGTATCTCTGAATTTCATGACTCATTTGTGCCCTTCAGAAATTTCTAGCACAGTCCTGCTAAAAAAACAAAACAAAAGAAAACTAAACTCAATGTCTCCATCTGGAGGTCAGTAAAGGGATATCATTTATAGATTGCCACACAATCTGAATGTTAGGCAATGGATTTAAATAATTAAACAGTAAAACAATGAAATCAGATTTAGTTGAGGAAATTATGCGATGAAGATATATATTTTAGTAAATACTCTAACTACCAGAAACGGAGGAAAAAGCATCACCAGATTGAATCAGCTGCTGTTCTTGAACCCTTTGGCCCTCATGCAAAAGCTTTGTGGCTTTGTGAGGATATAAATATAAAATCTTTACCTCAGCATTAAAACATGTTTTATCTGTATTTAGTATCTCGAAAGTTTTTTGGATTTCTCTTGTTTATATTGATTTAATCACACATGGAATGTGTGATTACATAATGTTGAATGTTTTAAAAGCTTTAAAACTATGTCTATTTGTCAACTTGTATTTTAAATTACATTAAGAATAAACCAAATAGTTACTATTTCCAAAAGTTTGAATACACCTGACATACAAACTTCGGCATTAATCAAGGCTCAAATGAAATGTAATACTCAGGAAATCCACAAAATGGCTGAAAGTTTAATAAAAAATTTGTTTTTTATAAATATTTTATTTGTAGTGTTGTGAAAAATCATCCACTTTAAAAATGATTATTTTTTTAACAGAACTTTTTCAGATCCTCAAACATATATTAGACAAGGATAGCTTGGTTAATTATATAATCCGGTGTTTAAACTTTAATTGATCTTAAATTCGTGTCGCCTCATTTGATTTTCCCATTATTATGGAATGATTTATGTCAATACTGAGTTTGTATGAATATTAAACCCCCTGGTAAAGGTCATGTCACAGAATTTCTATCCGATTTAGGCCTGCCGTTGTAAAAGCGTAATTTTGCATTTTAAATCTTTTTTTTAAGGAGTTATTTAGACCTGCTGGAATGCTTCAAATCATTGCTCGAGCTTAAGGTTACAAATTGATACGTTCCTACAGAATGTCCTGCTTAGAGCCCCTGACCATTGCAACACCTTCACCATGTTTTACTATAAGCATGATAGCTCACACCAGATGTAGCACAACTAAGAAAAATTGTCACGTTTGTCTGGTCAGTCCACAGAATATGCAACCAAGATGTATTTCTGATGCAGACATTTGGCAAATGGGAAGCAGGCTTTTGTGTTTGTTTCGGTTTGCATTCGTTTTCACCTTTAAACTCTTCTCTCGTTGTGACCAAGTAAAAAACTTGCAGAAGTCCCAATTCCTAACAAGCTATCTTAATCTGTAAATCCTCCTAGACAGATAATATTATCTCTCATTTGTTTTTCATCATGATGGTGTGCTGCATTAAAAAACATTTTTTTAATGATTTGTTCTACATAAGTTGTTTCCCGATTCTACACTAAAAATGTCTTATTAAGGCTTATAAGTCACTTTTCTTTTCTCTATGATAACCTGTCATGTACTGAGCAGGGATCGGACCAAAATGCATAGCAGACAGTGGTACTTTTAAAGTAGAAGATATATTAAACATGATAATAAGTCACATGAACAGGAAAACAAGGAACACAGGTAACTATGAGGGAGAATCCGTTGGGGAGGAAGGGAGGAAAGGGAGGAGAGAAGCTTAAATAGCGGGAGAAAGAGAGGCGGAACAATGGAAAAGACTGATTTGTAGATTTGGTGAATGGCTGAGGGAGAGAAAGACTGACAACAGGGAAACAGGAATGCAGGCAACAAGGGAAACGGATGAGAGAATAATAAATTAATGAGACATAACCTTAATAGTTGCCAATAACAACATGCATCTGGGAGTGCAGAATAATTACTTTAAAAGCTAAATGTTACTGTACTATAAAGTTTATCATACAAAAATGATCTTTATGTGATAAAATATATAGTTATCTCCCTCCTTTTTGTCTTTTCTTAACAAATGCAGCAAACTGTTTTTGTTGTGCTTTTTTTTTGTTCACCATACATTCTGGTGCTTTGTTGGCAGTTTTCTCTTCCAAGCCTTGACAGGATACTTCCTTTCAAAGTGTTTTTAAATGCTGTTTTTTGTCCATTTAGGCTTCAGAATTGTCAAAGGTCAGAAACTGCCCAACAACTTCAGACAGATAATATAGCCACTAACTCCTTTCCACAGACACACCCTCGAATCGTTGTGACCACCTGCTGTGCAGAGATGCCTTGGTAAGTCTGAAAAAGGCGGCAGTGAGAAGAAACGGTCAAATAAACTGAGAAATGCCTTTACATCCTTCCTTACTGCCTCCCTCTTCTTTATTTTACAGTTGAAATAGTTATTAAAAAATAAAATATTTCCCTTTATGTACCAAAAGTGATAGTTTTGTTAATGTTTGATATACTTTGGAGGGATAATGTGAAGTTGTTATCAGTAATAATTATCTCACCCATAGTGGAAATATATATATTTACTGTGATTTTTTCAGAAACCTATTAGTGGTGGTGAAACATAGATACCCCCACCCCCTTGTGTTAGCCACTTTTTCCATCGTACACCAATTAAAATGAAAAAAAGTATATATATATATATTGGTGTTTAAATAGCAGTGCAGCTCTGCTGAAAGCTTGTCTTTATCACCTTCAGTGAGCAGCAGAAAGCAAAGCATCCATGCAAGCAGCAGATAGGCTTCCCCTTCTATATGCCCCCCTGGGCAGCTACCCATATGGTTGTCTTGATAACAGCCCTGGCCCTTGGACTGATCGATGGCTAACAGCTAGTCTGAAATTTACTGGAGGCTTAAACTGACAATAGCAAGTTAAAACATCATAGCAGTTCTGGTAAAAATATAGCACATGCACAGCTTCCACCAACCGCTAGGGGGTGCTGCATCTCTACCCAGCACCTCGAATTCTCATTGTTATTTGTTTAAAACCACCTCAGATTGAGGAGCAGTTTAAATCTATAAATGCATTTTCAATATAAGTATACTACAAAGCAAAATGAAAATTTTTCTAAAGAAAACACAACTGATGTATTACGGAAGAATTATAAAATAATTTATTACATATTGGTTGCTATTTTGGGGCCACTTAGTTTCTGAAATTTCAGAAAAAACAAAAACAGTGTAGAGTTAAAACTACACATCTCAAGGTGAGGTCAACTTCTAAGCTATATTAAAAAGAAAAAGAAACAATCCTTATTTATCGATAAATAAAATGCGTGACTGTTATACTTTGATTTCAGTGTCAATTCTTCTCTTCTCTACTGCTTGGGTGAACCATGTGTGGCAGTCTGGTCCAATAAATATGACCTAAAAATGGAAAGTTAACATTTATATTTATCCATGTATATGTTATCCATATTTTAGTTTAGTTTTTTAACAAAAAAAGGTATGAAATATTTTTTATGTGTATAATAAACGAGATACCTACAGATAAAGAGTTTTCTTTAGCTTTCTTGAAATAAGGGTTTGCGTATTTAGTCTTCAGCCTCATTTCAGTTCAAGGAGACTTTTTTTTCACCCACTGCTGAAAAATAAAACCTGTCTAAAGCTGCAAAGAAAACCGGTTTTCTAAACTTGAAATGAAATAATTTATTTCCATTGTTATGGAAGTTAAAATACATGATTGCTATTTTAAATTAAAATTTTAAATTAAAGACTAGAGGGAAAACTGGAACAAACCTCCCAAGAAAACAACATACAGCTCAAACACAGTTATTTTGCATCACGGCTTAAACCCCACTAGTTTTAGGTCTTTCATTAATGACAATATAGAACAGCGGTTAAACAAATTGATTAATTAAAATGCAAAACTTCTGCATCATGTTTTATTATGTAAAGCACTTTGAACCGGCTTTTGGCTGATATGTGCTATATAAATACGCTTCCAACAAAAATGAAATAAAGAAAGAAACATAAGTCTACCTAGATATATAAAACACACAGTTTGAAGCCAAACAAAGAATGTTGTAGATATTCTTGCTGACAATTTATGAAAAAAATACAGAAAAATTACTAAAATACATCTTTTCTATTTGATTTTACAATTAAAAACATTTGTCATTTGCTTATATAAGAGCCATAGTAATGGTTAAAAAACTGCAGACCTGTTTTATAAGAAAGGTTCCAGTTTAAAATCAGAAAATTATCTTATATCAAAAGCAAAGTTAAAGGGGGCCTTTCATGGACAACCTTAAAAACTGTAACTCCAGCCCTGTTTGGCCTGTTAATGGCATTCGCAGCTCTGATTTCTGATCCACACCCCCAGTGAGCCCTCACTTCACTAACTGATAAATATACTGGTGGGGGGTGGGATAGTCTGTCTCGGGAATAATCTGCCCACGCCTTTAAGCTGCTTTATCCCAGCAGAGCTGCAGCTCCGGCTCCACACTCCAGAGAGAAAAAGTGACACAGGTCACGCTGACCAGTTGGAGAAATTCAGAGTGTGAGAGAAGAGGCGTGTTCACCATGAGTGATCTCTGGTGCTGAAGCTCAACCTGTCTTCTTTTTTTTTTTGTGTTGATTGTTGTTGTGATTCTAACAGCCAAGGACAGTTTAAGAAGTTTAATCTGGGAAATTTAAACACAGAGAGACGCTGGGAACGTACGGTGGTCCGGACATGGAACTGGCCGGGTTGTGGATGCTCCTCATGACTACTTGTGTTTTTACAGGTAAGGCTGATGAGGATTTAATATTTTCAAATCAAATTTCTGAAAAGTATGTGCCTTATCACCTGCAATGACCCAGAAGGTTTCATGTCATACACATGAAATATTTAAACGGTACCATTTGAGGCATTTAATCCTAAATAAGACATTTCACACCCATGTGTTTGATTAAAAAACTTAGTTAATTTTAGTTCCAGCATGGAATGGAAGACTCATTCATAAGCATTATTTTAAATGTCCTAAATTTGTGTTATGTTCAATTATAAAACCTATTTAACCACTTAGCTTCATAAATGAGACTGATCCCTTTGGTCCGATCCAACAGATAAACTACTGTGGCTCATATTGTGAATGATTTTAGTGCTAGTTTTGACAGAAAGTCGTCAGAATTAACAGCCAATCACTGTTTAATTGGTTTTTGGCTCTGGGGCTTACGTATAAACTAGAACATTTAAAATCTAAAGTTGCTTAGATATTTTATAATGATCTAAGTATTTGTTGAATTCAGTTGGAGGACTTGCAGCTACATGGCTACTCTGTTAGGATTTGATTTTCAGTTCAGCTAAAAACCCCGTTCGAAGTGGCAAACATTAAAAGACCTTGAGAACTTCTTATTTCTCATTACCAAAGTTTTTTTTTTTGTCTTATGTTTTAAATAATCTATTGCAGATTTAGAACTTAAGTCATTGGCTGGAGGCTGATCTACACATTTCCACATGTTTTTTTCTGCTAACGTAGTTTTATGGTGTATTTGAGTTTTATTTTGCTCCGTTTTCAGTTGGATGTTTTCGTCATCAGTCTAACTTCCTGCCTCTTTGTCCCACTTCTGGATTTGCGGTCAGCCCACCTGCTCCATGTGATAATTGTACTTTCGTAGTTTCCTCTGAGCGTATTCGTCAGCTCATCATGTTATCATTCCTTCTTAATGATTTCCTTCTGTCTGTACTGAGTTGCCTTTGTTTGTCTTTGTTTGTCTGATCTTTTATTGAACAGTTGCCTCCACCGGTGCCTTCCTGTTTCTTTATTCTTATCTGCATATGCTTCTACTGTCCTTGTACCATGATACGATGGATATATTTGTATTCTGAGGTTATGGTAAGCAAAACTCCCAAAAGATTGCTGTAACAAAGATCTACAGTGATGCATTTCTTTCTTGACAAAAAAATATGCTGACAATTAACATTAACTGGTCAATGAATAAAGGATCTAATTTGAATACCTGCACAGATGATCTGCAGGTATAAGTAAGAAGTTGTGAATCAAAGATTTTGGAATATTTTTTTAAAACATGCCAGATAACAAAAAAGAGATGTCAAACTGATGTTTCTGAGCTGAAGTTGGAATCAGCCGTCGAGTGACTTTAGAAGTTCAGAACCAGTTTAGGGTTTTCTAAACTTAAAATATTCTTTTTTTTAACAGCCAGTTTGGTTTGTGTTTCAATCAATGATCAGTTGAGTAACAAGCCAGTATAGTACATGCAGCACATGCAATTTATGTTACTTTTAATGTACAGAATTAAAGTCAGTATCTGCGATGAAAGATTTTTATTAAACACATGAACAAAGACAGAGCTAAATAAATTAGGAAAATGTATCTAGGTTTACCCCAAATTGCTTTTGATTTTCTGCCTCATTACTTTATAAACGTCAGACAAGAGAAACGATGATTTTATCTCACTTAAAACAATAACAAACAGAAACTGAACTTGGCATACTCATTGAAGTGAGTATGAGGCATTTTATGCCGTCTTAATTGCCGTCTTTATTGCCCATTTATTCCCGGAACTTTCACCTGGTGAAACAATATTTATAGATTATGATAGACTATGATGATTTTCCACAAGCTAAAGGTAACATGACATTTAAAATTATATTATTACATCAGACCATTAAAATACATTTTCAATAGAGCAATTTTAGGATTAATGAAAGGTTTGTTTATTATTTGCTTAAACGTTAAAACCAATGTTAATTTGACACACAAACCCAATCTAAAGTCATATTCGAATCCTTTAAAAAGAACTGTATGCTCCATAAAATACAGAAATTGCACAGTATCCACAGTTTGATTTAATAAAAGAGAGTTTGCACTGCATTTAGAACATGCTGCAGAACAGTTTTTCACCTAAAACTGTTTTAGTAAAATAATCTGGACAAGATATCATGCATAGTTCATCTCTTTTCATACTTAAACTTTGTAAAACCCTTAAGCCTTTTACTTTGCTACACTAGAGTGTCAGACTCTTCAAATCCTAACTATTTATGGTTTGGAACTACAGTCAATTTTTTATCATCTGCCTAGAAAAACTTACATTTGTTTGACTCTTAATCAGAGAAATATATGGAAATAGTGCATATTCAGGTTGCACAGCAGAGTCTGAAGGGTTACTGTGTGTTTAAGTGAATGGACCGACTCATGGCCCCTCTGACAGGTGAAGCAGCGTGATCGCAGTAAGCACTGTAATCTTGGGAAGCACATTCAGCTGCCGTTCGATCCGTGGCTGCATAGAACAAGGAGGCAGAGGGAGTGAATGCCAGCTGTGGCATCAGCTGCGATTCTTTCCTTTCTGAGAATAATAAACCCTTTCTGGGCGAGCTGAGCAGTAACTTGCTGGTGCTCATAGGTGCATATGTGTTGTTAGTGTGCACCGCGTATGATTGTAATGTTGAAGGGCACAGCATTGGATTAGAGCGGTGCAGGAAGCCACAACAAGATCATTGCCAAGACTCAGGCTGCTGACTGTTGCTGCCGGGTTTATCTTTGGATGTTTTGGAACGGATTGGTGCAATTCGGGGCAACTCTGCATTTATTAGTGATAAGTGCTGTCACAATCGGTTAGTTTGTTTTTCCTCTTGCATTACAAGTTTGAAATCCCCTTCAGGGAGGGACACAAAAAAAGGCTTGAATGAAACTAACAAACATGCTCATGCATTTCTGAATAATCCACTGCCCTACAGCTGGAACACAAAGACGCTCCTCTACAGAAATAATCCCACACAAACGCCCTCCTTCTGTCCTCTCTGCCTTTTGTTCCGTATGTCTCTCCAAACTGAGCAGACTGAACCCATTTATCTGCCTCATTGTTCCCCTTTGTCAGGCGATGGTTCTCAACAGGTATGTTTTTCCATTTCTCCTCATCTCTTCTCCCTATTGCCTTTTGTGTTCTCATGTTATGTCTCTGCCACACATGCAGCAGCCACCATAATCCTATGAGCTGCCCGCTGTACGCTGGCCAAGCGTACTCGCCACGTTCCTGCAATGCCACAAAGATTACACACCAACATAAACTCTAACGCACATGCGTGTAGACATGTGTTTACACTGATTCCAATCGAAGGCAAGGCTAGAATTGATTTCAGCAGCAAAGAAGCCTTTTTGCGCTACAGCATTGTGAAAAAAAACCCAAACCAGGTTACAAATCCTTAAGCAAATGATTACACCTGATCTGAGCTATTCAACAATTTGATTTATTTAGTAACAAAACAACCTGACAACATACAGAATATCAATTATAGATTGTAGTAATTGTTATATAACCTATGTTTGACCACAATTTTTGAAAACGTACACCCGGGCATGATTGCTGCCTGAATGTGGACTCGAGAAGTTAGTAAAACAAACTGACAGCATACAGTTCAAAAAGATACTCACAGATTAGAAAAAATAGCCTTGACATCTATCAGCTTGGAAATGTTACAAAGCCATTTCTAATGCTGAAATCGCACCGGATTTTACTTGGCATTTTTGAAAAACATCATATAAAAACTCAAAGATTGTGGGAGTATAGTACTACGGTAAGGGAGTGCTTTGTTAGTTATATTGAGACTTGGAGAAATTGCTGTATTTAATGTAAGCATGAATTTTGCCAGCAGGACTTAAGCTAAGGCACATTACTTTTATTCAGCAGGAAAATTATTTAAATCCTTCAAGTGACTCAAGTGTGAAATGACTTGTAATGACTGAGATGAACCGTCTCAAGATTCAAGCTTTTCCACGTCAGGTTGGAAAACTTTCAAACTTAGCTGAATTTAATTATGCGTTAGACTTGGTGCAAGTGATTGGAAACACTTAGTTTATACCATGAATGGCATCATCACATTGGCCCAGGTTGGTTGGATAACGTACTTTTTCCCCCCTCAATGAATAAAATCATGATTTGAAAACCGTAGTTCATAATTACTATGGTTCTTTATCTAATATTTATCTAATATTACAACTATAAAATTTTAGAAAATAGAAAAACCTTTGGTAAATACTGTGCTATAATGCTTTACATAGTTTGTTTAGGAGTGCAAATCTAGAAACAGTTAAAGTAGTAATATATAAAATACTTTTAATGTTTGCAGTTTTTTTTCAGCATCCCTAGTCAAACCCGAAGAAACAGACTGGGCATGTAATCCCCGATCAATCACCGTTTCTATGACCGAAAGATTAAAGTGTTAATCTGTTCTTTTCTCCTTTTCTCTATCTCTCTGATTTTTTTCCATCATATGAAGTCTTTTTTTTTTTTGTAGCTGCTCATATCCAACCCACATCCAACTTTTCCTTATGTGGTTCTAATTCAGATAAAGTTTTAAAGTGTCTTAGTCTGAACGGTCATGTCGCATTTTATCCAACCTTTACATCATTAGTGTGAGGCATGTCATAAATCTGCACCAGAAGAAGCCAGATGTGGTAAAGCTGAACGTAAACAATGGCTGAAGCAAGCAGTGCCCAGCTTTGCTTTCTTTTCGTTCTAGATTTTTAAAATCTTGTGATGATGTCGTGAAATTAAGGTTGGCTCCTCTTGCTTATTAATCTTAAAATCTATCCCCAGATGTTGATGTCCCATGTTACATCTGTGAACATTCTGCAGCGGTGCGTTTACATCCTTCCTTTGGATTGAAAACTGTTTATGCAAAAGGACCTCAGCAACAATAACAACAAAATCCGATTGCGGGACAAAATCAAATTTGAGCATCAAGACCTGCTATTTGAACCTAGCACCTAGCTAGAATATTTACAAGACTCAAAGTTTTTGGCTTCAACTGTTTTTAAGCGGTTGTTGCAAATACGTGCAGAGACACAAATCTATATTTACATTTTTAAACCACTTCAGGAAACCACAATGTTTTAATTGAGTTGCATGGCTGTACAGATTGCGTTTAGTGCTATTTATTCTAATACTGTTAAATATTAGACTAGTGTAATCGGAAGAGGAATAGGGATAAATAAAGTGCAGACATCAGATCAGATAGCACCGTTAGCCTTTTACCACCTTTTGTTTAACGGCAACATTAAACAAAGGGTGATGTAAGATATTGTCCTGATCACTAATCAATTACAAAGCTATGTTAATTTTGAGTTTTCATATATTTCATAACTTTTGTGATTATACGTCGACTTACAGCTCTCTAAATGACTCCTCTATCATGGTGGGTCTGTACCAGAGGTGGGACCAAGTCATTATTCTGGAAGTCACAAGTAAGTCTCAAGTCTTTGCTCTCAAGTCCCGAGTCAAGTCCCAGGTCGTGCCCGCCAAGTCTCAAGTCAAGTCCCAAGTCCAAACGTTTGAGTTTCAAGTCCTTTCGAGTCCTTTCAACAACACATTATATTTATACAGATAATGTTTGCTTTTAAGATCAATATTTATTTATCAAAACGTTTTGTAAGAACTTCCTTCAAACAATAGGAAACAAAAAACAAATGCAAATGTAATCAATAACTTAAAAGTGCTGACATTGTATTTCTATCGCATTTTGTATCACTATAACTACTTCGACAGCAGTTTCTGTCCTGTCCGGTACAAGAAATACATAAACTCAACATTTTTGGTAACATCTGTGACACCATGAGTGAGATGGAAGTTTGTTATATTGAAGTGCCTCTTGCGATTAACAGCTGTTTCGGCGAGTTGAATTTGATTAATCAATAATAAACATTGATCTAGAGCGAAATGTAAGTATATCACTTGCATCATGGGGCAAGCTTTCACATAAACCCTGTGTTTGAGATTTCATTAAGATTCTCCGAAGGTTAAACCTAGCGCATAGGCAGCAAGCTCGGCACAAGCGTCTGTAAAGTTTGCTGCACAAGCGGCAAATAGAAGAGGGGGAACCCGTATCTAACGGGGAAACATGAATCGACATAACGCCACATCGGAAACCAACTATGGCTACTCTGACGAAAAAAAAAAACTACAATTAGAAAAGCTATGCTTTTGGTCCAGGGAGGGCACAGCTGCCTAAATGTTTGACAGTTTGTCTTCTTCGTTAATTTGATTGGTTGTAGTTACTGATGTTACATTCCAAGTCGAGTTGCAAGTCTATTTATATTTCTCAAGTCGAGTCTAAAGTCACCAAATTCATGACTCAACCAAGTCATGTGACTCGAGTCCACACCTCTGGTCTGTACCCCTTTAACTGGTACTAAAAACTTTGAGGAGGGTGGCAGGAACCCTGCACACAAAACAAAATACAAATGCTTTAAGCCATACGTCACTTTCAAGGTAATCATCTGACATTGTTTCACCACGATTAGATTCATCACATAATCGCTATTCATCCTTCACACAGACAATGGAAACAGAAATGAACTTCAATCCAACTGCAGGGAGATCAGGAGGTCAGGATTTTACCATATACGCTGAAGCTTTCCTTCAGGCAAAACACTACTGCTTTTATCCACTGGCAAACTTCATTAGTGTTTTTTTAAATTATTTAATTTCATGATTTAAAAGTTATATTCAATAATTTAACTAAACATTTAATTGTATATAATTTTTATTTCATGATAATTTCTCTTATTTTGTCAATTTCAGACCTCCATAGACTTCAGAGGTCACATCAATATGATTCTGAAAATTATTTAAGGTAAAGTCTACAGGGATGCTGCGATGCATACACAGAATCCAAATATGTAATCTGGGAAATCCTAATATACAGAAAACAAGCAAAACAGTTTTTTACATTTTTTCCCCCTGTATAGGCTATTATATTATTAAAGTGTGATTGATTTTCAGTCTTCAGTTTGGCCTTTCTACCATATTATTTTAACAGTACAGAGCAACGACACCTGCAGCTACTTCAGTGTTTCATTCATACACACAAATGGTAAAATTAACTTTCCAATAATGGCAAAGAAAGATGCAGGATTTCCGTGGAGGATGTTAGCAAAAAAAAAAACACGTCATGCTGTGTTGCTCTAACTGTTCCTAAACGTTGCCCATTCAGGCGGGAAACAGTATTGCCATTGTTGCGCTTCGTTCTCATGCTCGTCTCCTGCCAGCGTGCTGCTTTGTATGGGTTTTTGACATGGTGAGGTCATTTCCCAGACTATAAACAATAGAAGAATGCGAGCTGACACAATTGAAACGAGGAAGCTGGGAGAGATTTCGGTACCTTTCAGAATGCTAGTCATTCTCAGCTTCAGCCTAAGCCCCTAATCAGCTCAGTTCCTAAGGTGAACCCTCCATCCGGATTTCTGTTTGCTGAATAAGAATGTTGCAGAAGTAAAAACTTTTTTTAACATATTTTCGTTCAGTGTGGAACAATGGCTGCAAAAATATAATTATTGTATGATATTTGCTCATTCTCTTTTTTAAGTGTAGTTGGACCTTTAGAGGGGGCTAGTTTCATTGTTCCTGTAGTTTAGCAGCATATTCCGCAAGAAACGAACAATGGCCATCTTGGAAGTGAATGATCTTCTCCAGCTGCGTTGTTGGTTTCTCTGGTCAATCCGTTATATTCAGAGAGGTGAGCAAAATCAGCTGTATGGTTGTTCCCTTCTACAGAAAAGGAAATCACTGATAATTGTAACGAACCTGGACAGTTGCTGAAAAAGAAATACAACTGTTATATATTCAACGTTTAAATCCAATTTGAAAAACGTTTTTTTAGTTACACATTATAAGTCCAAATAATCAATAGTGCAATCTGAAATTCTATTTTGAAATCCTATTTCTAAATGGAGATTTTAAAAAACTGTTTAGAAATCTGATAATAAAGACCCTCCTTATCAAGTATTTAAGAAGTCAATTTCTTCTTTTTTTATTTACATTTAGTAATATACCTTTCAGAAAAATGAAAAAAACATCTCTCTCCATAAGATTGTTTTTTTTGTGTGGTCATGACTGCAATGAAATGAAAGGAGAATTATTAATCAAATCAGCTCTGCTTAATGATTTTACATGGTAGGAATGATTTGTCTTGTTTATATTAAGCTACCAAGAACTTTATACATTGTCCTGTTATATTTACCTAGTTCTCTGCAATTTCAAAAGATGGCGTCTCGCATTAAGTTTTTTTTTGATAGGTTTTAAGAGTCTTGTTCTGAACGAGTTTACATTTTTGTGAAAAGTCAAACTGTAAATAAGCAACAGGTTTTCTCTTGTGTCGGCATCGTGTCGCACAACAGCAGTTGTTTTATTCTGCGTCCCCATACTGCCTGTTTAGATTTGTTTTTAGATCTTTCTTTCCTCTGTAATGCTCAGACAGATTTAATACATGATAAATTTCATCATGGTTGTTTGGTCTAAACGTTTAATCTTTTCAGAACGGGAGGCAAAGGAAGTATGAGAGAGATACAAATTACACTTGGGAAATCTTTTTGTTAGATTTGTAGTTTAATATAAGTCACAATGTTTTCAGCAACGTTAATAATATTCTCTTCTATTACTATATGACTCCCATCTAATGCACTAAGAAGAACATTGCTTTGCTGTTAATATCTGCTATTAAAGGGAATAATTTTCCAGATTCTGCCGGTGTTGATGAGCAATCTTATGCTAAGTTCACACAGCAGGTCTTGATGCTGATTGATGCGACCATCATCAGACTTCTGTGTGAATGTTTTAGGAACCCAAAGCGACCCACAAGCGTAGGAGAGGAACGTCACAAACTAGCTCAATGTTTATGGAGTTAGCAATAGATAGCAAAAATTGTGGATCGATTTTTACGTTTTTTGAGAAATTGGAGCTGACTGTGTCGTCACAAGAAATAAGAAAGCAAAATTGATGAACAGATGAAGATGTCGGATAAACTCTGACATGGCTGTCAGGTGACTATGATCAATTTACCTTCTTTTGTAGGATGCTTTACCAAAATTGAAAGGTGTTAAATTTATTTTTGAATATCTCCTGTTTGGAGAACCAGGGATGCTCAAGTTTCAGCTTCATTGAAGGCAAAAAGGCAAGGCCAAGAATTCCCTAAGAAATACTTGAATCTGATCCTCAACTTGCTACAGGTTTCTAGTTACAGAGTAAGCAACTTTCTATCAGAGCATCAGATCAGATCTGATCAGTAGTTCAGGCATGGAGCCCTACAGAGTTTAATGAATTTACAGTGTAACCTGAAATTACAGAGACTGCAGCCACCAAGTCTTGCTATCAGTCATTTACCTCCTCAGGAATCTGAATGTAACCATTGATAACTTCGTCCCCAGTAGTTCTGTGATTGTTTAGGGGTCCTAACCTTAACAAACGAGTCTTTTTAATCTTTTTAGATGGTTATTTTGATGTAATCATATTTTTAACACAACTAGTAAAGAGCTTCATTAGCTTCATAGTTGGCATGAATGTTGGCACTCAAAATAGAGATAAACAGATTTAAAGTTTGAGAGGAAGTCTCCCCAAACCGCTAAAAAATGTGAGCTATTGTCTGACTTATCTATTTAGAAAGATCTCTTTTAAGTTTTCTACTTTTTTTAATTTTCCAATAAGGCTGTGAGCTTCTGTCTTGTGAGCCTACGTCATCGACTCGTCTCTTAACTCTGAACCTCTGCCCCAAACATTTGACCTCACATAAGCGGAAGATAATAATAAATATAACAATGACGACTTAAATCATTGAGAGATTTTTATCAATTTTGAAGCTGCTACACACTTAGAAATATGTTCCAGCACCAGTCAGTTGCTGTAATGACTGAATGCTGGTGGGATGCTAGAGAAACAATGTTTTTAATATAATAAAAGCCGTAACACTTAAAGCATGTTCTCTTTTTGTTGCCAGATAAACTTTTGGTGTTTTGTAATCGGGATCCATCTTGTGCTTCACAGTGTGGAAAATTGCCATTCCTTCTATTATAGTCTGGGCTATGGTCTGTTTTTCCAGTGGTGATAATAAATAATCTTACGCTATTTCTCTGAAATTATTTTTTCTATTTCTGCTGTAGCAACTTCACCCTTCTAACCCTTTTTACCTAGAATTTCGTTGCCATAATAATTTCCTTTGAGTTCTTTAAATATTAGACTTGTTTTTCCTGACTACACCTATTTTTCCCACTGAAAATATATGTATCTTATAAACAATAGAACAGCAGATAAAGCCTTGGAATATCTTAATAAATGAATGTTGTGGTGGAATAAACACATTGTTTTTAGCTATTTCAGGTTAAATGGTTAATGCTCTCTAATTGTTATTTGTCTCCTAACTTAAACAACACTAACATTGTTGAACTAACAGTAAACATGTGGAGTGATGACAAATCAGAATTAGGACCAATTAAGAAGCAGTTAGCGTAGGCTACAGATGAGATAGGAACTCCCTTTAGCGGTGCTCAGCTTCAGGCCCAGGAAGGTCAGTCTCTGGGCATCCATATGTGCAGCAACAGATGGACTGTATATTTTCTGATACAAATGCATTTTAATGTCCTAAATCCCATAATCCACTTTCTTCAGTGCCGATATTTACATGCAATGCATCCCAATATATTCATTATATTTTAACAAACACATTCACTTCTTTTTTTTTTTAAATCAACATATTATTGAACAGTTTATTTCTATCAGTCAGTAGGTCAAATTCATGGGGATTTAACACACAGATTGTTTTTGAGCATTTATTTCTACAGCTACGAAAACACATTTATGATTAGCATTTTATATCAGAACAATATAAAAAAACATGTTTAATGCAGAATTGTATGCTTAGCTACAACTATGTTTAATGTCATTTTTAAAAGGTAATCTGATAAATGAGCCTTCTCAGTGTGCATCACCAAAGAGCATGAGTGTAAAGTTTCATGTGTGCCTGTAAAGAGATGTCAGGCTAATCCGCTAAAGCTTTGAATTATGGAGTTTTTTAAATTTATTTTATTTTATTTTTTTATCTCAGTCCAGTTGAAAATGTGTTTAGAATGTAACAGTTTAACTTGCAAAACACTTACAGCACTTTTTTCCGCTTTTTAAGGGGTTTGCAAAAGCAGTTGTATTTTTATTTTAGTCACATTATTTTAGCTTCAAATATGGAAGCAGAGGTCGTATTCTACAGAGTATGCTAGAAAATCTGGAACAAACATGCCACTCAGCTTTATGATGATGTGTTTCCCAGTGCATGTAAATATATTTAGATGTATAACTTTACATTGTTGGAGCGTTAAAACTTTGACCAGAGGAAGTAATTGGAGTTTTGCAATGTTTGTAGTTCATCTTAATCTGTTATTGCTGTTTCCCCAATGGCAGTGTATAGATATTTCCTATAACTATGCAAAACTTTACAAAAGAAATGACACATACAAATATGCTAATTATGGAGTTTGGCGGTTAAAAGTGTGGAGGAAGAGCCATTAAATGTAGGTTCGGATCACATGGATTAAAACAGCTAAATCCAGCGCGCATCTTGGCAAAGGAGTCACTTTTTAACACAAGATATTTGGGACAAATAATGGGAAAAAAAAGGTTTTATTCAGTAAAAATATGTAAGAGCAGCAGAAAAAGGTATGCGCGTGTTTATGTGCGCATATTTGAATTATAATGTCTGAGAATTAGAGCAGTAATTATTTCTGGGTGTTTTGTTCACTTTGTTGTTTAACCCACATCGTAATTAGGACAGTTTCCCTTCCACCAGGACTGAAACCTAACAGTGAGCTTTGTCTACTGATTACGAGCACCACAAGTAAACAGACGTGATGATTCTACTTTCTCGGCACAGCAAGTGCTCTGCTGTGGATTTGTTAAAGGAGATCAGTAAGTCAGTAGAAGGAGTAACTAAACAAATCCTGCTTATTTATACCTCCAGCTAATCCACAGCCTTTGGCCGTAGTTCACCTGCACTTCTGCCAACATGCATCGTCTTTTACAGCTCAGCTCAGATGTGAAGCATGCTGAGAACGTTATTGTAATTAGCAAAATCTTTAACTTATGTGTTTTATTTATTTGTTGTTGTTGTTGTTGTTTTGCAGAGGTAAATGGACAGAGAGTGGACATGGATGAAGGGAAATCCGGATATGTTGGCTCAAAGGTGGATCTTCGCTGCCGGTTCATCAACAGTAACCCCCCTGTCAAAATCTCCCAGGTATGGATCAATATTTTTTGGCTTACATCAGTGCAGCACTTGCGACCACATGCAAACATTCAACATTTCACTGTCATGAGAATTTTTAAATAGGAAATGTTTGAGATCACCAATAAAGAGTGAAATTGATAATAGGTTATAAGCATAGTTATGGTGGTTTCATGTCATTTTAAATCACTGAAATAGGAAAGTAGTTTTTAAGATATGTTTTATGTTGTTTATTTGCACTTTCAATCGATAAAGGTTACATTTTTGTACTTAAATTCTATAAAGCCTCTCAGAATAATATGTTTATGTGTTGTTTTTTATTATTTTAAATGCAATGTTGGATTTACTTTATACCTTCAAACTCTGTATAGCGTTACATTTTCTTCCAGTTTTTTTTTCAGGAATGGAGATTTAAAAATTATATATTTTACCATTTGTGCTGCAGAAGAAAATAACATGAGTTAAAAACAAACTATCAGTACAAAATTGTGTATGGAAAAATCCGTAACAATTATGTATCAGTGCAAGGCCTTGTAAGCTGCTTTTCATCTCATACTATCCCAGTGAAATGAGGGTCATCTGTGGGGTAGGAAGTCAATCTAAAGCTGGAAGCTTTGAAAGCTTTATTAATGAATTATGGGGGGGGGGGGGGGGGAAAA
>JAVLVB010000780.1:1762773-1873006 GCA_032876305.1 Orestias chungarensis | reverse complement strand
ATCTGCAGCAGTCACTGGGTCACACCAAGACACGCAATAAAAACAACACCTAACGATCATTTGAAGACACCAGTTAACTCAACATGCATGTTTTTGGAATGTGTAAACAAGTTGGACTACCTGGACATAACCCATGCATGCCCAGGTGGAATGTGTAATCTCTATGCAGAAGGCCATATTTCAAACCCAGGACCTGTTGCAACACTTTTCAAAAGTAATAAGTTGAATCTATATATATTGAGTCCATTAATAACTAACCCATGATGTAAAATGCTACAGCTCAAAGCCAGGCCCCTGAAAAAACTCTGATCTTGGTGGGAGTTTCTATGGGAATAAAATTAAAACTCCCTTTTCCAGCTGCTGTTACTAAGCCCACTCTGCTTTTTCTGTCTTTTCCATCCAAGTACTTTTTTACAATGGCTCATCCCAGATTTGGATGCTCTGGTATGAATAATGAACACTTATCTGAAAACACTCTACCGGTCGGGTCAGGATGACTGGATCAGCTGGAAGATATGTTAATCACTGTGAGGCCGCTGCCTTTGGATCCACCAAGGTTGCTGGACTGATAAGGTGTGAAATTGAAGCATGAACAACTTCTGGACGTCGATTCTTACACACACACAGAGAAGATGGTTCACTCAAATCGCATTGTTAAGTCAACCTTAACTGATATTGAAGAGCGTCAGTGGAGTATCTACTGAGGACCGGGTTCAGTAATGTCATCTTATAGATTGTGTGATGTATCTATTTAGGGCAAGAGAAGCAACTAAGTCTTACTGTAGAAAGAGCTTGTATTTGTCATTTTTAATTTTAAATTTTTAGATGACCTTATAGTTTCTGAATTTCAATGTGTTGCCCTTTCCTGCCTGAGACGGGTCCTTGTCTGGGCATCTAGACCTCTCCTATGGTTTTTCTAATAAATGCCAAGAGAGCAATTAAGCTGATGCAGTATCTTAATTAAATTCAACCATACTTTATCGATCCCAAAGACAAACTAAATGTTGTCATTACTCGTATTATCAAAGTTTCTTGGCACTAGAGTTGTAGACGCTGAGGGTGCTGGGCAGGTATAATCTCCTGAAGCTGTCAGTAATACTGCACATTATATAATGCTCCTGAAGACAGCTAATCTCCAGAGCATCCTGCTAGTTAACTATCAATCACACATTGCTGATCATTTTTGAAAAGATGGATTAAACTTTCTCCTTCTCTTTCTGTCCACTTTTTGATTCATGCATTCAACAAATGCATTATGCCTTTTTTGAATTTGCAAAGAGACACAGCTAAGCAAAATAGCCCTGAACTCTGGAGTTGTTGTTTGGTTTTTATTTGCCTCAATCTCTCCAGGTAACGTGGCAGAAACTGATGAACGGCTCCAAGCAGAACGTGGCAATCGCAAATCCGTCCCTGGGCGTGTCTGTGGCCCCCCCTTATCGGGACCGCGTCGCCTTCAAGAACGCGGCGGTCAGGCGGCGAACCCCAACACTGGAGGACACAACCATCAGCTTTTCTTCGCTCCGTCTTTCCGATGAGGCCACTTACATCTGTGAATACACAACGTTCCCCGCAGGAAACCGAGAGAACACTGTGAACCTGAGTGTCAACGGTAAGAACTCGATCGATAAACCCGACTCTAGTGGTCTTTTAGTGTCCTAACAGTGAAAACCTTAACTGATTTGAAGGGTAACGCAATGTATTTGGGTGGGTTTTACAGATTATTTTGAATGTAAGAAGGACATTTTTGACTGAGAAAGTGTTTAAGGATCTTGTTAAGTATGTGAGCCATTGTTGATTATTTACATGACCGTAACTCTGTGTTCTCTTAGTCCGACCGACGACACAGATGAGTTTGTCCACACCCACGCTGGTTGCTCGTTCATCAAATCTAAAAACTCCAGTGGCGACCTGCATCTCCGCCAACGGAAAGCCAGCTGGCACGATAAGGTTTGTCTGTGTTTATGATGGAAGATAAACTTTTTTGAAATAAAGATTACATCACAACTTTGTACTCCGTCGTTTTTGTTTGGATAGACCCGCAAAAAACAAATGTCACATGGTTTTCATTCAGGTTACATCGTTTTTACAGTACTTAAATCATTCTTCTGCTACAAAAAGCCGTCTCATTGGCAGCTAGAGTAAATGCAAAAATCAGCGTTTAGGTTTGTGGTCACTTTGATGAGAGGTGAGAGGCGCATCTACACCCGAGTCTTTTGTAATCCCCTAACAGACTTTCTTCAAGGATTCCTCCACATTTAGCTGCACTCATTTAGCTATAAACTCTGACCAGCCTTCCAAAGAAACCAATCCCCATAGTATGATGCTGCCACCACCAGTTTCTCATTAGACCTTCCACGCTTTTCTTTAATTAAAGGTTCTCTTCCACACCTTCTTTCATTACAGGCATTATTTTTGATTACACCAATAAACTATTAGTTGTTATTTGTTGTCTTTTTGACAATTTATTTCACTTTAGCTGTGGATTTCTGCATTTCCCCAAGAGTAACAGTTGGCCTTCTTTTCCAGCCAGTCTGCTAAGAGCAATGACCATATCTTGTCAGGTTAAGATTGAGTCATGTTCATTTCAGTTTTTGGTAGAAGGCTTTGCTTATCCTGCTAAGGTCCCTGGGGAACTCAGGTAACATAGATGCACATACATCAGATATTATGCCTGTTTCATACTGTATGTGCTCATCATTTGTATCACTCCTCCTTCATGCCTATTATTATATTTTTGTTTTTGTGATTATGCCACCGAATCTTCAATGAGGACAGGTGGGAGACGAGGGTGCCTGGGGAGGTGACCACACGAGAATACACAAACTCCGATGGGACCTTCACTGTTCAGAGTGACTACATTTTAGTTCCCAGCAGGGAAACCCACAGGGAGACGCTGACCTGCGTCACGACGTACAACGAGGAGGTCTACACTGACAGCGTCACTCTTGACATCCAGTGTGAGAAACTCACTAGAAGCACAAATTATTACAGACAGAAGGGATCTTTTAAGATTGCGATAAAACGCAGATTTTGCTGTTCCCTCTACCCCAGATGAGCCGGATGTTGTAATCGATGGATTTGATGGAAACTGGTATCTGAACAGGGAGAACGTCCAGTTAAACTGCCAAGCCGACGCCAATCCAGCCGTGTCTCTGTATCAGTGGAGACTGTGAGTGCTCGCTTTCACAGATTTCCTTTTTCTTTGAGAAAACACACCAAAGAAATTGCTTCTTTTAACCGGTTAACTGTCAAGGTACATTCATTTGACACATTGCTCATGTAGTGATAAGCAGTGGTGCACACACTTCCACTAAGCAGAGCTAATTTTTAATTAGGTGATATAGATTTTTGAAAATTCTGAGTACAGTACATACACTTATCTTCTCCTAAGTACAATTTTAAGGATAAAATCTGAAGCACTTTGCTGTTCATGAAACCTTCAGTTGAATAAGGGGGGACAAGTGTAATAAAGTTTCCGTAATCAACTGTTAATAACTTCTTCAAGCTCTCATTTAAAACTGTGTAGAGACCATGATCGAAACAGTTCTGTTTCATCTTCTCGCGTTCTCCACCCATGATGTGGTTCAGGAAAAATACGTTTATTATGAACCCAGAATGCATCGTTGTAGATGCTTTCTGACTGATGCCCTAACGTGACCTTGCCCGGTTGACCTTGCATTTATCTATTGTTTTTGTGGACTGTATATTCTGCAGGATTAACAGCTCTATGCCAAACAACGTCGAAATCCGTGACAACGTCCTCTTGTTTAAAGGACCAGTGACGTATGAGGTCCAAGGAACATATGAGTGTGACGCGACTAACAGCATCGGAACCAGTTCTGCCTCTGTTGAAGTCAGCGTTTTAGGTAAGCTAATTAGACTAGGTCTCTAACTCGGTCGATTTGTTACATTTAAGGCTTTCAAGAACCATTATATATTTGGACGTAAGCATTCAATGACCAAAAAAGGTTAAAAAATAAAAGAAGAAAAAAGCCCTCGAAGAAGTTTGAGAATTGGTTTTGATACTGGCTAACGTGTATGCGCATGTCGGGTTAAAAGATGTTACATTTGCCCAGTGGACTCGTGCATATGATGCCTTGTACAGACCAATCAAGCAAACAATTATGGGACTCTTGAGCCAAAATCATATACCATCCTGAGCCATACGTCACACTCAGGTTCCCAGGAGCAGCAAGCACTGATACAAATGCACAAATGCAGCCAATTTTTGTTAGCTGATAACTCTTTTCTACATCAACAGAGACTAAGTTGATGTAGACAAAGAACAAAGCAAAGAGGAGAGACCCAAATCGATCTCCAGAGTCAATAACAAGAGTCCATTTTGCTGCAACAGAGGATAAAAAGCTTTCATGAGTCCATTTTAGAGCCAAATACCATTTTTTTTTTTTTTTTGCATTCAGGCATCATTAATTCCTTGCAACCTAATATCTTAATAATAACAATGTTATTACCAGATCTTTGTGAAGTTTATTTTGCTTCCAACTGCGCAGTGCACTAAAAAGTTAACTTGAATCTTATGTATGTTTAGATAATATTTATATTATTGTTCGAACATATCCGTATTTTCTATTTCTTAAAACATTGGAATTAGGATACTTTATTAGGTTTGTGTATTTGCTGCTCTTACAGAAAAGCCTCTGCCCCAGATCGCAACAGGAGACGTCATCAGTGTCATCGCCTTATTACTGGCTGCCGGAGTGCTGATGGGCATCACTATCACAGTCCTGGTGCTCAAAATAAGAACAAGGAAAGACGGCTCCTCGTACGTAAACATCATCTCAGATGTCACGTTCTTCTTTTGCCCTCAATTGTGTCCACCTTTTTACTCGCTTCCTCCTGCTTTTCAATTAGAGGTGACTCACCGTCCAGGAAACTGTCTCAACCAATCAGAAAAAGACCCGATGACATCCAGGTAACCGTCAAAAATATATTTGAAATGTTCAAATCAGTCTATGCAGTTGTACAATATATAATAATTATTAAATATTCCTTCTGCTTGAAATGTGAGGGGAAAATTGCTGTTAAACCCTGGTTATGGAAAGCCATTTTGGACATTAATCATATGCTTTCCTGCTCTGCTTGCCATTTGTTAAACTCCTGCTCTGCTAATTTAGCATCTCTTTGTGTTTTACCCCATGTAAAATGGTCATGTTTCCTCAAACCAGCACTCAGGAAAACCATGGATTACATATAGTACTGATCCCTGAAAAGGTCACAGGAAATGCAACCTTTCCTGCTGTAATGGAACTGAATTATACATTGTACATAAACGCCATACACAGCAGGAGAACCTAAAAGGCAACAAACTTCATAGACTTGACAGCAATTTGTTGTAAAAGTATTTAAGTTGTTTGTTCTATGGGAAGAGAGAAAAGGGATGAGTAAACATTGTTTTAAATCAGGGTTAATATTGTCTTTGATTAGAAAATATGTTGCCTTTATTACCACATTTATTTACTTAGTATGTTTTGAAAATGATGCCAAATCATATAGATATTGTTTCCTTTGGAAAGATATGTAAATCCCATTTAATAGGTCTAATAATAACAATGTTCTCTGTTTCTCTGCAGCACTCTGGACGGTTTTACGAGGAACTTCCAAACACAGCGGACTACGTGAGCTACAGACTAGCCTGCAACAAAGAGGACTACCCAGAGCCTTACTCCCCACCGATCAACCCTCCTCTCTCGTTTCTACCTCAGCAGCCCTACCATCCCTCACAAACCATGCCTGCTTTAGAAACCAGCAGTGCCAGCACGCCTTCAAAAAACACCTTCGCTTTTCCCACACACACCACAGCCGTCTTTAAATACCCCTCTGCACCAGGTTTGTCGCCTCCTCCGCCTGGAGTGGGTCCGTATACTTTCCCAAAGGAGCAATATGTCTGAGCATTATGGCATTATGTCACAAACCCAAACTCTGGAATCTGAGCATATATCTTTGGAAAAGATTTGGAGAAACCATGGGTGGATTATCAGGCAGCAGCTCTGCACTGCGGAGGACACTGAATTTTTTTTGCTGGACTTTTCAATTACCTTGTTCTATCTTTTTGGGGTTTTTTTGTCTTAACTTACTGTTGAAAGGGAATCTTCTTATCCATATTAGGCCTTTAGGCTTGTGAACGCCGGTTTGAATAAACGTTATTGGCTAAATAAAAATGTCACTCGGTGAAAATGCAGGGATTACCCCGATGTTGTTTACTCTCCTCGCTTTATCGATGTCAGTATCTTTTTATAAAAAAGTAAAAGAAAAAACATCCTCCCTCTATCATTTCTGATGCATTTCTGTTTTTCTGTTTTCCAACATGAAACCCTTTTATGTAGGGTTCTAGCATCTCATGTTCTACTGTGCTTCTCTGTGTGTGTTTTGTATCTTTATTGTTTTATTCTATGCAATGAAAAGAAAAAAAACCTTTATATTCAAAGAGGGCTTATGCAGGTCATTATACATTGTTGATATTTGTTGTTGCTGGATAAACATCAGAAATTTTTGCAAATAAATAAATAAATAAACAAATCACAAAAAATTCAATTTTTTTTGTTTCAGGGACTTATTTTTGACTTTTTATTGAAAAAATTCAGGGGCTTTATATCCTATCCTATCCTACAGGTATTACTTTCACGCTTGATATTTTTGATCCAAGCATGAACGTTTTAATCAGTTATTGTTGCAAATGTCACATCTTAGCCCACTTCAGCAATTTAACTAGAAAAAAAAAATCTGGTTTTGCTGCTTAGCATTAGTTAAAGAAGTACATTTGTTGCCAGTTGATGTAATGGTACCACATGAACTCATACATTTGTTCCACGATGAGCCCAATCCTTCACCTTCACTGCTGGTTTTGTTACGCAACAAAGAGCAAACAAAAGTTTTTTTTCCATATGGCAAATACAAACAAACAGACTCGCATCTACAGATTGACCGTTTCCATGAGGAGTTTAGCCAGTCTTAACTCCAGCTGCCAGCGCCTGATATTAAGCTTCCCTCTTTCAAAACCTTTTGATCGGCATCATTCGGTTGTAAAATAGCTTTGGCGTTGTAAAGCACAAAGTCTTTTTTAGGAGTCTTCTGATGCTGCTACAGCGCTTAAATACAATCCAGGAGATTATAAAGGCAATTAGAATTTATTTATCTAATGAAAGGTTTTTGTTTTTGTTTTTTTGCCCAAAGTCTTTTAAAATCAACCTGTTATGAACTGGTGACCTGTCCAGGGTTAATTGACTTCTAAAGAAGGATGAATGATATAAATATAGAGGGCTTTCAGACGTTTTGAGTTAAAATGCCTCCATCATCGCTACAGTGCAGTTTACTGTTGTTAGTCCTTTGCAATAATTCCTGCGCCTCGGTTTCATCTCATCTGTTTTCAAGGTTTTATTTTTATTAAACCAATATCTCAGAGGTGGTTAGAATTTCCGGTAGTTGTGTTTAAAAAAAAAAAGTAAAAACTAAACCAGTTTGATTTTCTGCGATTTGCATTATTTTCAGAAACCATTTGTTATTTGTCTTGTTTCTGTTAATACCATTGTTTGTCTGCAGCATTTTTATTACTTACTATTTTCTATACAAAAATGGCTGCAGACATAAGATATATCGCATTTCATCTGACTTTCAGGTATTGAAGTAAGACATACAACCTAATTCCAGGCCAAAAGAAGCCAGGAACTGTGGATCTGGATCTAAACAATGTCTGAAGCAAGAACTGTTTTCCTTTCTTTTGTCTCTGCTTCCTTCATTTAAATCAGAATAGAGAATCATGACCTGTTGTGTGAATGTCACCTGAAGATGCAACAGGATGCATCTCCTTCAACGAACAGATGGATTGTATGTTGTTTACAAATCCAGTTAGCAAGTAGTTTCCATTTCCAAACAGACTTGTAGAGAAATTAATTTGAATAGTGTGGATCTTATCACACAAGTCAAGTTTAAAGCACATTTTAGCAACAGTGCATTTCAAATATTTGAGAACAATCAACTCCCAGTTTTAGAAGTCACTGTTCCTGTTTTTAAACAAATGGGTTTTTGGCCATAATTAAAAAAATAACTCAGGACTTTAGAATTGGGGTGATGTTCTCTATTTACCTAGTTTTAATTAAAACGAGAGCTGCAGGGCTCTGATTGACTTTTTTGGCAGACTTTAAAGACACTGTTGCAGTAATCAAGGCCCATGTTTACACATTGAATGCATACAAACCTACACAAATTTGATCAATACGATACACTTTTTTAAATATCAGAACTAAGGGATGTTACCGAGGTTCATATTTTCAATTAGACTGATAGTTTGATATATAAAAAGATGAGTCTAAATGATTATTTGTACAGTTGTTTATTGTAGCTCCAATATTACCTGCATGAAAGACAAAGTTATAAAATTTAAAGTTGTTGAAGAACATCACAAAATTTGACCATCACACTGTTTAACCTTTTAAGGACCTTTGTATTGGATTTAAAAGCTGTTGCTTGGCTGTGGTTTCCGCACGTTATACACATAGAGGGAGTAGTGCCTCAGTAAAACAGAACACCAATGGCAATGTATGCAAAAATGTAATTTGGACTAAAGGAAACAAGTATGTCGAATACTTTTACATGGTGTTAACCCCTTAAAGTAAACACTGTCAATTTTAGTTTGTATCTAGTATCCCCTTGCCATGTGGGGAATTTGATATCTACTCTCCAGTCACTTATTACTAACATCTCACATTACATTCTACTGCTTTCTTTTTTACAATTCCGGCCTCGTGTTTCACTCGGACAGACAGATGATAGTCATAAAACAATGATCTTATTCTTGTAAATGTAATATCTACTCCTGCCCTTAAATGAAATTGCAGAATCAAATTTACTCCTAATCCAATCATGAGAATTAACTAGTCCTAATCAGTACTGCCCTGATTTATGATATTTGAATATGAAGCTTTACACTTTAAATCATAGTCTTAAAATGACTAAAGTCATATGTGACTGTAAATATCACTTAGTTCACTTATTAAAAAATATAGAGAAGCTTATTGACTACTTTGCTGAATCCCAAATCTCAGAAAATCTGAATAATGATTTTAACTATCTAATTTTAGTCCTCTGTTTAAAGTAAGCTTTATTCTATGTCTGTGGTTGATGTCTGCACCATGGTGCAAAACGCGCTGCAAACTCACAAATGATGCAAACTCCAAAACACTGCAGCACTGCGACTGCACTGTTTCACTTGTTTAAGCATTTTTACCTCTGTTGGAATGAACCAAAGTATAGACAAGTTCAAAATGCTTCAAAGTGTCATAGAAATACAAATAATTTAATGCAGCAATCTTTGATAGGGTGGAAATATCTGTTCCAGCCTTTTAAATTTTGAAAGTTCTTGTTGTAAATATCTTGTCAAAACCACAATTATCAGTTTATTCTAAGTTTTCACATGTGGCCGTTTAACATACTTTGTAACTATGAATGTGAAGGAAAATTCTGAATATTTTGTCCTAAAAAAATGTTATTTTTCACTTGCAATCTGAGTCAATACTTAGTTGAAGCAGCTTTTACTGCAGTTACACATGCAAGTTTGAAATGCATTTGTCATTTTGAACTCACTAAAGATTCTTTGCAGTGTAAAGATCTAGAGTTTGACAAGGCCATACTAGTACATGAATATGCTTTTTTCTAAACCAAGGGGTTGCCAAATCTCAGGTCTCAAGGTCAGAAAAAAACATGTAAAGTCTTTGTTTTAATCTAGCTGTTACAATCCCAAACGAGGACATTACGGTGTGTTGCTTGTAACAAGATAAAATGAGAAGGCTGTTGCAATGAGCTGTAAGAGTGTTGGGATTCTGTGAACCTGCTGATATTTATCACCTTATTATATTATATTATTAAAAATATCTTTATAAAACACTAAATTTAATTTTGACAAAACCTCATAAATCATTAAAACAAAAAGCAGAATATAAGTAACTAATGTTTGGATATCTTTGTCAAATATGTTTTATTATTTGTAAACTGCAGAGTTAGAAGTTTAAAATGAGTTTGCATGCGAAAACAATGATGTTAAACTTAATTTTAGCATTTCTGTGTTAGGTAATATGCAGGTATGTGCAATTATGCATGAGTATGTGCGCGTGGAAGTTTAAACCATTCCGCCTTGCAAATACCCTGCATAATACATGAGCTTACGATCCCCGTTTCTCCTAAGCCTGGAGTTAAAGGAAGAAGAACAGGTAGACAGAGAAAAGAAAAACTGGGACTGGATGAGGCAAAATCAAATTTTGGAATTTTGTCTTTGTGCCTTCAACTGCAATCATCAAGAATTCTTTGGATAAAAGAGACAAAGAAGCAGATTTTAATCAGAGAGAACGCATTAGAAGGACGATCTTGGCATCCTAAAGGTCCGACCTTCAATGTGTTTCCTATTGGGAGTAAACATGTTGCTGGATTCAACATCGTCATGATACCATGGTGGGCCACATGCTAGAGTTGGAAGTTTTATTTCTATCAACAAGTTTATTTGTTTTCACGACATGTGGTAAGGTTTTTATCTCTCTGTCTGTCTATCGATCATTGTGGAGTAAAAAAGCCAAGGGTTTTTGACTATTTTAAAAGTCTCAGCAAAATTCGATTGCTTACTTATATTCTGTAAGTGATCAATCCTAGCCTCTGCTGAACAGAGCCATGGCACATGACACCATCATTATTGTTTCCTTTGCACACATAATAAGAAGCACAAAGATTTTGACGATAACACGTGGTGTCTTCTCCCTGTTTTAGGTCTTCAGATAAATCACACTGGAGAGGTGGTGTATCAGGACAGCAGTGTGTATGGGGTACTGGACAAATCTGTGGTTCTGGAATGTGGATTGACCTTACCTGACTTATATATATGGAGCTTTACTAAACCAGGCACCGAAGCCATCAAAGCCGTGCTCTATGATTTGGGGAGCGGACCGAAGATCCAAAAATTAGCTAAAATGGTAGGGCCACTAACAATCCTCCCCAACACTGCATCAATAAGCATTGAAAAGCTGCCTCTTGCTGCTCATGGCTTGTTCACCTGTCAGGCTTTCTATAACATTGAGGATGAGCCCATAGTTTACTATCACTATGTGCATCTGTTTGTCCAAGGTAAGATTCCGTCTACGTCTATGACTGTGTCTGTCTAAAGACTTCTTAGACTTTAAGTGACATTTGTCAGACTGGTTGCTTTACTGAAACAATTTCTATAACCACTGTTCCAAGAAAAGTCATAGTGGAGCACTATAATGACATCCTAAGATTGACAAAGACTGCAACTGCATTGAAAAATGAAAACCAAAGTTGGTTAAAGGCATACATTTTGTTTCTTCAAACCTGAGAGGGGCTTTTAACAAACTCTAGGAAATACATTTTATGACAAGCTCTGTGAGTTCTCTATGGATTCAAATTTATTTCCAGTGGACTTCAAGCTTAAAAAAAAACAAAAAAAAACATGGAAGCCATTTACCGCAATCCCCGCCTAAACCAGGAGTGGGCAACTCCAGTCCTTGAGGGCCAGAATCCGGCGACTTTTAATTGTGTCCCAGGTCCAACTAATACATGTATCAAATGCTGAATCACCTCCTCACTGTGTGGTCAAGTTCTCCAGAGTCCTTCCGATGACCTGAATATTTGAATCAGGTGTATTGAAGCAGAGACACATCTAAAAGCTGCATGATGATGGCCCTTGAGGACACTGAATTAGCACAATATACATAGCATGAACAATGACTGAGGCAAAGAGACACTTTAATTTGACAGTACACTAAGCACACACAGTCAGGGTCAGGCAAGGAAGAAATGTCTGGTTGCTGCAAATCCTTTGCTGATGCCTCCTTGAAACGTTTTATTAAGAAAATATTTATATTTTTTATAAAACCACTAGTGTTAATTCTTTCGGTCAAAATTGTGACAATACTGTACTTTACACCCAAAAAAAGAGTTTCTTCTAATACCCAGCCATAGCCAGGTGTTGCGTAACGATTACTTTACTTCACTATTAGTGATGTATATAGCAGTTGTGCTTTTGAAATGACAATTAAAAATCCTAAATTCACTTAGTCTTTAAATAACATGTGTGATTCTTTTTCCAATGCAGTCCCCGTCAGTAAACCATTTATTGTAATGAGCGAAGCATCTCCAATGGAAGGATCTACACTCTGGATGAACTGCAGTGTTGAAAATGGCTCCGAACCGATCCAGTACAAGTGGCAACATGAAACTCCCAACGAAAACATCACTGACCAGTTACAGAGCAACAGCAGCAGCAACGCGGTGACCAGGATCAGCAGAAAATACACTGGCTGGTACTACTGTGGTGTCAGCAATGCTGTCAACAACGAGACCTCTGACCGCGTATTCCTAAATGTCACATGTAAGTATTTTGGATTTTCTTTCCTTATTATATTGGAAAATGAAACCTTCAAGTATGGATTAGAAACACTTATACTAATTAATGTGTTTTTAAAAGGACTTATCGTTACAGAAAAACTAATAAAATTTTCTAAAACTTGTTATAATAAGTAAATATTTAAACTGATGGATATTTTATAATGTTTGAGGGTTTTTTTCTGCATAGGAAACCTCAGAATTTGATTCTACTTAAGAAAAAAATTACATAGGATTTATTTCATGAATACACACAATTAGAACCTTGTCACTTAGCAAATTAAAGTAATTGTGCCCTGTTTAGATAGAAAACCTTTAGTTTAGTGTGCTTCTGACTGCTGACATGAGTGAACACAATGGTGAGACCCAAAGAGCTGCCCTTAGACCATCAAATAGAAAACCGTAGCCAGTTATGGCTATTTTGTTTTAGAGATTTAGAGAGATAACAACATCTTGCCATCATTAATATAAAAACATATTTTATTAATATAAAATATATTGAAATGGATAATTCATAATACTTCCTCAATTTCGCAATTCTGAGGGTTTTTTTTTTTTGCTTAACGAGAGATGGAAACACCTTCACCAAATACCTTTTACGTTCCAATGTAGCAAAGCTATTATTCTACTTCCTATTTACTACAGCCAAGCGTAACAAAATTATGCTTTGTGTAACCTGGTTGATCCGTTCAAAACCACTAATGTTGCTTGTTTAAAAATAAAACAAGAGAAGTCCATGAGAAAGTTACTAAGCAACTTTGTTCTGATTATCCATCTACATTTTGTCCACGTTTGTTTTCAGTTGGTCCAGATGAACCTCAGATAGATGTGACTCCCAACCGTATAACAAAACACCGGTACTCTGCTCTGGAGAATGAGACTGTTTCTATGTACTGCCAAGCCCCGTCCAACCCAGTCAGTCAGTACATCTGGTTTTACAATAACACTCAAAATGACACTGGACCGCTGCTTACCTTCAACAAGATCCTCAGGAGTCACACTGGCAACTATACCTGCATGGCCAAGAACTCCCACCTCCACACCCAGTCAAGGAAAACCCTCGGCCTGACCGTCTACTGTGAGTGTGACCTTTGACCAAACCATTTACTTAATCAGCACTACTATAATAATCTTTGTCATCACTTTCCATTTATTCACTAATTATAGTAAAATACTTCATGTCAATCATCTCAAAACCACAGGTTAATCAAAAACCTCTATTACAAATCTATTGATGATACACATTTTTCTCTGCAGACCCTCCCGATGGCTCTCTTGTGTGCTCTGCAGAGCCTGCTTTGAATCACACTGCTCTCAGGCTCCTCTGCTCTTGGCTCGGAGGATTTCCCTTCCCGAACCTCAACTGGACCAGAGACACAATAAAGGCAGAACAGAAACAGACACATGCAGGGGAGCAACCACATCTTCTAACTAGGAACGTTATGATACTCACATCTGAGAGTCTGAACCTTAACAGCAGCTTGTTTACATGCATCGGCACTCATCCAGCTCTACATCACCCAACAGAGTGCAGCACGCTAACTCGTGAGAACAGAAATTAGAACGTCAAAACTGCAGAGAGAAACTGGGCGGAAAGCTCACACTGCTCACCTCTTCTTTCTTCCACACCAGATGTCCCTCCTGCGGAGCCGCTGTGTTTCATCAACGTGACCAGTGATAGGCAGTATATAATGCTGTCCTGCTTCTGGGACGGAGGGGCACCTAAAGCACTGGTGTGGTGGAAAGGACCAGGAAATCATAGCAAAGATGGGGAAGAAAACTCAAACGTCCTTGTCCTCCATTATGGGACTGCACAGAGTGGAAAACCCTACACCTGCTACGCCAAACACTCACTTCTGGCTCCAGAAAAGACATGCAGAATCACACTGGGTTAGTGCTTCTCCTCCTTGTTTAGAACAATAAATAATTATTGTAAAAAAACCATAAAAATATGAATGCATTATATATATTTGGAGAGCAACACTGAAGTGACAGCTATCAATATATTATTTTTTCCCTATTTACACAAAGCTAATAGTAAAAAAAAAAAGAAAAATATACACTGTTGTATGAACTAGATCCAGATAATTAGTTCCAGTCTGATACTTAAATCATAGCAATGTAATATATAAAAAGTGCTATAAGATAACACATTGCATTTTTTTTTTTCCAATATTGCAAGGTCCACATCATTGTAATTGTCTCCTTTTTTAACTTACGTCAACTGACTCTAAGAAACAAACCATAAATAAATCTCCACTACACAGCTATAAATCAACATGGTGTTTGGCTGAAGCCAATGCTAAGGCACTCAAATGCATGTATTATTAATGCATTAGCAGAAGTGCACGCTGCTTTTCAGGTGTCCCATATTTGATTGCGGTTATGAAAAAACCGAATTAAAAACCTAATTTTCTGCTAATTGGATTTGAATGTCATAAAATGTAATGAATTGTAAGTGGGTTATGTGACGCAGACGTCCATGAAGCTAGAATCCATAACAGGCACTCATTCTTTGTGAATGACATAGTGAAAGATGAAAAACATTTCAATTACTCACAAAAAAACAGGCTTGAAAGATCAGTATAGTTATATTTTGACCTAAATGACCTAAAATGAAGAAAATAAAAGGTGGTATTGCAAAGATAGTTATATTTCCACATTACTCCCTAAGATATTGGGAGGTAATCTTATTAAAGACTTCCTATGTTGTGTTTGGAAACCTCAACCTTATCCTTGCTATCAGATTCCATATTATGAACCTAGAATGACCCAGTAATGCCGTGTAAATACCAAGTTACCTAAATCTCAGAAATATATTGAGCATGTGTTATCTGGCTCCCTGCTATTTTGTCTCTAACATAGTTTCTATCGGTACGCCGTCCCTCCTGATGAGTGACACATCTGCTAGGGAAGGATCTGCAATCTGGATGCAGTGCAGCATTGAAAACGGGACTAAGCCAATACATTACTTGTGGCAGCATCAGATCAACAATGGAACCTTCACAACATTCACACAGGGTAGCAGCAGCTCCATTAATATCCCAAACATCGGCCGTAACCAGACAGCCTGGTACCGCTGCGCTGCAGGCAACGCTGTCAACAGTGACAGTTCAGAGCATTTATGGCTCAATGTCACATGTGAGTAATAAAGTATTACATTTTTTCACTTTGAGTCTATTTAATGTTTAATAATGCAACCAATAATGCTAGTCACTGTTTGGATTAGATTCAATTTTGTTTATTTATATAGCAAGAAAAGTAATTTCAGTCCAATCATATATGCGTTCCAGCTGATCTTAGTCATCAAACAATGAGTAACTTTCAGTGTATTATTAAAATTTGTTTAAAAAAGTTTTCAAATAAAAAACAAAACAAGATTGCATAGTTTCATTGCCTTGCAGCATTCACTCCTTCTGGAGCAGCACGCAGAAACTATACGATAGCCTGCATTGTGTCGTTGAATTTAGAGCAATCTTTCATACTGAGCATGCATGTAGTGACAGAATAACACTCCAGCAGAACCTGGCTCAGTACGCGTCTGCCACGACTTAACTTGGTACTTTGACAGTTTGGATTACTACATTGATTTTCAGTGATTTGTACCTTTTTTTCCAGATTTTTGTGATGTTCTTATTTGCCTTATTTGCTTTGTACTCCATACCTCAATTGCCAAAATATTCCAACCCCTTAAAAAACTAAATGGAATAAAACTAATGCAATTCTGACAAATGGAAGCAAGACGAGGGTTATTAAAGCTTTGACAAAGACAAATCTGAACTGGCAAGCCAATCTGTTCAGCCCCGTTTTTTTTTTTACTTTGATAGCCCTAAGAAAAATTAAGTTCATCCATTCACTCTAGAAATCAGTTTTTAAATACAGTCAACTAGTGTAAAATGTTTAGATCTCTTAAGAAATGAAGGCTTTTTCCCATCTGGGACTGGAAAACTCATCAATGTGGATTTCCAGTTGATCGAAAAAACAAATATGGTTGAAAAATAGAATGGAACTGTTAAGTATACCGTCTTCTTTACAAAACGGCCAACTGAATAGCCCTCGGAAGACAAAAAATGCAAAAATAAATGACAATTTAGCTCACTACTGGTTGGTTCCACTTAACATATCTGGACTACTTTACACCTTTTATATAGATTCCCAATAAGATAAAACAAATTTTAAAGTTGTATCAAATATGGTCCAAAGGAGTTTTTTTATTTTTATAAGAGGGATTTTTTATTTTAATGTGTTAAGTGAGACAGACGTCGAGTGGGATAACAAACCACCAGAAAAAAATCAGGTGAACTAAAGACAAATAAGAAGCTAAGTTAAAGAACCACTAATGGTGACCTGATCTTAACTATGTTCATCTTATTTCTTTGCAGATGGTCCAGATATTCCCCAGGTAGATGTTGCTCCACTCAGTATCGTACAGCGTGGATACACAGCACTGGAGAATGAGACGGTTTCGCTGACGTGTCGAGCTTGGTCCAATCCAGCCAGTCAGTACGTTTGGTTCCACAATGACTCTGAAGTGAACTCCGGACCCCAACTCGTCATCACAAAGGTCCTGCGTGAGCACAATGGTGACTACACCTGTGTGGGACACAACTCCTACCTGGACACGCGGTCGAGGAAAACCATCACCCTGACTGTTTACTGTGAGTGTGAGACTTTCAAAATCAGATTATTCCTCTGTGTGAACTGGTTTCCTGTAACATCAAAGTGTAGAAACCCTTCTTTAATTTTAACTTTATTTGGTGAAAAGTTTCTACTGACCTATTTCTAGTTTTAATCACAAAACTCTGTCAGTCTTCAAAGCAGACTGAACTCAGAACATAGGCATCTTTCTACCATCACACAGGATTGGAATAATTACTAAAATCCCACAAAAAGTGACTTTGTTTAAATCATTTTCATCTGGATTTATACAGTTAATTTATAATTACTTTTATCCAGTATCATAAATTCTCAAGGTAATTTAAAGTTTCTGGTTTTCCAACTGAGGTTCTTCTTTTGAAATAAATTCAAACTTGTTTTATAAACGAGTCTGAGAGGAGGCGATACTAAAGCAGACTCAAAACCAACTAAACAAATTATATCATATATATCTATAACATGATTTATATTCAATATTTATAGAATTATAAAAATGCTACTGATTACAAATTTTTAACCAAAGTTTGGTTTCCATTGGTATGTTTTTTTTTTTCTCACAGAGAATCAGCTGATTATTCACACTGGTAACATGAATAAAAAGTGGTATCTTTACAGTTGTATTATTTTTCCTTTTTTACGTTGGCCTTACCTACATATTAGAAGTTAACTCTGATCCTTGTTTCATTTTAAGTGCATGTTTTAATGATAAGGAAGCACAGTGCTTTCCACGTCTTCAAATAACTCCAATTAATATCATTTAAAGGCTGTTAGAAACAGTACGTAGGTTTAAAACAGCCAAATAAAACGTATTCCAATCTGTTTTTAGTGCTAATGTAAATTGTTATCGAAGTAGACATGCAACTAACGGTAGATGTTTTTTTTAACCATGAGTCCTTTCAGGAACAAATGTTTTATTTAAAAATATGAAACAGACTTGCTCCGTTGTTATAAATCATGTCTCGATAAAATGCACACAAAAAAACACAACAAACAAATTCTATATTTAATTTCTACTTGAAACATTTTCTGAGTGCTGTTTGTGCTTTTACCTACATTTTAATGGATCCTGTGTTTAATTTCCCTCTGGGATAAATGAAGTATTTTTGATTGGATGTTATTGATTTGGTATCTACTAGTAAATGGTCTGAAAACTTACAGCTAGATATTACTAAATTTGCATAAGCTTTGGTAGTGAACATTCACAAATCAGTAGTCTCCATCCTCCTCTGTCACTCACATCTTACAGTACATTTTTAAACCCTGCAGATCCACCTGATGGCTCCCCCTTCTGCTCTGTGGAGCCGGCTCTGAATCACACCTCCCTGAAGCTGCTCTGTTTCTGGCCTGGTGGATTCCCCTCACCATCCCTCCACTGGACCGGAGACAGGATCCCTGTAGGACAACAGCAGGGCAACAAAGAGCAACAAATTAATTCAGTGAGCTCGATCATGTTCCTGCCCTCTGAGGGTTCGCCTCCAAACAGCAGCTTCTTTACCTGTCATGGTTCTCATCCTGCTTTAAAACAACAAACAAAGTGTAGCACACTAACATGTGAGTCCAGAAAGCTCAATAGAAATCTGATGTCAGATCAGTTTACGTGTGTAAATTGTTCTATTTTACTCCTGTTCTAGATACGCCGACTGCAGAGCCTGTGTGTTTAGCCAATGTGACGGATGACAAACAGTTTGTGATTCTGTCCTGCTCCTGGGACGGAGGTCTGCCGAAAGCGTTGCTGTGGTGGAAAGGTCCAGGGGGTCAGAGCAAAGACGGAGAGGAGAGCTCAAATGTTCTGGTTGTTCGCTACAAAACTTTTCAGTTTGGGAAGCCCTACATATGCCACGCTAAACACCCACTTCTGTTTCAAACCAAAACATGTGGATTCACACTGGGTCAGTGCTCATGATCACAAACAGCATGCTTGATTTTGAAATCAGAGATGTAACCTATTTTCATGCATCCCTTCAAGGGCAGAAATACAAAGTTTCCTATATGAATTGAACACCATACCACCTTTGGTGGTTTTACCATTCAAAATAGCAAACAAACATTGAGGTGCAAAGGTGGAAGAAGATTGGTGGCCAACCTCAGACGAGACGATGCAAATTGAACATTTAATATCCTGCTCCTCGTACATTTATTAGCTAAAATTTGTACTTGAATATAAACCGGTGTAAAATGCATAAAATATATTTTATGCATTTATATATTTGTTTTATTCTATCATTTACAATGTTTTCTGCACCCAGGTCTACATAAAATAAGCACATAAACGTGAACATTTGTGTTCTCCAGACTACATTCATTAACTTATTATACAGAACCATTTCAGTGTTTATCACTATATTGTTCTTTAGCAATTAAATTTTTTCATTTACTAGAGAAACCTGTGTTTCCATTGGACTGCAACTATTGCTTTCCACTTTGTTTCAGATAATAACCCCCGTAAGGCACTTTGTGTCAGATTTGACTGTAAAAAAAGAACCGTAAGCAAAAATTCTGATTGATTCATTGTATGGTTTGTTTTTCTACAGTCCCTGTTAGTAGACCGTCCCTATTGGTAAGAGACACAACCCCAATGGAGGGGTCTACAGTACAGATGCAGTGTAGCTTGGGAAATGGGACTGAGCCCTTCCAGTATGTGTGGCAGCGTGAAATCCAAAGAGGCAACATTGCAACTTTTGCCCAGGGCAGCAACAGCAGCAGTATCACCATTACCAACATCAACCGAAGAGACGGCGGACTGTACCGCTGTGTAAGCAGCAACTTCATCAATACAGAGAGCTCTGACTGGGTGTTTTTAGACATTATCTGTAAGTATTAGTAAATTGTGCATATTTGTAGGATTCTGTGTATTTGTTTTTGCTTATGAACACATGAGCATATAAGCATGTCCTGAATTGCTCTAGATTTAATTAATGCACCTTCTCAAATATTTTGGAAACACTAGATAATACAGTCCATGCTTTCCCAGAACCTAGGGGACACTTTTTAAAACTTTCTCAGAACATGACAGTTTACCAAAACTTTACCTCAATCTGCTAAATTTCTGTAGATGGAAAACATTTTAAAATATTTTCAATAATAATAATAATAATGGAATAATGGAATAATGAGAGAGAAAGGTTAATTATAATTTTAGGATGGATTTGAGATGGTCTGTATCTTTTATTTTGCTGAAGGTTACTTCAATTGGGGAAATTTGTGTCAGTCCAGACAACTTTGAAAAAGACTTAATACAATATCATCTCATATCAAGTACATTAGAACAACAAGATCATAAGTTATTACTCTGAAATAAAATTAGCCATCACAGAAGTAAGTTCTGAAACATATTGTTCCATAAACAATCCAGGAAACTGCCTAGGGAGTACCACAAAGCTAACCTTTAAATTTTGGGGAAATAACAAGCAAGTTCTTGGAAAGTACTTATACTAGGTTCTGAAAGATATCCTGAAAATTCTAGGACAGCAGTCTTTCTTATCTAATGCCACATTGCAAATATACTTTCTTATAAACTGTTCTAATTTCATAACATTCAGCTAGTGAATGTTTCCATTCTCCTTTTTTTTCCTCAGTTGGCCCAGATGTTCCTCAGATAGATGTAACTCCATACAATATAAAAGATGGAGGATACTTCGCTCTGGAAACTGAGCCGGTTAATTTGTCATGTGAAGCTGAGTCCAATCCAGCCAGCCAGTACATTTGGTTCTACAACAACTCCCAGGTGTTGTCAGGGTCACAGTACCACATGCCCAAGATCCTCCGTGCGAACACTGGTGACTACACGTGTTTGGCACAAAACTCGCACCTGAATACGCGCTCCAGGAAAACCATCAGCCTTATTGCCTACTGTGAGTTTGACGTCTGACGCTAAACGAATAACAAGCTCCGAGCAAGTTAAATGGAGGTTTTCTCAGGTTTTAAATGTTCATGTGTGACTCGTTCATGTTTTAATTTTGTGTGCTTCCTTGGAAAAGATCATTAAAATTAAAACAAATGCTAACCTTGATGAGCTCATTTGGGGAGATGATCTCTAGATTTACACATCAGGAGTCCAGAAGAATTACCTCAGTTCTATCTATATTAACCCTTCCCCCAGTTGTTGACATGATAGACCCACTTGTATGTTGACTGTAAGGATCACTGGTCAAGTGGTAAAACAATGTTTGGATTTAAAGTTCAAAAGTCAACATAAATATGGTATTAGATATTGTAAAACTGTATACAGAGTACAAACTTAGTGAGCAGAAAGGAAGCAGTATTAGTGTTAGATGGATGGACAGTGTGGCAGCTAGCATTCACTAGCATCAAGTTACTTAGGTTTAGCAAAGTCTAGCAGTCAACGTCTGCAGTGGATTGTTCTAAATAAGTCACAATCAGTGCCATGGACATACCTGACTTAATAGCCAAAAAGACTGAAAGTTACCTCAACAAACTCTTAATTCCCACAGACTCTCCAGCTGGATCCCCGTCTTGTTCCTTGGAACCGGCTCAGAACCACACTGCTCTAAGGCTTCTTTGCTCCTGGTCCGGTGGATTCCCCTCCCCGTCCCTTCGCTGGACTGGGGACGTATTAAAGACGGCACAAGAACAGGATGCAGCTGTACTTCAAAGCAGTACCACTATCTTGGTTCTCTCGGAAGGTCTGATTCCAAATGACAGCGTGTTCACTTGTGTCTGTACACATCCTGCAAGAAAGCACCCGACAGAATGCAGCACTCAAACCTGTTAGTAGAAACTTTAAAAGCTGTAAGCAAAACCGAAAAAAGTAAAGCAACATTGCAAAAATAGGTTTTCTAAATTTCTACATTCTCTTCCACAGATGTTCCTCCTGCAGAACCAGTGTGCTTTGCCTACGTCACAAACACTGAGCAATATCTGATGCTGTCCTGCTCCTGGGATGGCGGGGCCCCAAAGGCCCTCATATGGTGGGAGGGGCCTGCGGGCCAGAGCAAAGCAGGACAAGAAAACTCCAACATCCTTGTCCTCCGTTACGGGACGGCCCGAAATGGGAAAGCGTACACCTGCTACGCTAAACACCCACTCCTGATGGAAGCAAAGAGTTGCAGGCTCACGCTGGGTCAGTGCTAATCGTCGCTTTGCTAAACAATAGAAATCAGAGTTTAGTTTTTTTTAATACTTGATGCATTTATTGTGTAGAGGCCCCAGTGTTGTTGACACAGCGCAGACTCGTCTCTGTCTACGAGGGAAGCGACGTGCAGCTCACCTGCAATCTGAGAGCCAATTACCTTCCGGCCAGCGAAATCACCTGGCTCAACAATCAGGGCGTGGACGTCCAAGACACGTCCAAGTACGTGCTGCTGCGAACGTCCGCCTGGGCCAACCTGACGGTGAGAGACGCGGACGAGACGCAGGACAGCGGAGAGTACAGATGTTCCACATCTAATGCAGTGGGAGGCGCAGAACTCAACGTCACTCTGGTGGTCAAGAGTAAGAATCCAATTTAATTAGAATCTTTAACAGATTCTTTCATTGTTATTGTTTTTTTTCTAAATCTGGTAACAGGCATTAAACCAGTATAGAGTGCACATTTCTTTTTGCTCTCCTTGTGCATCAGAATACCCCATGCCACCCAACGCCACCCTCACCAGAGCAATTTACAACAGCAGAGAGCGTAACGAGGTGGAGCTGGAGTGGCAGGTAGATAGTGCGAAGGAGACTGGAGGTTGGACTGGTTTCCACCTTGAGCACCGTTGGGTTTCTGAACGACCAAAAAGGAGAGAAGGCAGCAATGGCTCACAGGTGCGGATAGAAGAGAGGATGGATTCCCAAGACTGGTACCGTACCCTCATCCAGGATCCAGACGTCAGGAGTCACACGGTACGAGGACTGACTCCAACTGTCACATACCACTTCCGCATAATACCCATAAACCACCGCACCGTCGGACATCCCTCTTTAGCCAAGACTCCAGGTAACAGACAGGAAGTTTTAGAAGTCAAAAATTGTTTCTGTGTGCCTTACATTATTTGTTCTCAAGGAAACAAGGACATTACTTAACTTTTTCAGTAACTTCTGCTATGTATTACTTTAATGTCATTTTTTGGTACTTCTGATGGAATTATAAAAATGGACCAATTCTAGGATGGTATCCAATAATCCATATCACTTCTATATTAGTAAGGATTAGAGTTAAGAAAGCTGTTGGCCATACTGGTAGTTGTGATACATTGACCAAGTGGTTTTAAACTATTTAAGATACTTTGCTGAGTGTTACAGCTGTTGAGTTTTATTCTGGCACAGGTAGAGATTTATATCTAAACTTTGTGAACATGTGTTATATATATATATTTTTTGCAGTGGAATTGCGTGACAACATGTATCCCTCAGTGGTTGGAGCAGCTATTGGTGGGATGCTCTTTGCAGCCATTCCTACTGTGCTACTGCTTGTGTACATCATTCGCAACCGCAAAAGAAATCCTCGTGAGTCCCACACATGAAAGGTTCATTTGAAAAGGTTTAGAACCGTAAATATTTAGTGGTAAAAAATTTAATGCAATTTAATTTTTTTTCTTTAAATAACCACCCAGCGCAAACATGATACTGGTTATAAGACAAATTTCATAAACCCTCATAACATTTTTTTGGGACTAGATTGTTTTCAAATGGTTACAGTCTAAGCTACATTTAAAACAAAGACGTCAGGGGATTTATGTACTGAAGAGAATGTATTAGCTATATGCAATGGAGACTTGCCTCAAAAATCTTAGTGTTACTTTAATATAGGCTACATTCAAACACCTGGCAAATGCAAATTAAAAACAATATTTTTCCTCCATTATAACCTGTATATTAACTTAGCTTCCCTTTTATTTGTGTTATTAATGTATGTTGTGATCTTGTCACAACAGTCGGCTTATATTGCTCAAATCCAGTCATTAGCCTCCATTGTTACTACCGTAAACATTACACTACTATTTTATTCTTCTGCACACGTATATCATTTTGCATAAATAAACCATTCACACAGACGTTTGATGGCGTTCATATTTAATTAGTGATTGGCCATGCAATGAAACCTTAGACACTAGAATAGGTTTTAATGATCTTTGTTTTTTGTCCCCAGGACTACATGCTATGCTGTTTGGCTCGTGAGTATTGAAACATGTATCTATACATAAATCAGACAGTTGATTTGAGAAACCATTTGTCAGAATGTTCAATGAACCTCCATATTATTATCAGTATATGAATTTTCTGAACACCTTTGGTTTTGGTTGCTATTCAAGGCTGCACAGTCAGTCCAGGGAAAACATTAACTTCCCGGAAGATGAGGTGGTTGCCGGCTCAGATAGCGGTTTAGAGAACACCAATGGATCATCGAGTCCAGGCAAGATAAAGTCAATCTATTGATACAATTCGTAGAACCTTGACAGTCAACCACAGTCTTCTATTTATATACAAAGTTGTAAAAGTTTTGCAGTTTTTTTTTCAGGTACAACTACGGCAGAACCACAAGGATTATCTTCTCTCACCGCTTCAAGCTTGTCACGCATTGGGAAGCATCTTGATCTGCAGCCGAAGTAAAGAAGTAGGATTTTAAAGGCAGGAAGATCACAATCTTGTTCATCTTAATTGTTTTGGTGTAATACAATCCTATATTGTTTTTATAACCTGTCAAAAGTTTGCGTGAACAATTCAACTCTGATTGATTTTTGATCTAACTTTTGTCTGAATGTCACTCGTCTAATGTCTGTAATTCTTGTAACGGTTAACTTTATCACATCTCTTTACAAAACAGTCTCATTTAGTCTTTCCAACCAAGAAATGAAATGCTAAATGGACGTTTTGTTTGTGTCAAGTATGTTTTTATTTAACAATTTTGAAAGTGCTTAAATCATGCTCAACACAGATGGAACATATCAGATGATTTTAATCAAAGTTTAGAGATTAAAACCTTTTTCCCAAGAGTGACTTGGCTAAGAAAGCATAATTAAACATAAAAAAGGACAAACATAAACAATAAAAACATGAACAAGAGACGTCACATGGTCTAAACAGTTGCAGTTGCCCAAAAGTAAGAAGAGATGATCATTTGAAATCCTTGTGCTTTGCATCAAAGTAACAAAGGGGTAAAAAAAGCATTTTTACCCAGGCCAATGCTGATGCTCGAGTCCATCTTCAAAAGGATTTTGTTTAACACACCGCATGATTGGGCAATGGTTCTTTACACAAATAAACATTCATATGTAAGAAGAAGCCCAAGAATAAATTAATACGCAGAAACCGGCCAGTGAGAGAGAACAATGAGTTCAAGACAGAAATGTTGTTGTTTCACACGAGTTGCACTGATGTACTCGATAGAAACAATCAGTCATAAAACGCAGAGCACAGTTATATACAGGATCAGCATAGATAGGAATCTAAAAAATGAATTAAATGGTGGATTTTCTGAAGAAAAACAAAATAAGAAACACAAATTACGAGAAGTGTTTGAAAGGTATGCAAAATATAGGTTTAAACAAGAGAGGAGTTTACCCGGTAGTTGAGGATTTCATGAATCATAAATCTCTTAAGAGTCCTTAAAAAAATAATAATAGTTTAAGTAAACCTTACAAGATGGTTTGTTCAGTGGTCTAAATTGAAGTGGAAAATAATGAGAAGGCAGGGAAACGGAAAGAAATGTGGAGTTTTTAAAGACATGGTTGCTTTGGAAGAGCCGATTTCTATCCGTCTTGATGGTAAACCAGATATGAACAAACACAGAGGATGAATTTACTTTCAGAAGCACGTCACCTTTGTGTTTGGAAACCTTAGACAAAGCCTTTTTTTGGGGGGTTGGGCTTCAGCTGGTATTAGTTACAGTACAAAAGGATTTTATTAAATCAATCATTTCGTATTAAATCCCCAACGTTAAAAAAACAAGAGTTTCATGTATTTAACAAACTTTCGGTTTCCAATTTCTATAATCCCTAAAACTCCCAATTTCCAAACCTGATTACAAATACGATCTAACAGAAAAATCCCCTACTTAAATTAAAAAACGTCTCATATTTGCTCTTGTTTTATATATTTGTTGCCAATCTCCAACATACATGAATTACATTAGTAGCATATTGTGTGTTTGGGGTTAAATAAAATAAAAAAAATTATTCCACTGGTTTCAGAAGTGTCAGATATGAGATATGAGAAAGAAAAAAAGGTTATATCTTGATTTTTATTCTGTCTTTTTCTCCCATTTTATGTCATGTACCGTTTTGTATAATTTTATGAGTATCAGCTGCAGACTGAAACCTCATGGAGCTGTTAACCTCACCTTTGAGTCTCTAATTGCCCTTCCCAGGTAACGAAAACCGATATCTGTCCTGCGTCCATTCATGAAAAACATCTCACATTACATTCTCATGGATCCGCTTAATAGTTCCTCCTCTTCTTTCGGTTGTGTAAGCATCCCGGTTCTTATCAGAAAATAGAGGAAATAATTCAGAGAGCGTGCATGCATAAATGTAAATGTTTACATTAGGGTCATCTAAATCTAAATGTAAAGTCATGAATGTTACAAGGCAATGGTTGTGATCTCGCCCAGAGAATTATGACCCAATGTCAGATTTTTAAAGGATCTACTTTTATCCTCATCTGTTTGAAAAGTTTGCTGTGCCCCTTAAAGCTCTCCTGACCTCAGAGATTAAAACATGCTGCCTTTTGTTTTTAACTTAATGGAATTACTCATGCAATGGTATTGTTTATAATTCATAAAATATTAGTATCATATCTCATGACTGAATTTTTCTGCTCAGTCTTTGTTTGCAAAATAGCCCAAGCTCTGTCACATTTGATAGAGATAATCAGTTTCTCAGTGGGTTTTTTTTAATAGATCCTTTAAGGAAGTCTGAATTTTGATTGAATTATTTCAACACAGAACAGCACTTTGATGTAAACCATTCAAATGTAGCTGTTGCTGTATGTTTAGTATCAGCTCCACTTCCCACACAGAATCAAGTTGTTTGCCTCAAACATGTTTTCTCCTACGATTGCTTGTATTTAATTCATCTACGTTCCATGAACACTACTCTGCTTTATTCCTACAAAAGAAAAGCATCTCCACACCATGATTCTACCATCACCATGCTTCTAGGTATGGTGTGATTAGGATCTTGAACATTGTTAACTTCCTAACATACACAACATTTTGCATTAGGGCTAAATTATTAAATGTGTTAAGTTAAACTTAACAGTCCCCATGGGGAAATTTTTCTTGGGCTTGCCTTGGTGTAGTTGTCACATGCTTCAAACAAAAAAACTATGAGAGAAGATATATTACAAAAACTGTTCAACAAACATACAGGAACTGTCAGCTCAATACTGCATGATTCAAAACAGAAGTTCTACAAACAGCACAAAAAAATAAAAATACTGTGAATATGTCCTGAAATCTTCACATCAGTCCCGTCTGAGATGCTATGTTTTTAATTCAACTAAGGTTTTCCTCTTCCGTTACTTTCACAAAGACAATTTATTGGGACAGTCATATCTTACTAGATGTTGCATTTCATACAGTGTGAGATGTGTATTTGTTTTGATTTAGAATAAATATGCTTTGTATTACTAAAAAACATATAAAAGCCAAGAATTTTGTTTCTCCTCATCACACGCATCGCAAACGTCACACATTATTATTGTTGCCACGCTGTCAACAGATAAAAAACAAAACATTATTAAAATCTTTCTCATCTTCATGTTTTGTGTTTTCTTTGCACAACCAAGAGATCTTCAGAATGATTCTGCAGTTATTAGACAACATCTGGTGAAGTCAACAGAAGAGAACAGAAAACTCAACAAATATTAATTTTCATTGGAAGTTGAATAATAGTTAATGCGCACCATGTATTGAGTCCGCTTATCCATATTTCAGTCATACGTGTTAAATTCCTTGCTCGGGCAATTTACTTCCTGTCTTTCTTACCCTCTTCTCCCTTTCCTGTCAAACAGTGCTGAAAAATAATAAACTGTTTAGAATTCAATAAATTACATCTGAGTCTACCAATGCACTATTCAATGTCAGTGGCACCGTCTTCCAGGCATTCAATGTTCCTGGAAGGCAGATTCTGGGTATCAGGTGCTCAAATTGTAAAAGTCAGAGACTGAATAGAGAAACACTTGCATGCCGGGTCAGGCTGAAAGCTGAAAACCTGTGCTTTTTCTTTTTATCTCTCATGTAATTGTACACATATAAACAATCTAAACATATTTAAAAATGATTAATAAACATACGTTTATTGGTTTTTGAAATAACCGATGCATTTTTCTTTCCCCTGTTCTTAAAATCAGTAGACAACACAATCATTAGTTGTTCATTTTCTGGCCATTACTGTATGGTGTAGTGTATAAATACACTAAGAAAAGGAAACAGCAAACATGTGAAAGACAGGACTCTTTAAAAACAAATTCAAATACACTTTATCAAGTCCAAAGGGAAATGTAATTCCGCAGTTAATGTTGTCCAAGTTTCTTAAAGAATTGTTATGAATGCAGATGATCACCTGTAGCTGTTTGTGTCATTGCAGCAGCTACAGCAACACTCTGTTGTATAAGTGTTTGATGAAGAGGATGATGACAGTTATCCATAATGTTCTAGATTTGATGAAGAATCCTCCATATCACACTAATCATTCCAGAAAGTGCGCTGCTCAAGGTGGCAGCATTTTGGAGCAGCTCTCTTACTTCTTTTTTCCTTTTTTTAAGTCACCTCTAATCTAGAAATGCTAACACAGTATGTTTTTTTTTTTTTTTTAAACTAATAATGGTGAGAAATGTACTTTATTGGTTTAAGCTGTGTAAATGCTCCTACATGAAGAAATATTCAAATGCCAACACAAACAGGTCAGATTTATAGCCTTGAATTTGTCTTATTTAACATGCATGAGTTCATGTAGAAGGGTAAACCTATGAGTCAGTGCTACATAATGCAGGACTCCAGTATCACAGTGTTATTCTAACCCCGCAGAGAAGCACACTAGAGCTAGAGGGAAAGGAAAACACATCAATAATTGAATCTAAATCAGTCTCTTCCTACTCTCAGCCTAATGAAGTCAGTGCCTTCAACTGGACTCTTGAAGAAACCCCTGGATAAGAGCAACAGGAACTCTGACGCAGACTGGGAGCGCAGCTGTTAACATGTTGCAGTTGGAAGTTTTTTCAGTTTACATTCTGCGACGTTTCTCGGAGTAAACAGGCAGCTGGACTCAGGATAATCATGATACCATGGTGGCCAAACTGCTAGGGCTGGCCTTTCTTTATCTGACGACCAGTCCATTCACCTGTACAGCACGTGGTAAGGATTCGATGCGTTTGAATATGCTTAGCATCAAGTTACTTTTTAAAGTTATGATCTGATACTTATAATGATCCGTTACTCTTGATGATGCTGTACAGCATTTATAAATAAACTGTATTCTTCTCAATACCTGTCAGCATCATTCTAAAGATGGTTAAACAAGAAGAGAAGCTGCTAGAAACTGCACTTTCTGAATTCGTGTATCACTTTATAAATACTTTACATTCTTTTTTTTATATATTCTATACTTCTTCTTGTTTCTCAATTTTTGACAACTTTTAACTTTAAAACTTATTTTTAACTACTACAACTCAGCATGAATATTTTCTTTAGAGAAATAGAACATTTAAAAAGTAAAATACTGTCAATGCTGGTTTTTGAGTCCTGTACTGTATTTCTCTCCTCCTGAAACTTGTAGTGTAATCAAAACTGCAGCAGCGTACTTGACACCACCGACTCCTTGCTCCTTTTGCAGGTGCATCCCTGTATCCTGTCCCAACGTCATCCGTAAAGATCAATCCAAATTGGGAGGTGATCTACCAGGACACCAACGTTTACGGGGTGGTGGGTAAAGCAGTGATCCTGGAGTGCGGCGCCACAGTGCCTGATATTTACATATGGAGCTTCACCAAGCCCAGCACCGACGCCATCAGAGCAGTAGTGTATAATCTGGGGAAAGGGCCAAGGATCCAGCAGTTTGCCGAAACACTTGGACAGTTGACTGTCATCTCCAACAGCCCGGCAGTGAGCATCGAGAAACTGCCCCTGGCTGCTCAGGGCCTGTTCACCTGCCAGGCCTTCTACAATATCGACAAAGAACCCATAGTCTACTATTACTACGTTCACCTCACTGTCAGAGGTAAGACTTTCCGCTCAAGTTGCGTTTCTTCGTCAGGAATCGGTTCGTGTGACAGGCTCGGTTTCTCTTGTGGACACCGACGATTCTTCTTTTTGATTGTAACGCCATGCTTTATTGCAAATAAAGCATGGCGACAACACAATTTGCCAGGGGGAGCCTAGCAATAAGACTAAACATGGAAAAACAAAGATAAAATGAAAATAAAAATTCAATTCAATTCAATTTAAAAAGATATATATACATACACATAATGATTTCAGGAAACAGATTGTACACAATCCCAAGTTAAAAACAAGCTCATATTGCCGATTTTGCTTTATGACTAGTTGATGGTTTTATATTAGATAAGTATTGTTGAAGTTCAATAAAAAAAACAGAGAAACTTGGTTTTCTTTTCAATAATTTGCCTTTTTAATAATTAATAAAGTGATTAAAAATGTTTTTGTCACGAGAATATTTACATTTTATTTCAACAGGATGATACAAAAAGTAGCTTTAATATCTTTTTAGTGTTCTAATTTATTACATCGCAATTAGTTCAGAAACAGGAAATTCAATTAAATCCCTACTTACAAAAGTCTTGTTTTTCTTTATTTTAAATGCAAAAGTTTAGTTTTGTTTAATTTTGTTTTACAACACTACAAACAAATATTACAGACATTTAGAAAATAACGTCAATAAACTGTAGCATTACATACATAAAATCATACATCTGTTCAAGTATTTTTACATGTTTTTTACTTTAAATATTTAAATATTTTATAGGCAAGGGTATTATATTTATTTTTTCAAAAGGTGAGGCTGCATTTGTGGCTCCAAAAAAGTTTTACTCAGCTACACTAAGTACAAAAATATTGTGTGGATTGTAGAAGTAGCCGACCTCTGACCTTAACTTCACATTACTGGTGTGCTTGTGAACATTGTTCTTAATACAAAGTTTAAAACTTAGGCTTCCTTGGCAGGAGAAATTGGTGCATTCAGAAACAAAGCGCCTGGCACCAAGACTAGTAAACAGTTTGTTTGATCAAAGGAAAGACAAATTATAGATAAATGCTAACATTTACATGGGTTTTACATACAAAAAGAGCTGGCACTGGGTAAGTTTGGCCAAAGGGTGTTCAGCCAAAGCACGAATACAATGAAAATGATTAATCCAATCACACAACAACGTCATCTGTACACCTTCCCGTGTCTTTCTTTAACGCAGTCCCTGTCAGTAAGCCTCATCTTCTGCTGAGTGATGCGTCTCCAGTGGAAGGATCCACAATGTGGATGGGATGCAACATTGAAAACGGCACCGGCCCAATCCAGTACGAATGGCAGCACGAAACGCGCAGCGGCAACATCACGGTGTTGGCCCAGGGCGGCAGCAGCGTCCTCAACGTGACGGACGTCAGCAGAAACCACACCGGCTTCTACCTCTGTGTAGCCACCAACGACGTCAACAGTGAGACCTCCAACCGCTTGTGGCTCAACACCATCTGTGAGTGTCAGAAACTCACGTCGGTCACGTTTTACACCCATCTCACCTCCGGTAGAATGTGTCACCACGTTTGCAACCTCACAATAATGAGCAGGTCTTGATCAATTAGTAGAGTCCACCAGTTTTAATACAGAGTCAGGATAAGTCTAGATGTTATTTGAAAGCCTCAGGTGTTTGTTGGGGAACCCTAGGGAACAAAAAGCATCTTAACGACCAGCATATACGGCAAACATAATATAAACAGCAAATATATATTTTCCTTGTGTTCTGTCATAGGTCTTTCCAGTAGAGCTGGGCGACATGGATTTAAAATTGTATCTAGATATCTTATGGTACTTTTGTTATAATGTTAAATTACTGCTTTTGAAAAACATACTAACGTAAAATAGCCTTTTATAGAACATAGAAATATTTAATAAAGAAGTCTGTGTTTTTTATTATCTCTAAACTGTACAGAGAAGTCAATTTTCTTCAATGAAAGAAACAGAGGGGCAGAAAGTAAAAAAAACATTTCCACCCGTTGGAGTTTTCAAACATTGTTTATCTTGATTTATCGTTGTGACGATAAATCCAATTTCTTATGGTGACAGAAAATGTATCAGGAGAAAGCTAAAAGAAACAAGATTGCACACCACTACTTCTTAGGTTCTTGTGCTTACAGACGTATTTCTTTTTCATTGATCCTGGCTGACTGTTTTTCATCCATCCGAGTGCAGCATTCAGTGCAAAGAGTACAGGGGAAATTGTTGAGCAGCTGAAATACAAACCACTCACTATTGCTTACTCACATTAATATGCATGGCTCCAATTATACTCCGTACCAATGTATAAAAACAAATCTAAAGACTTGTCTAAACTAATATAAAGACCTAAAATGGTTTTAATATTTGCCCATGGTTTGTACCCATTTGGGCCTTTCGTGTCTTAGGCATCATAGGTGTCAAGTAACGAAGAAGAAAGTTAGAGTGTCTATACATTAACGGAGTCATTTTTTGTTCAGCCGACTTTTCACTTGTACTCCTTACAAAAATTAGCCCCCGATTTCATTTCAGCTTATTTTCAGTAAGCTTTTCATTATAAAAGAAAAAAAAAACATAAAAACTATTCTTATAAATTGCGCCATCCGAATAGAGGGAATTCTTGGATGAGAATGGTTGGATGAGAAGTATGAACATTAAGCATTCAGATAACCTATTTACATGTAAGTGATTCATCACACCTCTACGGTGTACATTACTCATTATGTTGTATGTTCTAAGTTTTTGTCCTTAATGGCGTTTTTCCCCTTAATTACTTCTACTTTTATACTTTAAGTAGTTTTGAAACCCTTACTTTTAACAGAAGTATTTTTAAACCCTAATATCTATACTTGTACTTGAGTAATGCATGTGAATAATTTTGACAACCCTGTTAGGCATACATACCGCGGATTTCTTTTGCTAAAACATTTTATTTTTTTGTCCGGCAGTCTATGCTACTAATTAAACACGACCGCTATCAGACTTCTGTGTGAACAGAAGGATGAGGGATCCATGCTTCCATCCAGATTTTACATATCTCTCATGTCTCAGTTCAATGTTATAAAAAAATTTTGGGGATAAAGTCCGACATGATAGTTCAGATTAGAGACAGCTTGAAATTCAAAATTCAAAAACACTTTATTTATCCCAAAACGAAATTAAATGTTGTTGTTACTGGTATTATCAAAGTTTGCAGAGATGATCTCCTGTAGCACTCTGTGTTACTGGCAATATGAATATGGGTCTGAAGACACTCTGTTGTTGTAGAATAGTCTAGATAGAAGTTTTTTTCTTCTTTTTTTTTCTTTTTATGAAGAATAATTTTTCCAAACCAATTTAAACTTCCTCAGTTTCTTTCTGCCCTCTTAGCTTCTGCTCCTGATCCGCGACGCCTCCTTTTTAACGTTGTTCGGAGTTGTGGTTGAAGTTAAAGCCTTATTTCAGCTTTTCTGACGTCAGTCAGCTGCTCTGGTTGAAAACTAACTTGTTGCCATACCATAATACATCGTAAAACACATCCAAAAAGTAAGAAAACATCAGCAGAAACTCTTCCCGCTGCACAGCATCCAAATCCTGGATAATAGTTGTCTGAAAAGTATTTTGTGTTAAAAGAAATTAGCCTCAGATTCCTCCACTCTCTTCCTCCACAGATGGTCCTGACATTCCCCGGATAGACGTGACTCCCTATACCATAACGGAGCGCGGTTACTCCGCCCTGGAGAAAGAGACCGTTTCGTTGGTGTGTCAGGCCCAGTCCAATCCGCCCAGCCAGTATGTTTGGTTCTACAACAATTCCCAGGTGTACAGCGGCCCGCAGCTCACCATCACCAAGATTCTCCGCATGCACACGGGAGACTACGCCTGCTTGGCCCAGAACACATACCTGAACACCCGCTCCAAAAAAACCATCAGCCTGACTGTCTACTGTGAGTGTGACCTCTGACCTTAGGCCATGTTATTGATTATATAGCTCTTTTGTCCAGCCTGTGTTCTTCTGCTCTGGTTTGCTTTCTCTGTCATGGTAGTAAAAGATGCTAAACTTCTGATGGGGTCTTTCTTCTTCTGCCTCCGTACCTGTTGCATCATTCTCTCATACATTTTCTTTCTTTCTTTATTCTTAAGCAATTCAGTATTTCCCTCTTGGTCACTCTACACTTCAGATCAAACACACACATCCACATAAATATACAAAAAACTGTGAAGTGTTGCAGATTTATTCATCCATGGGCTCTCAGGAGAGTTGATGTCACTCTGGCAGGTACCCATTCATCACAGCCGAGGCGTGCAAGTACAAGTGACTTATTCTCACTGCGCTTTTTGAACACGGCAAAAGATTCATAATAATGTGCCCTCATGAATTTCGCTCCACTTCAAACGTCCCTGCGTGGCCACTCTATGCTTTATCCCTGCAGATCCTCCGGACGGTTCGCCCTCCTGCTCTGTGGAGCCCGCTCTGAATCACACCGCTCTGAAGCTCCTCTGTTCCTGGCCCGGAGGATTCCCCTCCCCCTCCCTGGACTGGATCGAAAACCTGGTACATGAGGAAAAAGCGCAACAAACCAATCTACAAGGCGCCAACACTATCCTCGTGTCCTCTGAGAATCTGACTCCTGGCAACAGCTCGTTCAGATGCGTGGGCTCCTATCCTGCTCTGAATCAGTCTGCCGAGTGCAGAACACGCGCATGTGAGCACGGAGCAGATAAAATGTGGCTTCTGGTACATCTGCCCATGCTTGATTGTCACACTCCTCCTCCCTACAGATGTTCCTCCTGCAGAACCAGTGTGCTTTGCCTACGTCACAAACACTCAGCAATATCTGATGCTGTCCTGCTCCTGGGATGGCGGGGCCCCAAAGGCCCTTGTATGGTGGGAGGGGCCTGGGGGCCAGAGCAAAGCAGGACAAGAAAACTCCAACATCCTTGTCCTCCGTTACGGGACGGCCCGAAGTGGGAAGGCGTACACCTGCTACGCTAAACACCCACTCCTGATGGAAGCAAAGAGTTGCAGGCTCACGCTGGGTCAGTGCTAATCGTCGCTTTGCTAAACAATAGAAATCAGAGTTTAGTTTTTTTTAATACTTGATGCATTTATTGTGTAGAGGCCCCAGTGTTGTTGACACAGCGCAGACTTGTCTCTGTCTACGAGGGAAGCGACGTGCAGCTCACCTGCAATCTGAGAGCCAATTACCTTCCGGCCAACGAAATCACCTGGCTCAACAATCAGGGCGTGGACGTCCGAGACACGTCCAAGTACGTGCTGCTGCAAACGTCCGCCTGGGCCAACCTGACGGTGAGAGACGCGGACGAGACGCAGGACAGCGGAGAGTACAGATGTTCCACGTCTAATGCAGTGGGAGGCGCAGAACTCAACGTCACTCTGGTGGTCAAGAGTAAGAATCCGATTATACTTGAGACTCATGATACAATTTAAACCCTGCACTTCCCTTATTGACCTGACTCTTTCCGATTAGCTGATCAGGTCGCTATAATAATATATAATTTATTAAAGTTATAGGTACATTTTTGTTGTGGGAGGGGTTCCTCAGCACCTGATAGTTCAGTAAACAAATCTACCAATCACAAGACAGCAACTCAAACCATTTAGCTTTCCAGATGTGGTAAACACAAAAACTAAAGGTCAAAATTGGAAAGAAATGCACTTTTTAAGTAGATTTAAGTGACTTTGACAAAGGAACCCGTATGCCCTAAAAAAAGGTGGAGTAAACACTTTTCCAAATCCGGTTTTTAAACAAAAAACTTAGGAAAATAACACATGGGGTAATGTAAATGTTGGAACAGCGTAAAGGTCAGTATAGCATTTACTGTATACTCACATCCTCATCAAATGGCTCAGCCAATAACACTGGAGCTCCAAACAAGACATCTTACTTTAACATAAACTGTAAGTTTTGGTTTTCATTCAATGAAATCTCAGTTAAAACTAAAACTAATCAAAATAAACTTAAAAACAACACGATACATAACTCTGCCAATTAATTCCTGCAATGGTTCAGGTTTTAAATAACAGGAGGTCACATTAAGGGATGTTTCTCTTTTCTTTGCATCAGAGCATCCCATGCCACCCAACGCGACCCTGATCAGAGCGACGTACAGCAGCCCAAAGCGTAGCGAGGTGGAGCTGGAGTGGCAGCTGGACGGCGTGGAGGAGACTGGAGGCTGGACTGGTTTCCACCTGGAGCACCGGCGGGTTTCTGAGCGACCACACAGGACAGGGAGCGGCAACAACTCGAAGCTGTGGATGGAGGAGAGGATGGATCCCCAAGACTGGTACCGTACCGTCGTCCAGGATCCAGTCATCAGGAGTCAGACGGTACGAGGACTGACTCCAACTGTCACCTACCAGTTCCGCATAACATCCATCAACTATCGGACAATCGGACATCCCTCTCCAACCAAAACTCCAGGTACAGTGGGTAAACTCTTGAAGGGAAGCCATTCGATTAAGATCATGTATGATCGTGCAAGTGTTAAAAAAAAGGACCATTTGAAGCTGTAAATATGATTAATTACTATAGTACCAATCTAACTTTTCTGTTCCTTTATATCCTCTTAGGTGAAAGACACACACACACACACGCCTCAAAAAAAAGCAAACATATTCACTGACACAATCACTCAACTTCTTCTTGTTTTGCTGTTTTCCTTTTCTTTCCCCTCTTATCTCTCTCTCTAAAAGAAAACTGACCCCATTGAATTGTTTTTATGAAATGCTCCTGCTTGGGTTAACAAATGCATTTCAGATTAACGGGCTTATTTTACCAGCTAATTTTAGATGCGATTTAAATGTGTGACTCAAAAACTTTGGTTCTCAACTACTTTTACAGTAAATGTTTGTGAGGATGAAAGTTTATTTATGCATTTTTTTTTTGTTAGTTGATCTATTTTGCAAAGTTTAACTGTGATGTCTTGCAGCGGAACCGCGCTCCAACATGTATCCTGCAGTGATCGGAGCAGCCATAGGCGGGATGCTCTTCGCGGCCTTTCTCACTGTGCTGCTGCTCATGTACTTAATCCGCAACCGCCACAATAATCCCAGTGAGTCCCATGCAAGAGCTTCAGATTTAATATTTTGTTATAATTTGAATATTTTGTTGTTGATGTTTTGCGCTTGTTTCTACAGGGCTGCATGACATGCTGTTTGGCATGTGAGTATCTTAATATTTCTTTTTATTGTGTCATATCAGGCTGATTATTCCAACAAATAATACATGTGATTTTTGTTTTTGTTTGCTGTTGTTCATTTCCAGGCAGCACAGCCAGTCAAGAGAAAACATTAATTTTCCAGAGGATGAAATGGTCAGAGGGTCAGATGGAGGAATAGAGGACATTGGTGGATTATCAAGTCCAGGCAGGATAACCTTGAATCAAAAAACTATTTCTTCTTTCTTTTTGTTTCCAATGTTAACATAATATTTTATTTTATGCTTTAGGATTTAAAAAAAAGCTGTTTACAATCTGAGCAAAGATACTCCTAAAATTAAAAGTAATCAAGGATGTCTCAATATGATCAAAGTCCTTCAAGGATAAGAAGAGAAAAGAGTTTTACTATGATAGGTTTCAAAGCAGAGGTTGGGGATCCACAATCTTTTCCGATTCAAAGAGACCTATTTGCCCTCAGCTCAGCAAATTAAAACTTATTCAGAGCAACAAATACAGCCTGACCTTCTGGAAAGAAGATGAAATTTTTATTAGAAATCTAGTAAATTTGTCTTACTCAAAGAACCACAAAAACATTACTATGCTTTTTTCTACGTGTTGACACGGTGCTAATTATAAGAAAACTGGGTCTACAGGAACATTAGTGGTACTAAAGTGTTGTTCTGCCATGTAGATTTAATGCAAATATTCCGTTAAAACCAACAAAAAAAAACAACTCTTAGATTTGCTAAAAACAAACTGCAATTCACCTAAACTAAAAATATTACTGGGTTCTTTTAACTCATGGTTGTTAAAACCCAGTTTAAGGTCCAAAGAGACACTTGCTGCCATAGTGAAGCTGGTTGTTACCCCAGGCCTTGGTTGATTAATGTGTTATCTGTTAATATACTGAGGAAAAAACTAAATATTTACCAAGTGAAACACAGTTAAAAAAATGCTGCGATAAAAACGAACTCCACTGTTAAGGATAACATTATTCCTTTCTGCTTTGAATATTATAAAATCTAACGATTAGTGTCCAAACCCTTCCATGAAATAATTCAATATAAATCATGCATTTTTTAACAACAAAAAGAAAGAAAAAGAAACCAGTAACAGCCTCAAACCAACACATAATAAAACAAATGTTACTTAGGCTGATGCAATTATACTCCATCCAAATTGAAAGTTTAATTCCCTTTGAGGTTCAAGTGTAAATATTTATACCCTGATGTATATACAATAAAGCCCGAGGATATACTTATGCCTGAATGTTTGCTGTTGATCTTTTCCAGGGCCAGCAGTCTCCATACCCAGGGCGTCCTCACCCCTCACCACCTCGCCCCGGAGTGCCACTCCCACCCCCACCAGCCAAGCCCCGCCCACTGGAGAGGATAACGAGTCAGTCAGCGTTACGATCACAGTCAAGGCCGCAGGACCCTGACAGAAACGAACCGGCTGCAGTTTAAGCTGGGATTAGATGTGGGTCGTGAAGTTCAAACTGGCACCGTGAGAATGAGCAAAACAGTTTTAAACTCGCTGTATCTTCATTACACTTCAACTTCGAATGCTTTTTTTAGATTTGCATGGAGATTGGAATTGGAATGTTTGTCTCTAGCACTTATAAGATTTGGTTTCTAAGAGCCCAGATTATTTTAGCAACAACAATTTTTATTCATTCGTTTAACTTTGAAATATAAAACAAAAACCGGAACTCCTCAGTCTTTACAAAACGGCAGATTGTGGAAAACCATAAGGTAAAACTGGAACACGCCACACAGAGGAAGCGACTCGCTCTTTCGAGTTCAGATGTATAAAAAAACAAAATCAAGTAACAACACAAACATGTAAATATATACAGTTTGCCTCTCCTAAAGTCGAGCATTATTATGTGGTGGGGAGTAATATCTTCTGGCTGCTGACGACGTCGCCGAGCTTCTGCTTTATCTTCACGAAGAGTCGCTTGAACTCCAAACCGTCGCCCTGGAAAGACGAAGACATTTCAGCGATTCTGAGCAACTCAGACCGTAAACAAGGGGTCTCTGAAGAACATCTAATGGATTTATTATTTTAAGATAGAGGGCATTGTTTTATGCACACAGGAAGAACAAAAATTCAGAGATGTCAAACATTATGGAGGAATTTTAGTACAAAATCTTGTCGTGGAGGGATCAGAAGATGAATTTACGGTAATAAACACAGATACGGTCACAACAAAATAACTAGTTAAAGAGTTACTAAACCCCAAGTAAACTTTAGTTAAAGAAAGCTGTATATATTTGCCTTAGGTGTATTATCGTTATGTTGCTGGTTGTGTTTAAATCTGCAATATCTAGCCTGAAACCTTAATGCTGCCCTCTATTGGTAGAACAGTCAGTGCTGCACCTGAACGTCTCCGTCGTCAAGGGAGGTTTATTTGTGCAGCACATTTTAGGCTTCGCTGTCCTAGATCGTTGTTATTCACGTTGTACTGTGATTTTAAACGACTAAGTGACTCAGCTGATTGGCGGTTCTCTGGGAGCATAAAAACAGTCCAGCCCATGCATTCAAATGCAGGGGGCTATCTCACTATCCTGAGATGAAAACATCTCGGGATAGTGAGATAAGTTTAAGTGTAAAGAAGAAAAAAAAAAAAACTAAAGTTAAAATAGGCATTCAGAAAAGTTCAAACATGTTTAATCAACCTATCAATGCGATTAATCACTTTTTCTAATGGCCAAAAAAAAAATCATCACAACAACAACAGATAGGAGAAATGTCCAACCCAAACTGTCCCAATAAATCTGTTCTACATCAGATAGGATGCCGATAAGCAACTCTACAGTGCTGCCTGATAATCATTACCAGCACGATTCAAACATACTTTCACATACTTTTCTAACATAAAAAGTTAGAAAGGACTTGATTAGGGGATATTACTCAACTAGAGAACGTTAATTTAGCAGACGGCTTGTGTTGTGGAGTAGTTAATGGGGATTTTAGATGCAGGCCAAAAAAATCCGATTTTGGGTTGGTTTTTTTTTTGCTAATGTCGGACTGACTTCAGATATTGGATCAGTACATTCCTGCTTGAGGCCTTCGCTCCCTTCTTTCACTGAATGTCTGAAAATCTTTAAAACAAATAAAAATAGATGCATCGGCTCCATCAGGTGCATCCAAATGAAAAGTTTGTTTTTCCTGACACAGATAAATACAATCGCGCTTCATTGTTGGAGCCATCTGGATAATTGGGCTGTCCTTCAGTTTCTCACATTTTCCTCGTATTGCAAACTCACAACTTTTTTTTAATGATTTTATGTGATTGACCAACACAAACTATTTCGTAATTGTGAAGTGGAACGACATTTATTGCATGTTTTTACATTAAAATGTGTTCAATTGTATTCAGCTCCTCTAAGTTCGTACTGCAGTTCGAGATTTAACTAGTAGGGGTACATTTTTTTCAGTTTGCTGCCAGTTTTTCTCCTCAAATTAGCTCAAGCTAAACTTGCTTGAATGGACGACGTTTATAATTCTAATATTGCTGAAAAAACATCCCCACAGCATGATCCTACCTCTTCCATGTTTCCCTTTGGGTGTGTTCAGGGTGATATGTACTGTTTTTTTTAAGGAATTTGAATGAAATGGGTTTTCTTTAGGCGGGCTGCATGTTAACGTTGCCCTTTAGATTAAATGTCATTAAATGTGTGAAAAACGTGTCGGGTTTTGCCCACTTTATGTTGAAAATTCTTTGAATTCAAGTTTAACTGATCCGATTGGTTTTGCACGGCACTTTAAATGTGCGTTTGCGAAACATGGAAAGTTTCAGAAGATTTAAAGTAATGCTCTTTTTTTTATTACATGTTATATCTGGAACTTACCTTTGACAGCCTGAAATCCAGCAACACGCGCTGATTCATCTCCAGCAAAAACACCTTGAAGATCAGCTTGTTGTTGCGTTTGTCCAGTGTGCTCACTGTGACCTGTAGCGAAGCCAAAGCTCTGTTAAGACGCACCGTCCAGCTCCTACCTAAGAGGATGCCAGTGAAAGAAAAACGTTTTGTGACCCACCTGTTGGGTGCAAGTGAGTTTGAACCCGAGCGTCATGCCGTCACAGACGTCCCTCAGAGCACACAGGGAGTCGTCTGCGTTCACGTTGGTGAAGAAGCGAGTCAGCCTTCGCACTAATCTTTGCCACAGCGACTATTTACGGAGAGAAATGCAGAGTCGGGGCTTTTGACAACGGGAAATAAGACGCTGCTTGCTTTTTCAGCATTGCCTGCATATTAACCCTTTTAGTTAGTAGTGAGTTTGTGACTTGCCTGACTGGCTCCCGGCGTTCCCAACAGCTGACTCCCCAGGAGCATGTGTTCAGGTTTAGTCGGCTGGGAGAAGCTGACCTGTCCTTCAGCTGGGCCGATTAACAACATGGCTTCCCATCCACCCGGAGCAAAGTCCGGCTGAGAGCTGGAGAACTGCATCCGGTCATCACTACAGAGAGAGAAACATCAGAAATAACTATTATTTCGGTAAAAAATGCATTTAATAAAAAAACTTTTTTTAACTGAATTTTTGACCTGTTCGCCCGAGATTTAAGCTCCAAGTTCGTTCGAAGAACTTTGTTTGATCCCGATCTCTGACAACCTAGAGAGAGTGACAGAGAGAGATCAGATCAAAGGAATATAAACCCATTAAGAAACATGGTTATTTATAATGTGCCCAGTGGCGGGCACGACTAACTCTGAAGCACAAAACATAAATATTTATTCCGCTAACACTGAAGAGCTAATCTTGCACTTTTTGGGCAAAACCAATCACTAAAGCGCCAAGATCAAACATAGACGCAGTGTTGTAGTATGCTGCCCTCTAAAGGACCAAATATTGCTGCCCTATCTGCAATCTTGAGCTGCAGAAAGAGGTTCTCAGCTTCTGATTTTGCCTAACGGACCACAGTTGCAGTTCGATCGGAACGCGGGCCGTTTGCACTAGAACTACTGGACGTACGTCTAGAAATTCAGCACTGATGTTGAACTTTATTCAAATACGAGTTTACAAAACAGCCAGTTAAATTAGCACTTTTTAATCAGAGCAAAGTTATTCAGGTGAAGTCAGTTAGGTTGACTTCTTTCAAAGTCAAATCTGCCCACCACTGATAGGAAATGAAAGTTGCTTTACTTCTGTAACTTGTTAAAAATAAATGCAAAATAGGGAATCTTATTTGGCCTTAAAATTGAGCCCTTTTGCTACATAAAAGCTGAGATCAGACTTGCCTTGAGTGAACCAGCGGTCCTTCTGCAGGTCTGCAATAGTGAGTCTTGCATTCGGATTTGACAGCAGCAATTTCGACAGCAAACCTAAAATGATTAAAAGTGGAAAAAAAATATTTTATTCATCTGGTAATAGGAACTTTACAAAGAAAGTACATCCCATCAGCTGTTCACTGGCACTGATAGAAAAAAAAACTGTTTTTCTTGCAAACAACTGCAGGGAAAACTACTAAAAGCAACCCATTTAGATTTTAAACACTGGTCTACCAGTAAAAACTATATTTTTCTAATTATAGGCACACATGCTATTGAAGTTAATGCCGACTCATCGTGCGTGCTCTGCTGTAGTATCACAATGAGGCATATAAGTGAAAATCAGATGATATGAGGCAATTTCGCTGCAAGAATAACAACTTTAATCAGTGTAACTTAATCAATTCCATATTATAGCTGCATTAATTTGCAGGTTTTAAAGAATTGTGGATATTTGAATAAAAAATATTGTGTTTCGGATCTTTTGGACTAGGTTTGATGAGCTTTACTTCAAAATCTATACAATTTCCAAAGTGGAAGTAATTATTGTTTTTTATTGTTTTAAAGCAGCTGTGGCTTTAATTTTGTTTTTAAGAATGAAAAAAAATAAATAATAATAATTAACACAATTTGAAATGTATGAAATAGGGAACAAAGTGAAAGAAAAAACTTTTTGTTTCACTTGAAGACAAAAGGACAAAAAGTAACAACAAAAGTATAGATTTACTTACTAAACAGTTTATGAGTTCTCATGAAATTATTTCGGCAGGTATTTTTACAGAGTAAAACTATTGGGGTCCACGTTAGCGTGTAGCTGTAGTCAGAGGCTTACTAAGAGGCACCGGCTGTATTTTCTTCCAGGGAGGGAGGTAGGTCTTCTTCTGGAGCCAGTCCGCGTACTCCTGACAGCTCTCGGTGGGCTGGTCCCAAGGCAGCTCTGGTCAAGCAGAACAAACACGGTTACAACCGGTTTCCCTTATTTATCATACAGGCTTAGCAGACAGCTCTGACATCAGGCAGATGTCATTACAATTACTGACACAAAACACCATGCAATTCAAGTCATTTTCACTTAAATGATTGTTTAGGAGATTCTACAACACGTTTTTGTTTACTATATAAATTTTTATTCGGTCACCATTTGCTGTAGGATTAAACAAACCGGGTCTAGAAATCGGTTATTTGTGGATCGTACTAGTTCTGTGCAGCTGTGAAATCAATTTAATTTCATATTAATAAAGCAAAAAGCCTTTATCTAGTAAAAAAAAATACATGGTAACTTTTTTCTTAAAAATTCATTTGGACTTATTTGAGGGCTTACATTTATGCAGATATGGTTTCTGCACCAGGGAGTAAAATGCTAGATTTGGGAAGTCAGTTATCTTAGGGATGCACCGATATGAAAATGTTGGCCGACATCCATCTTGATACTGCTGTTATGCCAAATAATTGGTATTTATAAATATAAATGTATTATTTATATCTCCCAACTCTTTAGTTAAAAAAATGTGAAAGTGATAAGTGACTATATAGTGAAGTAACAAAATCGGAGATTGGCTCAAATTTTCAAAAACGTACATTCCTATCAGACCGCCTCACCATAACTGTCACATGGCTTGAAAAAATACCCAATGCCCAACAAACTCTCATTTACATTCTGCAATACATATAAAAAACCCAACAAGATAAAAATAAACATTGGTTGTTAAAATGTGCCCATTTGTATTTATCAGACCTATACCGATATGCTAAAAAAAGGCTAAAAATCATCCAATGCTGATCTTGATGGTGATATTTCCAGCATCCCAAGCTGAAATTCATTGACAAAGTTTAGATTCGGGCCGATATCGATATCCAATAAATGTTGCTGCCGATAGCTGATATTTACATATATGTTAAGATTTTCCATTTTCCATAAAAGCAAACTTACTACAGACATCGCATCAAACCGACACAACAAAGCCAAGCTCCTCCAGTTCCCTTAATAGAACATGAACGAGGATGGCAAGAAAATAAGATGGAAATAAAAACTGACTGGTGACAGCAGCCCAATTTTACATATATATCTATTTTTGTGTTATATTTCTAAAATCTGCTGGTACCGATGAGAATACGATAACCTAGAACTGTGCGATTAATCGGGCGGCTTTGGGGCTTTGGATAGAATAGCAAACCAAACCCTGCTGCAAAGTCTGTTTGAAGGCGGTGTCTGTTAAAGGTGTGCTCTACTCTCGCGACCGATCGTAAGGCTTTGAAGGAAGAAGATGCCCGCATCCACCCTTCCGTTTGTTTTTTGATTCACGTACCGGGCGGCTGAATGATACGCATCTAAGCACGCACGTTAGCTTTGCGCTACACGCTTTGGCAAACGAGCGTGTTCCGTAGCGAGTCTCTCTTTTATCAGAGGCGTAGCTAGAAGGGGGTGGGGCTGGGTTGACACCGGACACTCGTGAGATCTGATTGGAGCCCCCAGGTGCCACCCCAGATGATCGATTGACATGTCACGACACCGCACGGTGCAACAGGGAAATGTGTTTGCTATTTTCTTAAAATAATGAAATAAATAAAGATAAAGTGTGTGAAATGTATTTCATTGTCTTTCTTAGTTTGACCCAAAAACAAATAAAATCGAGTTTTCAGAGAATTTTTTAAAAATATTTTATATTTGACCAAAATCTCCAAGTCCTATAAAAACCCTTCGGATCCCGAGTCCAAAAGAACAATTGAGTCTCACCTCCCGCCAGCATGGCGGTAAGAACGATCCCACAGGCCCAGATGTCTGCAGGCTGAGCTCTGTAGTCCTTCTGGCTGAGAAGCTCTGGAGCAACGTAGGGCAGGGTTCCACAGAGCCGATTCAGAAGTCGCTCCCGTCCTTTGAAACGAAACATGGTGGCCAGGCCGAAATCCGTCAGCTTCAGGTTGTCTAAGAAGAAGAAAAACATCACAAAACTAAATAGTTCATAACTATATTATTAGTATTATATAAGGATTTTTGCTGATATCTTTTATTTTTACCTTTAGACTTTTGTTAGGATTTATTTTCCTTTAGGATTATTTAGAGTACTTTTTGACTGAATTGAATCTCTGATTCCATTTAAAACAAAGCACTATTTTCTCACCTTTGTCATCCAGTAAAATATTCTCTGGCTTTATATCTCTGTGGGTAATTCCAAGATTATGAAGATACTCCTGTAATGGAAAAACAAGAGACAAGGCTTAAAAAAAAGCCTATTTTTTTATGATTTCATGTATTTACAGTCGGTTTTAACTCACCACAGCGGCGATTAGCTGCTTGAAAAACTTATGAGCATCTGTCTCCGGCATCCCCACATCTGGCTCTGAAACACCAGCAGAAACCTCATATGAATAAACGGTCTAAACAAAGTGTATAAACCGGATTTGTATGTAATTTATTAATAGTGTGAGGGAAATTTAATCCCACTCCACTAACGTTTTACATAGCTTGTCACGGTACATTGGAGAACGTGAATGTCATTTATTTTTCACTGATAGAACAGAATTTACTAAACAATTATCAAAAATCATATCAGTGTATAATATTTGAAAAACATTATTGTTTATTATCATATTAGCCAAAGTTAATAAGTATGGTGGAAGCTCTATAGAGCCACAGATCCGGAACGTTGGTCCATCTTAAGAAATCTAGAGAAAACACCCAGGACGCACCGATAGGAAATTTGAAACGGTAACGATATTAATATTGCAGCGATGAACTGATGTTATATATATTTTCCTATCATGTGACCAGATAGATACCACACCACTAACATAAACAGCAACAACAGTTAAATATATATAAATTAGTTGTTAATATTGGCCTGGTTTCACTAATCGGACCGATACCGATTTGCAGAAAAAAAACACCAAAAAACCAACATCGACCGATAAAGATGTTGATGCCGATACATAATGGATCATCAGAAAATAAGAGTGAATATTTATTTCTGTCGCATTTTTTGCAAGAGGGTTGTGGATGCAGAATTACATCTGAGAACAAACACCAAAAAACCAACAGGACATGGACAGCCTGTGGTGCATTACCGATGCGGTCGAACAGCTCCCCTCCGGTGCAATAATCCAGGAAAAGATAGACAGTCGGTCCTTCCTTGCGATGACCAAAGAACCTCACGATGTTGGGATGGGTGAGCATCTAAGAGAGAGGCAGCCTTAAAATGTGTCTCTGTAGAGGATTACAGGGTAAAACAAGCAGCCTACCTTGTGTATGCAGACCTCCTTCTTGACATTGTCTGCACACTCTTTGGCCTGAGAGGTATCGATCACCTTCACTGCCACCGCCTCCTCAGTCTGCCTGTTCACCAGCAACCTGACTCTGACAGAATCACAGCAAAAACTACTTTTACATGACTGCTAAGCTATCAGGAATGAAAAGGCAGCTGAGGTTTCAAAAATAAAGCCACGAAGTAAGTATATTTCCTCATTGTTTCAACGGGGACGGACTGGACCCAAAACGAGGTGATATTAAGGACTTACTCTCCGTAGGCTCCTTCACCAAGAGTCTGAACGACATCCCAGTCCTGCACAAAAGGCACCGCCATGCTAAAACACACAAAAAGACAAAACAGAACATCAATATCTGGCGACCTCCTTCAGTTTAGACTCGCTGGGGAGGATCCTAGCAGGTTAAAATGTACCTTTCGTTCAGGGAAACACCAGGAACGTTTTTTCATCTGATTATCGTATCGACCTTAAACGAGATGGCGACGAATAAAAACGCGGCATTCGCTCAAAAAGGACTCACGAAATATTTTAAAAATAATAATGATTCCTGTCATGTGTTTTTCAAGTCGATGCCCTGGAAAAGCTCTAAATTTGGCGCCTTGTTGATGTTACCCGACACGACTTCCGTTTGAGTGACGTCACGTCCGCCGGTCCGTCGCTCTAATGTCGCCGTCTGTTGGGGAAAAAGCAAACCAAAAAGAAATTACATTAAATAAAAGTCTTTTTCTTCTTCTTCTTCTTTTAATAGACTGCGTTTTAACAATTTTAACAAGTTTTTTTTAATTGCAGAAGCAAAAATGGCTTTTTATTTATGGCGCAGAGACAAACTCCAGACTGACCAGCACAGGAAAGTGTTAAAGGCCATTAAAAGGCAGATAAGTTAGCAAAGAGGGCTTTAAATGGGGCAATAACCATTACTGTTCCTTTTGGGAAAGGGGAAGGGAAATCTCATATTAAGAGTAATGAGATGGAAAAAAGGTGGAAGATTGTATAGAGTTCAAAGGTCAGTATTGATTAGAAATATTAAAATGAGAAATCAAAGGGAGGAAATAATAATGAGCAGATTGAGAGTAGGTCAAACCTATTTAAATGACATTTTGCATATGATGGGGAGGAAAAGTCATGATAAATGTGAAGGATGTGGAGAGAAAGAAGATGTAGAACATGCATTGATGAACTGTAAAAAATATGAACCGGAAAGGGAGAAATTGAGAAGAATGGTTGGAAGGACAGGTCAGGAATGGAGAATTTTGGCAAATGAGGGAGACATGCTGGATATTTTATTAAAAGAAGAAGAAGAAGAACTCTAGACTGGACCTCAACCGGATGCTGTGGCCCTGTGGGGGTGCAACGTTTTGCTTCCACGGAGCCACAGGGAATTTGAAGGGTTTTTATTTCCATCTGTGGGGTTATAAGAGTGTTTTGTGCACCATTTCTGGTCAGGAGGAACTAAAATACAACATGTTGCTGTAAAAAATGTATTGTGTCATTTAGTATCCTTGATTGTATGATTGTAAAATAAATGTTTTGCCAGATAGGGTCGAGGTTTTCCAGCCCAAAAATCTGTTAATAACCTTCTCCATGAACAACTCTGACCCAGACACTTATGATGTTTTTTTTTCTTTCTATCCTCTGCTTCAGCCCGGGTCAACCTCTTCCTGGTTCTGGACCAACCAGGCGAGAGAGGAGGGGTTAAACGACGACAGGAACCCAATGAAAGCCTTCGGTCTAGCTCCAAATCCCCGCCTCCTTAATGCTATGGCGGCTCTCCTTATATTTTCCCCACTTCGGCATCTTCCCGCTAAATATCCACCTGCTGCTTAAAGTAGCATAATTTGTGGCGCTACTATCTATGTTGTAAACGTCACGTTAGATGACGTTGGCTAGTGACTGTAGATGAGGCGTCATGAAGTGTTTCGACACAGCAAAACTGTATTGATACTGTGTCGATACTGTGTTACTGAATACTGACACCTGCTGGACATTAAAAATCCCTACAGGCAACATAGACAGACTGATTTGATAAACCAGTGTAAACAATAACATTTAACTCATTGTAAATTATATATTGTATTATTTCATATCTTAAGTTAAATTGAAAATATTTGATATTCTTAGATACAGTCAATAAATAATGTGAACATGAGCCATAAAGTGAAAAATTAAGTGAATGTGTTTGAAATGAGGTTTTTCTTTACAAATTTTTATTCGAAAAAATAAGTTTTTCCAACGTTTTGAAATTTAGTCTGTTACTCTTTTTCAACTAAGAGTCAACTTCAGCTGAATTTTGAAGCTGAAGGAACCGGATAAAAGAATGAAATGAAAACAATTTCCTTATTTTCCGATCTAAGATCAAAATGGTCCCACACTGTGGAAATCTTTCGTTTTCCTTGAGGCTCCATAGTTGTCATTTTTGAAACAGTTGCTGTATCGGTCACGTGACTTGCTGAAATCAATACATGCACCAACACGGGTTTTGGTCTGTGGGCTTTGATACATGCACCGACGCATCGGTGTTGCCAGACCCATCACTAACATGGAGAAAGGTCAGGGAGGCTTTGCTACGAACCAGTAATGGGTGGACATGTGTTACAATAGGTTAACTCAAAAACCGCCAATCTGACCTCAAACCAGCCCAAATTATCTCCATCCGCCCAAAGCAATTTTCACCCTCAAAATCAAAATGAAAACAGCCCAATTGGGCAACACTACCGCAGCTCAGCCCGACCTTGCAGCGCTGGCAGAAGTTCCCGGTGTTGTGGGACGAGGGGCTCCTCACATCTCTGGCTCTGAAGGAGCGGTGGGTGAGCGCAGTATGGAGGACAAGCTGTGTCAAAACAACAGTGACAAGGAGACGAGTAGTGAGAGGGAGACAGACGAGAGCTGGATGAGGGGACAGGTGAGACAGGTGAGGTGAGCTACACGGGGGAGGTGGTGAGTGGGGTTATCGGAGAGGGGAAGGAAACAGGTGGGGTGTGTGGTGAGAGGAAGAAGGAAGCAGGTGAGGCGAGTGGAGTTAAAGATGGGGTGAGTAAAACTGATCAAACAAAGAACGACGTAAGTGAGTTAAAATAAATGATTCCAGTGTTGGATGAGACAGACGAAGCAACTTGTGAAGGTGCTTCAGCTGCCGGGGATGAGAGGATGGAAACATGTGAATCTGGGCTGGGTTCTGCTTCTGTATCGAGATCCAATAAGAGGATAAATGTAACTGCTTTGGTGGAGGCCTGTAAAGCTGGTAGGATGGGGGCTCAGCTGAGCGATGCTTACAGCAGTGACAGTGAAAGCTGTGTGTCTGACTGCAGTGAGATGTCCCTCAGTCAGATAACTGTCAGTCAAGAAAATGAACTTTATCCTGCACAAATGTTCAAAACTTTTCTACGGCAAACCAAAGGCATGAAGAGTCCGAATATTGAGCAGCATTTTCCAAGCAAGCTCCATTATTTTACAATTCAGCTAAACAATATTTAAAATATTTTTAAATGATAAGTGTTCACAAAATTCTTGAGGAAATAAATTTTAACATCACTCTTAAAAAAATTTACATAATCAAACAATAACTAAATAATCGGTGAAGGTAAAATGAGTATTTTTCACAACAAAATATATGAAATCACTCAATTTTAAGGTAAACATCTATTTTAAAAAGTCATGCTATAAAGATAATGTAAAAAGGTAAACGGAATGAGAAGTTTGTTTGAGGCTGATTGTTGCATTTCTGCTCTCAACTCATCCCATTACTTTTTCCTTTAAAGTTTTGCTGGCCAAACTCTGCAACTAAAATGCAATACGGTAATAAATGTAAAGTAACACTGTGATATTAAAGATATCTAAGATCACCGTATGACCAATTAATCTATATTTGTAAACATGGACCTGAAATGAATTTAATTTAATTTGCATATTTCCAAATCATACATTGAATTGTGTTGTTTAAGTTTAGGGGCTTTAAGCAAGACAGCCATAAGATAAAAAGTTAAAATTAATTAAACAAAAATGACTAAAACAAGTATGTTTTATAGCCCATGTACTAATAATATATGATGTTGTCGGTTTATGGGATTTTAAGTAAATGTTTGTCCACCAGATGTCACTGGAGAAAATAAAAAATAAAAATAAAAACAATAAAAAGTTACAACCCAACTTCATAACAGAGACCTTTTTTCAAATATTTTCTCTCTTTATTTTTCAGTAACAAGCCTCGCGACACTGATTGATTGATAAACATAAAAACCTGAGAGAGTCTTTCTGTGAAGAGATTCTAAGAGTAGTACAAATATGCACTTGTGATAAATCAACAAGCATCTCCCAAAAGTCACTTAGCTTTCGGGAAATGATGAGGCAAATGTTTGTACCTTATCTATGTTTCACAATGACAACATGTGATCCTGTGTGTGTACACGTAGTGGGAAAACCAGAGATCGAAAGGGGAAAAAAACTTTACGGCCTACTTTAGGGTGATTTTGGACCATTAAGGAAGAAATCCATTAGAAAACATAATTATTCCTAATTAACTTAAACATCTTCATTAATGTTTTTTTTCTTCCTTTTTTATGTCTTCTTTTTGTTTGGAGAATCCTTTTAAGCAAAGGATCCTGATTGAAATGTTTTTTTTTGTTTTTTTCTTTGGGAAACACCCATATTGATCGCCTTTCGGTGGACAAACAGGTAATGAGTAACAGACTGGTCTCTGTTCATCCTCCCCTCCTGGACCTTATGATCTGCTTTGAAATAAATTAAATGCTTCTTTCATTGGCTCACATTTCCAGTGTATTCTGTCCTTAGGCTGAATCATGGGGACTTCTAGCAGCTGGAGCTGGTTTGCTGCGCTTTTGTGTCTCCTCAGTTTGGGTAAGGCACTTTAAATTAACAATTACCAAACAATATCTACATTTGAGTTATGCTTTCAGATTTTCAAATGTAAAACACAATGATGTGTTTACTTTTAACCTTAAGGTGACAAGTTGTCTATGCTGAAACATGTTGGACAGCCCAGAAGCCTAAAAAGGAAACATTAATTGAATATAAAAAAAAGGCAGTTAAACGTTTTAAAACACATATGCCTGTAAAAAAACTTGGTTTATTCCAGAGTCAACATTTGCTTTGATTAAACATTAAAGTTGAAAGTCTCCTACTAAAGATTTTCCTACATCGCTATTTTTTTATTAAGATTACAGGTTTCTGACAAAATATGAATGCACAGGTGATCAATTAAACTACCGATACTAATAAAACCACTACAGGAACTAACATTACTGCTAATACCAATAAAAATACAAGTATAACCAAAAATAATACTACCACAAACACTAGTACTACTACAACTATTATATTATATTATATTATATTATATTATATTTTGTAAGAGGTTCTTTTCTCAGTTGGGTTTGTCACATTTATTAAAAGTAAGATGATTTAAGATGCTGTTACCAAGCCACTATAAAAAGAATGAGTAAAAGCAGTTCATTGTTTCCATTCCTCTCATCTCATGTGATTTATATTCAGTTTAATCCATGACAACAACTGAAATTCTCAGCAGAGACAGATTTGAATTTAGTTGGAACCAAACGTAGTTCTGTTCTAAAAATGCATCTGTCTCTTTTTTCAGGTGTTGAGGTTCGTTGTAATTGCACTGAAACGGATATTAAAATACAGGGTGGTAGCTATGCTCTGTCCAACGGTTTGCGGGAAGGCAGCATGCTGACCTACATCTGTGACGATGGATACTACCCGTACCCTGAGCAGAGACGCATCTGTCGCCCTACTGGCACCTGGAGACCTCCACCCAAAGGTTTTTCCCCACAGAAGTGCAAACGTGAGCACCAACACATTACTGCTGGTTCATAATTTACTACAAACTTCCAAATCTACATCACAACTCTGACTCGTTTTTGCTTTCCTTCCTGAAGGCGTTGATTGCCCGGATCCAAACGTCCTGGAGAATGGAAACGTCTACCCCATCCAGGAAAAGTTTTATGTGGACAACGAGACGTCATACGACTGTTACTCTGGATACACCTTGCGAGGCTCATCCAAAAGGATTTGCTTACAAAACGGGAAGTGGGGAGGCTCCACTCCGATCTGCAGCCGAGACTGTGAGTCCTGTACCTTTATTTTAATTTGTTCCATTTTGACTTTACAAGATGCAACGAAATCTTGCATATTGGAATAACAGATCTATTGTAAAAAAATCCACATTTGAAACATGGTTAGAACTGATGATGTTCCTGAAAGCCGAGAATTATTTTGTTAATGCTGCTGATGTAAGAGGTTTAAGGCCAACGACATGTGTTAGAAAGCACACCACACCCTTGGATTTCAAATAAAACCTCCATTCAATCCTCTTCTGTTGATTTTTTCTCAGCCGGAGATGTTTGTGCTGATCCTGGAATCCCACCTGGTGCCTCAAGAGTGGGAAATATTTTTGGGATTGATGACAAAGTGAAATACACTTGCCTTGGAAACCTGTTTTTGGTGGGCTCAAGTGAAAGAGTTTGTCAGGAGAACGGCCAGTGGACAGGAACAGAACCAGCATGCTACAGTAAGATTGTTGACTTCATAATCGTAGTTATTAGGAACTAAAACCCCAGCGCTTTCAATTTTAGTCATCTCATCTTTTAAAGCAGTTATTATCAATGAAAACATTCAAATCTTTCCCACGATTTCGATTCTTTACTCTTTTTGTCCCGTGAAACTCAAAACTCATGCAATGCAAAACCAAAACTGTGTTTGTGTAGTTTAAAGCAAAATCATCTTAGTATACCTGAAACAAGACAAACTAACTCACTTCTCAGCAATATACAGGAGATTGTATTCTATATATTTTTTACCGGTTTTAAATGTAAAAAAAAAAAAAGCTCCTGTATTTTTGCTGACAGCTTATTTGGGAGGCAGTTTTTTCAAGTGTACCAAGATATGTTTGGTAGAACTTAGATGTAATAAGATTTTCTGTTTTTGCTGCATGGATAAAAAAAGACTTCTTAAAGTAAAAATTTATCTTGTCTTTCCAACTTTAGACGGGAAGTAAATCTGGAAATCCTTCATCAATTTCTCTCCCAATAATTTTGCACCACAAAGAGGTGCTCAGTTGTGATAACAAATGATACAAAGGTTAAGAGAATATCGATTGTGTCTTTATACCTGTTGTGACTTTTCAAAATCTCTAACCAAGGATGAGCACAAGGTCCCACATCTGGATCCTGTGGTAGTTTAGTTTGGAAGTTACTCGATCAAAAAGAAAAAACAAGTCTCGTCAGGTGGTTGTTACCTTTATCATGTAAAATCCTGACTAAAGTTCACAATCAGACAATCCAGCTTTACTAGGCACCTGTTTTAAGCCAAACCTTTTTATTTTACTTTTTTTGTTTCTGTGGTACCAGTTAAAAAAACAAAATAAAAAAACATGCAAAAGAAATCCTTGTAACTAGTTTTCAAGTGAATTTATTTAAACAGCCCCCAACTGACAATGTCATCTCAAGGCACTCTAGAAAGCAATCAATTCAGTTAAATCCTTTATGCAGCGCAATTAATCTGAGTTCCTCCTCGTTCTCTAAATTCAATTCATTATTTGAATTAGTTTAAAAAGTTTCCCATCAAAGGAAGCCCAGGAGATTAACATCGACTCACTGACTTTCAGAATTCACTCTTCTTTAAATAGCATGCATGAGAAAGTTGAGTTGCTGGCAGAAGCATCTCAGTCAATAGTTTACAAGGTGAAGCTTCTGTGGAGAGAAAAACACTAAGACAAACCATAGACTTAACTCTAATGTAACATCAATTAACTAAAGCACTTTGAACATTAATACAATAAGAAATTAGCAGAGTTTTAGGAATGTTGTATTAGATTTTTGATTTCTAACTTTTTAAATCTGAACCGCTAAAGTAAATCCTACTTGGTTTTGCTTCTACTTCCTGCAGGTAAATACACATATGACACCCCAGAAGAGGTTTCAGAAGCATTTGGAAGTGCAATTAAAGGCACTCTCACCACCAGAGAGTCTCTTAGTAAGTACCCCTCAATTTCGCATGATGATAAGGACACAGATTTATTCCTGGTTATGGCTGACCGTAATTGTAAAACAAGTGGATGAATGTGGAACATAATGCAAAATGTTCCCTCAAGCAACCAGTTTTTTTTGTTTGTTTGTTTTTTTTAAACATAGATGACACGCAAGAAGGGCGATCCATCAAGATTTCAAAGGAAGGGACTCTCAACATCTATATTGCTGTGGACATTTCTGAAAGTATTACAAAAGAACATTTTAATCAAGCAAGACAAGCTGTAATAACTCTGATTAAAAAGGTAAGAGACTCAGAAGTAAGACAGTGTTGTGGAAGCCTTTGGAGGTTTCTAAAGTTCCCTGTCTGACCTAAATCAGGTGATTCTCAGTTTCCACTGTCGCCTTTAATCAAAAAGCATAGGGTTTGATCAAAACAGTGTATTAAAAAGTATTATGTTTTTTAAGCAGCAAAGTTCTGGAAATTTCCAGATTATCCTGTTGAAGAGTTCAGTGAAAATACCTTTTCTTTGTTCACAGTATTAATTTCTAGCTAATGATAAAAATTCGCAAAAACCTACTAAAAATATAGTGAACCTGTTGATCAATGAGACTCTTAAAATGTGGAAAACATTAATATCAACATTCAAATCCCAAAACGATATCTAAAGCGGTTTGCATACGACGTGCAATTTGTTTCTAAATATGTTACACTCTGGATTTTAGGAATGGACACAGGATTATTGGCTGTATGTAAGATGAGGGAGGAGCACATTTTACAAAGTTTGGAAATTATTAAAAAAGAAAGTATTTACACTGGAAACGATTTCCTTCTGAAAAGATTAAACACATATTGCAGTTCTTTAACCAATACAGTACATAGGAGCCTACTGTATGAGTCAAATAGACAAAAGTTGATTATTTAGTTTATAAATGAAGCAGTAATACAATTAATTTAAAAAAACAACTTGTTATGGTAAGAACAAAATGGAAATAAAGGGAGGAACTGATAAATCAGAAGAAGAGTTGAGAATAATCTGGGAATAATTATCCAGCTTTTAGGATATGTTATCATATCATGTTTTGTTGTCCCAACTTTTCAGAAATGAGCATTAAACATGTTTGGAATTTAAAAGCCTCCAAAAAGAAAGTATTTGTTTATTGATTCATCTCTGAATGATGACCACAGAGGGATGAATATTTGTTTCATATTTTATTAGTGGAATGCAAAAAATATAATAATAACAAAAATCCCTCCACTAAAAATGTATTTAAAATTGAGTGTCTAGCATTAATGTACATGGAAATCAAATTGTTTTTTTTTTACAATGAAGAGAATAACTTCCAAAGTCAATGACAAAACAGATGAGCTAATTCAATGTTGGAATAAATGTTGTGTTTTGATTAAATCACAAATACCAGTTCACACTCATGTATTTTCTGTAACAATAACCAAATCAATTTTCCCCTTATCTTATTTTTTTGTTGCTTTTTGCGAGTTATCATTGACAAAAATTGCATTCGAGTGAATTACATGAACTGAATCTGATGCATATTACCAATAAATGTCTATGCCTTCTAATAAAGTTATGTAAATGTTAACATATGGGAAAAATGCTTCAGTATATATGCTTAGACTAAAAGTCTAAACAGTTCCATAGGCTTGGAGTTTTAATATATATATTTTAATATATATACAATAATATATATATATATATACGTATATATATATATAAAAAAAGAAGAATGTAAGCATTTCCGTTTCACAAATATTTACCTTACCTGCCAAAACCTCCTTCCCTTAAAGAGATAATGAAAAAAAAAAAAAATCAATCAATTGTTGGAGTTAGAATAAGCTTGCGAAGCTCCCTGAATCTGTAATGAGGATGAGCATTATAAACTTTACTGTTCATTAAAAAAAGTGTCATCAGCCGTTCATATAAAAAGCTTTATATTATTTTCTAATGGAAAGGTCAACTGCCTTACGATACGCTGAGTGTGCAGGGACCCGGCGTCATAGTGCTTGGACTGCAGTTATTCTATGATGGCTCTGCTGATTGCGGGTGGACTTCAGGATGCACACGGGGCCCAACCACAGCCTGCTGTTGATGGCAGCTTGCAATACACTTGCTGAGCTCTTAAAGCAGGTTAGACATGCAGCGGTTCCTACTGCTAGGTCCGGACTTTTAATCCATCAATTAAACAAATAGAAAGGGATGTTAGAGCAGTGAGGAGGCAATTTTTTACACAATAAAAATTGAGAATCCTTATTTTTTCTAAATACACACCTATAGTGTCTGGACTGGCGTTTTAACCAGCTGGGGGTGATTGTGCATGACGCTTTTATTCACTGTCTTCCACACACTTACAGGCACATTTGACAAACTGTCTCTCGTCCGACTTGGCTGCTACAATGGCAGACCATTAGAGGTAAATTTAATTATGAATTACGAGTCATAAACGTGACTGATGCGTCTTGGCACGAGGTCCTTGGCTTGCTGTCAAAGGAAGCTCCTGGAAAAGCACCCTGCGGATAAATGGATTACGTTCTGCATAGATTAACAAGAATGAACAATTTAAAATATCAGAGACGTTGCATTAACAAACAATCATTCAAGTTAGCCCGTGCTTTTAAAGATTTTGCAAAAGTTTGCACCGGATCCCTCATCTCAGCCGAGTCGTTGTTTTCTGCAGATCGCCTCCTTCAGCGTGTCACCAAACTACGAGATCCTCTTCTTCTCTTCTGAAGTGCACGAGGTGGTCAACATTCTCGATTTCTTCGTTGCGAAAGTAGAACTTCACGCAGTTATAAAGGAATTGGAAAACTTCGAAATAGATGGTGGGTTTATCACGAGTTCAATATGTGTCTGTGTCTTAGAAAATACCAAGCTTGGACCCTGACGTCAGGGGTTGTAACATTTGTGTTTGTGTTTGGTTCGGTTCAAAGACAGAAACACCGGAACCGATCTGAACAACGTCTTGAAAACCTTCGAGAGTCGAATGGCTTTCATAAAGCAACAAGCTGGAGAGGAGGGATTCAAAGCTCATCGACACGTCATGATCATTTTCACAGATGGTAACAAACACATATCACACATATTGCTTCCACACACTCACACACACACACACACACACACACACACACACACACACACACACACACACACACACACACACACACACACACACACACACACACTCACACACATTCCATCTTTCGCTTGCAACAAATCTGAAAACCACTTTTTTTCTGATTTTATGTTCAATAAGTTTGACTATGCTGAGGTGAATGGCATCAGACATTGCTAGTTTATACATTTTAGGGAACATTTTTGTGTAATATTTTGATGTTAGTCAATAAACAATAAAGGGAAAATAGGGTAGATATGATCTATGTTTTTAAGTTTCATCAGAGCTCTTGCTGCTGCATCGGTTTGGACCCACTGAAGACTTTTTACTGAGTTTTGTGAACTTCCTGCTAATAAAGAATTACAAGAGTTCAGACTTGAAGTAGCAAATGCATGGACTACTTTTCCGCGTCCTAGAGAGAGTATTTCAAATTTTGTGCATATTCTTAAGGTGAAAGAAAGACATCTTAGAGACCTGTTTGATATGGGACTTAAATCACATGTCCTGATCAAAAATAACACCAAGGGCAATAATAACACCAAACCCGGTCTAGATCCTGCTGTCCTAGCCAATTTAGACCAATCTCCAAGTTGCCATTTATTTTTAAAAGAAACAGAAAAACTAGTTTATTCTCAACTAAAATCTTTCTTGGATGAGCAATTTGTCCTGGAGGTCTACTAAACTGGGTTTAAAAAACTAGATAGCACTGAGTTGGCTTCATCAAACGTTTTTATTAAGATTTTTCTGACAAATGACTCCGGAAACGATACACTTCAACGGCGGCTTTTGATACTGTGGACAACAAAATACTAGTTTCTCTGCCCCAACATGTAGTGGCCATCTCTGGTACCCCCCTGGACTAGTTCAAGTCCTATCTAGAAGACAACAACATGTGCGTAAGCGTTGGTGGCTCTGAGTCCCGCTCTACTCCATCGTTATATGGGGTTCCACAGGGTTCAGTTTTGGGGCTCCTGCTCTTCACACTGTGCCTCTTGGATCAATTCAAGTCTTGGAATTTCTTTAAACTCTACGAAAGTAAGACAGAAGTGATGGTGTTCAATAATAATGTCTCTTGCAAACCCCCGGCTGTTGAATTAGGCCCCTTAGTGCAATACGGTCACTAACTTGGGTTTTAAGACGGACAGGAATTTCAAATTAGACCAGCAAATAATAATGCACTTTATCTTGGAGTCTGTCTGTGTATTTTAGAGTAAATTTTAAGATTCTTTGATTCTTTTATATCGTTAAAAAGGCTCACCACACCCTGGGTGCCACAGACACCCAGGGCTAAAAGGAAGCTCAGAGGAGAGGGAGCCTTCTCTGTTGCTTCAGTCCCATTTTTATTCCCAGGCTTTTAACCCAGGATGACACTCTGTTTCTGTTGTATTTTTGTTTTTATGCTTAATGTTTTATACCTTACGCTTTTATGTACAGCACTTTGTTACAGCTATGTTCTGTTTTGAAGGGCTTTATGAATAAATATTACTTACAAGATTACTAAGGCTTTTTTATTTTTGCTTTAACGGAACGATATCTACAAATTTTACAAGCGAAAGCTTTTTTGCACAGGTGCCTACAACATGGGTGGTTCTCCTGAACCTACTCTTGCCAGGATTAAGGATACAGTCTACATGAAGCAAACTATTAACAACCAAGTCGGGTCAAGAGAGGAATATCTTGGTAAGTTTAGTTTTTTTATCAAACATGGATTGAGCTAAATTTTGCTCCATCTTTTTTTTTTATAAACTCTCAATGTCCTCTGAAAAATAACATCTCCCACATGATGGTGGGACACACATTTGTATCCTAATTTATAAGGCGTATGGAAATAAACCTGAACTGACTTAGGGCTATAATAGAAGCAAGGGTTGGTTGGAAATACTATAATACCTGAGGGAGGTTTTAAAATTGTGCCAGAAGATTTACGATTTAATGCAGTTTCTGCTGTGCATGATCATTTACTATTTCAGATTGGAAGGTGAAATTTAAAGGGAATATCCGAAAGTTAATTGTTGTAATATGATAATATATATATATATATAATAAAAAAAAGGTTTTAAGCGGTATGAATATTGTACACTGTACTTTATGTTATCCCAACGAAACACTCAACTTTAAAGTTAAACCCCTTTGCAGACATTTACATCTTCGCCATTGGAAATGTAATCCTCGATTCGGACCTGCAGCCTCTCACTGTAGGAACAGGAGGAGAACATTACTTCAGGATGTCCAAAATTGAGGAATTACAGGAGACCTTTGATTCAATAATTGGTGAGTGCTCTTTAAAGATGGAAAGCTGTATAAATCCTCCACTTGTTTTCCTCAGCTGTGTGTGTGTTCTTGTTTGTTAGTTCTTGTAATTCTTGATTTAGCACCAATTCATCTCAGGGGAGATAAGCGATCCTAAATGGGGAGGGCATGAATGGCGCTCTGCTTTCTCTTGCTTCTGATGTGCAGGGATATGATGAAGCACCCCAGTAGATCTGTGTGGGGTAATTCAATTGAATGCAATAGCCTGTAAAGACTGAGCCCAAAAGTATATACAATGTTTATTACCTATTTGACCCATTTGAACTTATATTGAAAAAAAAACATACACACACATATATATACATATGTATATGTGTGTGTATACATATATCTCCACTGCAGATTAAACATTTATATTTGATTTCTGTACACTGTAAGGGTGCGAACGGTTTGATCTAACCATTATGCATGTTCTTGTTTCTTGTTTTTATTGCAGATGAAAGTGAAGTTGTTGGTCTGTGTGGTCTACACAAGACTTATGACAATGTAAATGACAAACACAGCAGGAGGAAAAAATATCCATGGTTGGCGTTTATCAAAAATGGGGTAAACAATTCAGCAATCAAGTCAAATCATAATGAAGTGTATTACTTTATTTCTTGAAAGAAAGTTTCTTCTAGAGTAATGTTAAATTTGTATGCTTATTTTCGTTCTGGACTAAATAAACAGAATTCACGATTCAATGTTTGATTCACCACATGTCCGTTGCAACTTTAGGGAGTAAAAGCCAAAAAGTGCCTCGGCTCACTGGTGTCGCCGGACTTTGTCCTGACTGCTGCCCACTGCTTCACCTTCGGGGACATGCCGGAGCATATTACAGTTGAAATTGAGGATGGAGAGGGCAGCAGAGGTGATGATTAATGTTTGCATATGACCATCACTAAACAAATCAACGATCCGTTTTATGGCCTTTTAATAAACAGATGAAGCCGTTTCTTATCATCTCCTATCATGGGGTTGTACTTATACAGCTAACTAAATCCATATTCTCCAGTTTTAAAAATCTATTCATATTGTTTAATATAGCACAAGCTTTTTGTCTATGCAGAGAAAAAAGTGAAAAATTTTACGCTGCACAATCAATACAACATCCATGCCAAAGTGAAACAAGGCGTGGCCGAGTTTTATGACTATGACGTGGCTCTTATTCGACTAGATCAACCAGTGAAGATCTCTGAGTCTGCAAGGTATTCAATGTTTTAAATATCATCTCAACAATTCTTGTGACGTTCTTTTGATATTGCAATTTTCTACATTCTTGCCATCTTCCAGACCAATATGCATACCTTGCACCCAGGAGACCAGTGATGCTATGAAGCTGGTTGGACAATCAACGTGCAGACAACAAGGTCTGTTAGTTTTGCACCAGTGCTCCACTGAGAAACACCTCAAACATGCAGCTTTGCTGTATTACATCACGGAAATAAACCAGGAAGTTACACTGCAGGAAAAGGAAGGTCTTTCGAATGGGCAATAATTCCACATTTACAAAGTGCCTTACATGAATGTAAAAGTTTGCTCTCATTATGGGGTAAATTTAAGTGCTTCAAGTCTTTTTTTTTCCAGGACTTATCATATCAAGATTGTCATTCATGTTGCAATAGTGCACAGCAAACTGCGATAAAGTGATCTCAATATTGATATAATTCAAAAATTTAGACCTCAGCAAAAACGGGACAGTGTAACAAATCAACTCTAAAGGTTATTGAATTTAATTTCTGTATTCGAGTGTGAAAATCTATGCTCTAAAGGCCATTTTGGCCTAAGAAGTCGGAGGAGCGGATGTTTAAAAGTTTCATAGAGGAGGATTATTATTAGATATTTGGTTAAATAATCTTTGAATGGAGATCCATTGTTGTGCTTTTTTCTACATTAACAGAGCAGCTCCTGTTAAAGAATTATCGAGAGGGACTCAAGTTCCTAACAAAGAAGCATCCACTGGTAGCAGAAAAGGACGTTTATGCCAAGCTTGGAGAAAACGTAAGTTTTTATTTCAATCAATTGGCTTATACAAAGCACTTGCCATGCTTTGTTTGCCAACCAAATGCTTCTTTGATGCTATGTTGAATGACTTTTACAGAGAGACATATGTATTAAAAAAGCCCTGCTGGCAGAAGGAATCACCACAGACGATCAAAGAGTTGCTGTGACCGATAACTTCTTGTGCACCGGTGGTCGGATTGAGCACAGAGATCATATTGCATGCACAGGTGGGTACGATTCGGTCACCTTTACGTGGGATTACCAAATCTGGTGCAGTTTCTTAACTCAATCAGTGGAAAATGTTATGCGACAGGTGATTCAGGCGGCGCTGTGTTCAAGAACTACGAGCTGCGGACGGTCCAGGTAAGGAGCAAAAGTGTCAGGAACTGATTGGATCGTTAAAATCATGGACTCAAATGAAACGGTCGGTCAAATGCCTGATTTAAAAAAAAAAAATTTCACAGATCGGAGTAGTCAGCTGGGGAACCCATGAGCTGTGCGGCTCCACAGATGGTCTCGTTGAGTCCAATGATGATTCCAGGGATTTCCACATCAATCTTTTTAGAATGGTCCCTTTTCTTGCTGAGAACCTTGGAGATGAAAATCAAGACTACACACCACTCAAGTTTCTGAAAAGCTGAACAAACCTGCACACTATAATCTGTTCACAGCATTAAATGCACCTTTGAACTCAAACCTTTTTTTTACTTTGACTCATTCTGAGTATTTTTGTTGTGTTTACATAACATCGGTCAACAAAATATCACCTGTATTGACAAAAAATGATCATGTATGTAATAAATCAGGCTTCAACTATATCTCAGATTAAAATTAAACATCATGAAACTTTACCTTTTGTCATTTTCATTTACAGAAACCATTGGGCTTAACTGCTTATCCATACTGGGTCTTGAGGGGGTTTGGCCTACTTCCAGCTATCATTGGGTGAGAGGCAGGTACACGCTTGACAGGTCACCAGTCCACCACAGGCAACGCAAACAACGCTACACAAACACACTAACACACAATGTCCCTTTTTTATCTTCACAACAACTTTCCATTGATTTCAGTAAATACCAGAAGTTTGCAAACTTTACCATCCACACAGTTATTCTTGCCTTCAGCCCAGCTAAATAACATGTTTAGAGTCACAAAAGGTTACATATTCTTTTGGAAAATTATTATATTATTGTTAACAAGAGTGTTGTTTTATTATATTTCATATATTTGTGAAGTTAATATTTGTTCAAGTTTGCCTTATTTTCTTAACATCTAGAGTAAAATTCCGTTAACTCCTTAGCAACTATTTCAACCAATCACAAGTTACCTTTCCAACCAACCAGGTCTAGGTTTGGCTCACCTCTGTCTAGTTCGCTCCGTGTTGCCTGTCGGCAGGTAACTTTCCGTGGGGATAAAACCTCCATCCTCATTCGGATATTTTCAGGAATATCAGTATTTTTCATTTTCTAAGTTCCTACGCATTCATGAGAATAAACCACACATACATACATACATACATACATATTTACATATCTACATACCTGGAAACATACGTAAACTTGCAATAAAGAGTGGCATGAGAGTGTGACTTGTCTTCTTTATTGTTCTGGCCAAACAACCTGAGGCGATTGAGGAATTCAGAACAACATAAAATTACAATCCTTCCTTTGAGGTCACAAGTTTGGGTCTCCTTCCTGACACCTCCTTTATAATTATAATTTTGATTTGTTTAAAAATAATATTACTTGTACGTTTAGAGTCATTCCTTTGTAAAATTTTGACATTATCACCAAATGAAAAACCGGAAAACTGCAAAAACAAACAGTTTCTATTCAAAACTGTCAGTAGGTTCTTAAAAACTACTTGCAAACCACTTATTTTGATTGTGGGTGGTCTGACAACTCTGCTCTCTTGCTGCACAATCAAACTTACCTGCTTCAGCTGTGCACTGCAGCTGCCTAATCAGTATCATACCATGCACCTTTTAGACTGTGTTTACGTACAACTCTCTCTGACAGGCAGACAGAGCCAGATTTGTGAAAGCCTACCTGCTCATGCTCTCGTCCTTGCCTCCGTGGAGTTTCTTAAATCATACAAATACAAGTACAATTTGAAAATCTTCTTTTAATTACACATTTTAAATATTAAATTACACATTCTAAATTGTAAATTTTATTTAATAATACTTTATTTTAAATACTACAATTTCATAAATATATTTTGGAATAATTTTTTTAAATGTTTGCTAATGAAAGGTATATTATAATCAGATTTATTAATTGTAGGTTTTAAATCTTCATTTAGAAAAATTATTTAATCCACACAGTATCCTTAATGACTGAAACGGCAAATAGCAAAAAAAATTATCTGAGGTTGCACCAGTCATAGGTTTAAAAGACAAACTAAAACATGTTCCTCAGTGTCCAACAATCTCTTGAGTCCTTAAATGAACCAGCGGCAGGTTACAGAAGAGTCAACAAGATAAGCAGCCAATGTAGAGCAAAGAGACGTTCCGGATTCCACACTCAAGGAAATTAGGACAAAATATAAAATAAACCTACTTCATGTTATTGGTGTAGGAACGGCTTCTTGAGTTTGTTTGTTTTGGTGATCGTTAGGTTAAACTATGTCTTTTTTAGTACATTATATTAAATTGAGAAAACTGCTGAATAATTTAAACAAAATATCTTGTTTCACATAAACAGCTTGAAATCATATGGAGCATTATTTTTTGGACACTGAAAGTTTGAAAAATCTTGTCTGGGATTTTTAAAACTCCTTAAAATAAATGTTCACATTTTAGCAGAATAGTCTCCCACTAACACTGTTACAGATATGCATTTTTATTTTTTCTAACAACCAATTATTTTACCAAATAGGGAATTATGCGGTCCTGTTCAGTTGTGACATTTTTAAATGATGAAACATTCTGGGAGAATTATCTCTCCAGACCATCCAGAGTGATTGCTCCTCTCATATGCTCAGCACACACGCACAACTTTTTAAAAGATTTGATAAATAAGACAGCTAAGCTTTTTTTTTCTTTTCTGGATGTTATTCTCATATAAGACTTGGTAACTCAATTTAACTTTTCAGGAGGAGTTCACCAGATTTGTATCTATGTTGTCTATGTTTGGTAGTTTACAGCAAAGTTTGCAGTGCCTTTGAAAAAGACAGAGGCTCACAGCATCAACAATCCTTCGCAACAAATATGTATATGCCTGAAATACCTTTTCTCATATTTATGAAGTTGCTAATTAAACCGGTCACAGTTTCATTTGATCCAAAATCTCAAACCCAAGTATCTCAAGTACCAAAATAATCAATTAATAACTGCTGTTGAGACTAACTAACCTAACTCCTTTTCTTTCTTCATCAGTGTTGCGTGAATCTTTACTTGTAAACCTTAGAATCAGTAATAAGAATTTGCAAAAACTGTAGAACATTTTAAAAAGCAAATCATAAATCTGAATAATTCCTTAGTTAAATTAATTTAAATGGGTTTTTAGGGGTACAAACAACTGCGCCGTTTACGACTTTGTTAAAAAACTGTTATTTTTTTAAGTGTAGGGTTTATTTCCCTTTGAGATAAAAATATATTTCTTCTAAACATTCATCCGATTTCTCTTACTGCTTATTCGTTCAGGGTTGAGCGGGAGTCGATCTCTAGTGACTCAGTTAAGATCAATTTACCTTAATGCCTCTTTTATGTTTACATATAACATGGTAGTTAAATGTGGTCGGTTCTGGAGGGTCTTCCTCTTTTGCACGGTCTGAGTCAACTCCTGGGTTTCCTTCACAGAATTTAACAACCCCCCAGAATTACCAAAATAATTCATAATAAGGCCTCCAAGAGAGCATCTCCTTCCAAATTTCATATTTCCTAAACAGATTTAAAACAGATGATTTAGAATAGCCACAAAATAAGAGCTTTTGAACTGCCCAAAGCATGTGGTGCTTGGGTTTTTTACTATGGAGGCCAGTAGGGCATTGGTAAGCCCAGTTTGACAACAAATGCAGAGCTTAAATCCTAAATGGACATTAATGAAATATATATAAATTCCGACCAATCTGGGAACATATGCATCTCATTAATATTAAAATTGTCTACTGGACAACCAGGCGACCTTTCTTCTACCCATCTGGGCTCACACCTAAAAGATGTCGAGGTGTTAGAATTGTAAGATTTGAAATAACGCTTAGTAAATGTGCGAAAACAGTTTGTATGGATTTTGGGTTTTATCTGTGGTAAGTACTTTATGCACCGGTGGCGCTCACATTTATTTTGTAGTAAAATTATCAAATAACCTAATTTTCTGACAATTTAAAGGTTCTTAAACAATTCCGTCCTTTTCAAAATTGAAAATGAAAGAAAAAAAAGGAGCACTTTGAAGAATTGCTCCAGCCCTTAAAAGGCTTCATTCATACTCTTTTATGGCTGCTCAGCTCTTGCTGATAAAGCTTTACATCCCTCAAGACCTTCCATCTCCCCCACCCCACGCACCACCCCCAGGTCAGTGACTCAAGTCCCATTTCCAGCTCCCAGCGCAGACATACGCAATGCGGACACTCCATTTGGCCCAGCGCCACAGCCAGATCATTTAAATTGAATTTAGTGGAGAGTTATTCTTTTGTGTAAGTCGTTTTTTTGGTCCTTTATAGCTGTAAGATAAAAAGATACTGAATTTGTCAGCTGTTGTATTTTTACAAGCCTGATACAAACAAGGCAATTACATCAAGAGTGATTTGTTACGGTTGGAGCCCTTTCATTGCCTCAAAGGGTTTCATTTTTACCACATAACCACCCGGCTTTCAATAAAAATATGACACTTTACAAACTCTGTGCTAATGCACATTGGCTGCTGTAGTATCGCAGAAAAATTGTCACATTTCAACATTAATGTTGAACTTTGTGTGCGTGGAGCTACCGGGTATATGATGTGCTGCTTCCCACTGGGAACATTTATCTGGTTTCCACCCTTTAACTAATTAGGAGAGAGTGGGATGAGAGAGGATGGTGGAGACAGAAAAAGACAGACTGTGTGAGATGACGGACGACTGGCAGAGCCTTAATTGAATGAACGCTTCTCCAGGTCTCAGATGCCGTAAACAAGGAGGAAATTCAAACCAAGGTCCACGGCCTATTGAATCCCTCCTGAGGGCCCGCTAACCTGTCTGTCTTCTTTTCTGCGTGGCTCACTGCTACCTCATACCTAGCCTTCAATTTAACCGAAGCTGAACCCTTGGCTTTCACCGAAATCAATCCACACCTAAACTGATTAGCTGTGTTTGGATAGAGCAGCATGCACAAGGGACGGTAATTCCAGGGCAGCTCGGCCCCCCTCTTCCCTTCGCTTGGTCTTTTGCACCGCTAGCAAACACAGCATTTTCCTGAGGAAGCATCCTGCTGTTTAAACTCTGGCTGATCTGTCTCAGTGAGGGCCTTAAATCAACCTTATGGGCCATTTTAGAAATTGCTGCCATTAGGAACTGCCTGCATACACGTTTCCCTCCTCTTTTGAGCTCAAGAAAAGAGGATTGCACGCAGCGAATGCACAGTTTTTGCTGATCCTGCTGCTTGACAATGAAATTATGCAGACATGGAATGAAACTTTATTTAACTGAACTCTCATGATCTGCATTTATTTATTCTACTTGTGGTAGATTTAAATCAGTTAAACAAAAGCTAGTAGCAAATACTACCAAGCAAACATTAGACCATGCAAAAGCATTCAAACAGTTTGGACTATTTCCACCTTTTGCCACGTTATAACCCCAAAACTTGGTATGTTTTTTAGATTGCATTTAATAAACTATTTTAAACTGGTGTAAGGTTCTAAACATTTATTTTAGGTGCAACTGCTGCATTGTTTTGTCTTACAGAATGGACTATTTTCACATTTTGTCACAATAAAACCCTAAACCTTGATTATTTTGTTTTCTGATTTTATATAACAGACTCATTTAAAGTAGTGAATGGTTGTGAAGATCTTTATTACTCTTCTCTCATTTTAATAACTTAAAATCCGCGTACGTGCTGAGTGAAGTCACTAATTCAGTAAATATATTCCACATTTATCTGCACAGACGTTTTTTTTAGTTTTCCTAGGCCTCTAAGGTTTTTCGGAGAACATTATCAAACAAACATTATCATATAGAGCAATGAACACAGCAGACTAGTCAGGGAGACAGTTGTGAAATACTTTAAAGCAAAGGTGGATTATAACATAATATCTGAAATGGCTATGCAAAGCAAGCATTGATTGCAGTCAAGACGCCAGTGGTAACTTTAGGTGAGCTGCAAAGAGCTATAATTCCGAAACTAAATTGGGAGGCAGACCTTTTGGTCATCAGGCTCCTCTTTTATGAAAGCAGCTCCAAGTTTTAGTCCCTGAGAAAAACTCTATGTGTACTCTTAACACTAGGCTTAAAAAGTTCCTTTTTGATCAAGCTGAGAGTAAAAAAACAAAATGAACTTTGTCTAGTCACTGGACGAATAGGACAGGTGGAGTTTACAGCCAGGATCTGGCGGGTGTACAAATTTAGTCAACCATAGCGGTTCTCCTTGAGTGTTTCTCCCTGATGCATCATTATAGGTGCTTAAATTATGCTGAGATTTCTAATATCTGGTGCAGCGTTCTGTTAGCTGTGACATCTTGCTGTGACATGGGGGGGTTTTGCATCGGCTGAGATAACGCTGACAAAAGACCAACTTCTCCCTTTCCAGAAATTGATGTTTATTTGTCAAATGGAAACTTCATTAGTTCCTTTTTGTTTTTTCCGTCATCTCAAACCTAAATTCGGTTTTTGCAGATGGCTGCTTCTACTGACCCCGGTTCTGGTTTTGTTGCAGATTTCTTCCTGTTAAAGGGAAGTTTTTTCTCTCCACCATCTCTATATGCATGCTCAATAAGAGGGATTGCTGTAAAGTCAGCAACACAATTCAAGCTGCCATCTACTTGCTCTGCAAGTTTTCTTGGATGTTTCTAACTAATTAAAGGAATAAACTGAACTTGAAGCACATACTGATTAATTATGATCAATAAGAATGTATGGCTGATGAACTGATAGGACCTTCCTTGCAAGGTGCTATAGAGATACACTGAATAAAATTTAACTGGCTGGATCTTTTGAATGGAAAACCTTTGGTTATGTTTTCTAAAACTTAGGCCTCTATGGAAGTGTCTGCCACAGGTCACACAGGAAACACAGATGTAACAGCAACTCTTCACATCACCCTGAACACAACATCCACAAATTACTAAAAATGAAAAGACAAGGTAAAAGTATTTGCATAGATTGAAGATTAACAAAAAAAATTAAGAACAACATTGAAGCATTTTGGCGGCGGCATCATGCTGTGGTAGCTCTTTTCTTCAACATGGACAGGTGGGCTAATCAGAGTTATGGATGGAGGCAAAAACAGGGCAAAGCCTCCATCCAAACAGATTACTAGAAGCTGCAAAAGGTCAAAGGTTGAAGGTGCGGGAGCAAGAATCAAGATTTAAGAATCAGTTTATTTATATAGCGCCAATTTACAACAGATGTTGTCTCAAGGCACTTTACAAGAAAATCAATTAAAATCATAGATACATCATAAACAAATCAGTTTGAAAAAGTTTCCAATCAAAGAAACCCCAGCAGATTCATCGAGTCATGGACTTGCACCATTCACTCCTCTGGAATCAGCAGACAGAACACTGTTGGGAGGAAAAACAAATATTACTAGACCGAAAAAAATTAATAATCCTTTACGGACTATGTAGTCAGAAGACAATTAAATAGAAGAACGATTCAATAAGGAGATTAGTGGGGAAGAAATGGGGAAAATGAGGAGATTTAAAGTAAATGTATTAGCCGAGGGAAATTAAATTAAAAGTATAGTTGTGAAATCTTAAGAAAGAAAATACTAAACTAAAAGAAAAATATGTAAAGTTTGAGCAAACGCTTTGACTAAAATCTGACTTTAGAAATGGAAAAATAGTTAACTTTAGAAAAAGCTAATCATTCTTATTTAAGATAACTTTTATTTGAACATAATGATACAACCATACTTAACATATTTGTTTTTATTTGGGCCTAATAAGGAAGAGATATAATACCAATAAATGCATTTATTATTTTTTTTAAGAGAAAACTGGATATTAATGATTGATCTAGATACAAACACAGTAAGTAATTAACACATGTTTTGTAATAATAATGAGTTTAAAGGCTGCTGTACATCCAACATCTATTACAAATCACCTAATTTAAATGACTTCTCAGGAATCGGTTTCAAATTTTCAAAATCTATTTGAATTTGTAAAAGAATACCAGAGCAACACCAGACAAGAACTGAACTTATGCTGGTATGAAATCAAATTCAAATTCAAATGATATTTGCTTAAATACATTTTTTCCCAAACCAGTGTTTAAAAAATCGGTTTCCGTTAACATTCAGGTATTGACTTAACAATTTATAAGAAAATAAAAAACTGTAGAATAGAAAAGTCAATGATATAAGGTTCGAACCTAAATGTACTTTTTAAACATAAATCTACCAGCTGCTACAGTATTACATCTACAGACTAAAACTAACATTAAAATCTACAGGGATAGTTGACCCTAAATACATTTGAGTTAATGTAAAGGATAATTTGCAAGACCACATATTTATTAAAACACAGGGAAAGTATGGAAATAAAGACACACCATTGAAAAATAATGTCAGTTTGTATCACAACAGCATTGTCCTGGAACAAAATATGAAAATCCTCAATTAGAAATGAAACTTCTCCATAATCAATCATAAAAAACAAATAAAACATATCTTAATTCTATTTATTTCACATAACTTTAGCTCATTCCACTACATAAAAAGATTAGTGGAGTTTTAAGTGGAGGCTCCTGTAAAACCAGAGAAAGTTTTTATTTTTTTATCTCTTAATTTAAGTCTGACAAATGAATGCTCATGAAAATCCATTGTAGTGCGCATACTCATAATGCTAAGCATCATTTTTGATTAAAATACAGACCGGTTCTTCCACAGTTCAGGACAGATTCGGCTCTTGTTCCATTTACGCTCTGCTTATCGATTTACGGAGGAGAGGGGGGGGGCTTGACTTGAAAAGGTGAAGTCACGTCTTTCAAACCTAGGTATCTAATCTAAATCAAAGCTTGACACCTAATATCCAAGTTCTTAAAGTACATTTCTTAGCTTTCACACTCACGTTTTTATTTAATAGAGATCTTAGATGTCAAACAAATGTCAGTGCTGCTGTGCAAGCTCGCTGGAGCTGAGAATAATGTTTTAAATGATCCCTGATCGAGTTAAGAGGGATCCTTTTCATGTAACCCTTTTGTAATGATAATATCGAAAGCTTAAGTAATAAAGGAATGAGTGAAATCTGCCTCTTGTCAGCGTTTACGATGAGAAGCACTTGGGCGATTGGATGTCCAGCGATCAATGCGTCCTCTTCTTCTATCATTAAGACTGCTCTTAACAGATTACAGCCCCCCACCCAAAACCTCCTCCTCACTTTCAGCTCCTCCTTCCCAGACACACACCATCTGTATCGGTTGATACAACAGGAGACTCTTGCTCTTCCTCTTCAGTTCAGTTTTTTTTTTGTCTTTTAATTTAAACATTTTCAGAACTCTGTCCCCACATTAGGGTTAGGGTTAGGGTTATCTGATCTCGCAGAGTTTTGGTGGATTCCATTCGATGGTTGGTTGAATTTGATTTGACGACCTGACAGATACACGGAAATGAAAAAGACTAAACTGAAGTTGAAGTTCTGCTAAACTGAATATAGTGAATGAAGATGGACCTGGTTATCATTCTGTTTCTTCTCCTCCTCTGGTGTGTTCATCCATCTGCAGCAGCGAGCCTTATTACAGGTAAGATACTATTAGAAAAAAAATACACGAGTCAGGAACTTTTAAATTGATTTGTGGGTCTGTTTTTACTTGTGTTTTTGCTTCTGGACTCTAAACTGGATTTTCATTCCTGAAGCAGACATATTTGAAGCAAGAGGTACACAGACAGCATACTCAAAATCTATACTAGTGTATTTTTGACTATTTTTCATGAATGAAAAAACCTAAACCTGAAGGAAAAAATAGTGAGGATTTGTTTGAAGTCAGCTGTTTTTGTCTACACAGGTCAGAGAGTGTGCAAGGCGGGAAAAGGCAGACCTTGTTACAAGCTGGCCTATTTCTCTGAGCTGCGCTGGAAGTTAAACTTTGAGGAGGCAGAGAACGCTTGCAAGCGAGACGGCGGCCAGCTTCTGAGCCTCGAGTCTGCCTCCGAGCAGAAGACCATTGAGCAGCTCATCGGGGATCTCCGTGCCACGGATGGAGACTTCTGGATAGGTCTCCGGCGTGGACGAGGACACGAGGACAGCAGCTCGGATTGCTCGTCCCAATACTACTGGCTGGACGGTAGCAGATCCACATTCAGGTAGGAGAGGAGAGGCCGCTTTTGGTAGCACATGGTTTTTTTTAAACCCAAAATAAACATACAAAATTATTTTCTTGCCACCTGTTTTCACTTTTTGGTGAATATTAAACCAGAAATGGCAAATAGCCTGCAATTGTAAAGCAATAGCTTCAGATTAGTAAACACTGATGATGGTAAGCGACATTGCAGCCACCCCACAAAAAACCCAAAACAAACTTATAAAATAATTTTCTTGCCATCTGAAGCAAGGCTGTCATAAAGAACAGAGCAACAGATGGCTGGCTTGAACCGGCATTGCTATTGTTACAGGATGAACAGTCCGGTAACCACAATCGCTTAGGAAGTAATGATTTATCGCCAATATCAAGGGGTTGTGTAGTGCAAGGGCTTCAGATCTCATCCATTATCTTTGTGTTGCAGTAACCAGTCCAGAATCAGTTTATTTATATAGCACCAATTTACAATACATGTCCGCTCAAGGATATTTACTTGGACACTTATGTATTTAGCAGATACTACTTACAAAGTAGGCAGCAGCGCAAAGGGTCTTGCCTAAGGACCCAAAGTGGATGCTGTTGGTGTATATCCTTCCTGGAATTCCAATCATGCCCCCAGTGGAAAGTCAGGTGACTTTCCACCTGAGCTATCCAGCCGCCAACATTTAAAGCAGCCAATTATTTATTGACAAGAAAACAATTTCATTCAAATCATACATACATCATAAACATACAGTTTTCACATAAGATTTCAATATAAGGGAACCCTGCAGGTTGCGTCGAGGCATTAACTTGCAGCATTCACTCTTCACAAATCAGCACACCGAAACGATGGCTTGTGTTGCTGCTGACATTACAGCAATCCCTCATATGGAGCATACATGTAGCGACAGTGGAGAGGAAAAACTCCCCTTCAACAGAAGGAAAAATCCAGCAGAACCTGGCCTAGTACAAGCAGCCTTCTGCTACAATCGGCTGGTCGTTCAAAGAGACAGAAGACACAAATGACCCAACGGAAAACTCAAACATCTCCCTGCTCAGCAATACTCCCCCACCTCGTTCTAAGGATCTAAGGGGCCCAACATGATGGTTCTGAAACCAAACTGTCGACAGGCGGTCATTCTTTAGTCATACACACCCTTTAAGGTCCAGCAGGCACACCATGCTGTTAACCCCTCCCGTTGCAGTAGACATAGTGAATTAGATAACACATCATCGACTAAACAGAAAGGTGAGAACAAAATGACGCCATGCAGCTGCTTCAATGAAAAACTGATGTGGCAGTTCGGTTCAACAAAGCTTATTTCCGCTGCTTGTGTCTCGTTCCTTCAGTCATAATCTATTACTCATGAAAAAGCTCAGTGTCAGAATCTAATCCAATCCGTCCATCTTTTACTTCTTCACATGTGAACAATACCCCAAGATACCTGAGCTTCTTTGCTTCAGGCAAAAACTGTATCATCCACATCTTGCAAGTTCAGAGCCATAACTTCAGACAAAGGCTACATTCACACAAGAGGTCTTAATGGCCAATTTGAATTTTTGCTGTAATATGATTTTTTTTTTTTTTTTTTTGCTTGGTCATTCATCCTAATAATTAGATTAAATTACACTAAACGTCAGATATTGATCGCATATCCCTGTTTGAACAGCGCCTAAGCGCCTGAGCCTTAACCCAGCTACTTCAGTGCCAACATAAAAGCAAGCTGACAAGCATTTTGTAAAGATGGGAGCAGAACCACATCATTTAAAAAAATTTAAAAAGAAGTGGCCTCTCCCCATCAAAACCATCAGAGGTTTCAGGGTGATGAGAGTCAGCAGGACTTTCCACTGTGGCTCTTAAAATTTTGGTTAAAAAAACACCTAAAATATTGAAGAATGTTTCAAAACAGCAACTTAAAAATGCTAGCTGTAGGAGTTTTGGGTTATACTTGCCATAAATGAGTAGCATTTCCACCAAAACGATGACATTGAATGGAGTATTATTTTTATTGAAGAAGTTTTTTGTCTGTTGGTTGTGTCATAGTATTTAAGTTTCGGACCCACATAAATCAAAGGACTCTCAGGAGTACAATTATATGAGTTTATTGAAAGGGTTATGAAGTGAGGTCTGGCGACGGGAGACAGCGGGAGACGGTGGTGTTCGGGAGGACAGCAAGGACGGTGGGACAGCGGGGAAACGGCAGAGAGAAATCTTGTGAGGAAGGAGCACGGGAGATGACGGGAACCTGAGGTGAGCACAATATTGTTAGGAGTGTGGGAAAAAGAGAGCAATAAAGTAGCAAACAAAATCATAAAAAACTAGAGAACTACTGGAGACATAACTAGAGCACAAGATAACTAAAAAATACATGAAACTAGAGAAGGCGCTGAGACAAGGTTTACCAGGAGTAACAAACACTCAGTCGTCGAGTAGCTGGTCCACCACTCCTCTTATACTGGCCAAGCTCGTCAACACCAACAGGATGCACCTGGGGTGGCAAACGCTCCAGCAGAGGGCGAGCACGGGTGACCCCCTGTGGACAACTGTAGAGGTGCTAAAAGGAACTCACTCTGACAGTACATACCCCCCCCCCCCCCTCAAGGACCGCCACCCGGTGGTCCAGAAGACAAGGAAGAGGACTCAAAATCATCCAAAAGGCTGGGGTCAAGAATGAAGGAGCGGGGCACCCAGCTACGCTCCTCGGGACTGTAGCCCTCCCAATCAACAAGGTATTGGTACCTCGTCGACGGGCAGCCACGATCCTCCGGACATCGTAAGCCGGGTGTCCATCAATGATACGGCGGGTGGAGGGGCGTCGGCTGGAGGGCACAAAGTACTGGTTCGGAACGGCTTGACCTTGGAAATGTGGGATGAACTCTGAGAGACGAGGGCAGGCGGAGGCGAACGGTGGAGGGGTTGATTTTGGACTCGATGGTGTATGGGCCGATGAAACGTGGTGAGAGTTTGCGAGAGACAGACTTGAGGGACGAAAGCCAAACCTGCTGACCAGGAGAGTAAGTTGGAGCTGGAGTACGTCTCCGGTCAACGTATTTCTTATTGAGGGCAGATGATCGTTGCAGGGCTGCGATAGTACTTTTCCAAACACTGCGGATACGGGGGATCTAGTGGACGGAGGTCACCGAGATATCCCTTTCGTCGGACGGAAACAGTGGTGGCTGGTACCCTAAAAAGATCTCAAGAGGAGACAAACCAGTGGCAGCAGAGTTGTGAGCGTTGTAGGCGTACTCGATCCAGGGGAGGTGCTGATTCCAGTCGGATTGGTGGGTAGTCGTGAGGCACCGGAGAGCTGCCTGGATCTTCTGGTTAGGACGTTCTGTCTGACTGTTGGATTGACGATGATAGCCAGATGTGAGGCTGGACTTGGCCCCCAGTGCTGAACAGAAATGTTTCCAGACCTGAGAAGCAAACTGGGGGCCACGGTCAGACAGGATATCAGCGGGAATACCGTGAAGACGGACAACATGCTTAACCAGGAGTCGGGCAGTCTGGAGAGCGGATGGTAATTTACCTAATGGGAGCAGGTGGCATGCTTTGGAGAAACGGTCGATAATGGTGAGGATAGTTGTCATACCTTGAGCGGGTGGAAGACCGATGATGAAATCAGCTGCTATATGGGACCAGGGGCACTTGGGGATCTCGAGTGGTTGAAGGAGGCCGGAAGGAGGTCTGTTGCTGGTCTTGTTTCTGGAGCAGGTGGAGCAGGCTTGTACATATTCACATACATGCTTATGTAGGTTAGGCCACCAGAATCGGTGAGAGATAAGGGCTATGGTCCGACTGGAACCAGGGTGACAGGAATAACGGGACGGGTGAAACCAGTGAATGACTTGCGAGCTGACTGTGGAAGGCACGTATTTGATTTTCTGAGGAGGGGTCCGGGGATCAGGTTCGAGATGTAGAGCATTCTGGATAATGTCCTCGATCTCCTTAAATACCAAGCCAACCACGCAGTCGGGGGAAATGATAGGAACTGGATCGGAGACGACTTCGTCCGGGGAGAATTGGCGGGAGAGGGAATCTGGTTTTATGTTCTTGGAGCCGGGTCTGTAAAAGATGGAAAGGTTGAAACGGGAAAAGAAAAGAGACCATCGAGACTGTCGAGGATTGAGACGTTTAGCAGACTTTATGTATTCTAATTTGCGATGGTCGGTCCAAACAGGCACCGGATGGTTAGCACCCTCCAGCCAATGATGCCATTCTTCGAGTGCTAGCTCGATAGCCAGCAGCTCTCGGTCTCCCACGTCGTAATTGCGCTCGGCCGTTGAGAGACTTCGGGAGAAAAAGGCACAGGGATGCAGTTTGCTGTCCTCCTCCGACCTCTGGGAGAGGAGGGCTCCAACTCCCAGGTCGGAGGCGTCAACCTCTAGAGTGAATTGACGGGATGGATCTAGTTGGACTAAAATGGGTGCTCGGGAGAAGAGGTTCTTGAGGTCTACAAAAGCCTTGTCAGCGTCGGGAGTCCAGGTGAATGTTTTTTTTGTGGAGGATAAAGCTTTGAGAGGGGAAACGGTCTGGCTGTAATTTCGGATGAAACGGCGGTAGAAGTTTGCAAAACCTAAGAAACGTTGAAGTTGTCGTCTAGTGTCCGGTTTGGGCCATTCGGTGATTGCGAGTATCTTATTGGGGTCTGCTCGGATCTGCCCGCCCTCGAAGATGTAGCCGAGGAAAGTTATGGAGGATTTGTGGAACTCACACTTCTCAGCCTTCACATATAAATGGTTCTGGAGGAGGCGTTGGAGCACAAGTCGGACGTGAGATCTGTGATCGGAGAGGTCTTTGGAGAAGATGAGGATGTCGTCTAAATAAACAAAAACAAAATGTTAAGAAAATCACGGAGAACATCGTTAATTAAGGCTTGAAATACGGACGGGGCATTGCATAAACAAAATGGCATGACGGAGTACTCAAAATGACCAATGGATGTTTTGAAGGCTGTTTTCCATTCGTCCCACGGAGGACAGATTCGTGGGAGTGAAGCATGGCGGACTGCTCAGTGATTACCTTCCTGAGAGCCTCTTGTGGGTCGGCTTGGCCTGAGTGTTCTGTCATAGTATTTAAGTTTCGGACCCACATAAAGGTTGGAGACTAAATGAACAAATCTGAAAACAAATTAAACTTTATGTTCTTTAAATTAAAGCCTTCACTAATTTAGTTAAAAAAAGAAAAAAAGGAAAAGAAGCTTTTTATGGCTGTAATTTAGTTGGACTAAGTATTTTGTAGCTTTTAGGGCTAAACATTAAAGCCTACCTAATGCAGTAAAGGACAGCAGTAGCAGCAGCCATTAGTAGGGACAACAACCCTACTATTGCCAGCAGTGAGGTCAGTTTGGCAGCAAAAAGAGATAGGTTATGAAACCGTTTTTATTTACTGTAATCAATACTTTTTGCTTCCTAGTTTTTTGCAAACATAGAAACAGTTAAGCTTTTATGACAAAAACATTTTTGTCCTGGTTTCCCAGTCTGGGCATAAACAAACAGTAACCCTTCCTTATAAATAAGGTTAATTATAAATAATTCCTGGAAATCTAGAACTGAAGAAGACCAAATTGATGTTCTTTAATAAACCTTTAATAATCACCTGAGGTGCAGTTTTATGGATTGCATGAAAATAGAGTGAAAGTTTCTTTCAAGCAAAAGTTTCAGTCTCGACAATAATTGGTTTGGAGTCTCTGGTTTTAAAGCGACCAAACTGTCTCAACTATTTTGCAACACAACAAATGTTTTTCAGGAACTGGCACGTCGATGAGCCGTCGTGCGGCTACGAGGTGTGCGTGGTGATGTACCACCAACCGTCGGCTCCGGCTGGTCCCGGTGGGCTCTACATGTTCCAGTGGAATGACGACAACTGTGAAACCAAAAACAACTTTATCTGCAAATACACAGCAGGTACGGTTGGAAACCAAAACATCTGTGGGTTCAGATCGGAACGCTTCTATATTTTCATGTTTGCTTTATTCTTCATAGAAAAAACTGTTGACTCCACACTGTCGCCCAACTCCAGCCAGAAAGGTTGAAGACATGACGGCGCACTCTTATCGTATATTTCTGCGACGTCAATGAACCCATTTAATAGATCTACCGTTACATTGCAGATGCCTTCCCTCCATCCGGACTCCCAAGGGATCCGAGAGACAACAACCAGGAAAGACGAGCAGGTCACACAAAGTCTGCATTGTGTGGCAAAAACAATGGTTATCACTACATCTTGGTTTCTAACATCTGCCTTTGTCTTGCAGCTGTAAATTTAGTGTATGTTATAATTCCTACTATCCCACTAATCCTGCTGCTTCTGACAGTGATGGGGGTTTGCTGCTTTAAAGTGCTGCTCAGACGGTGAGAAGTTAAATTGTATAAAAAACAGGCTGCAAAAAAAACAAACAATGAGCCTTCTAATTCGTTTACTGCTTGCAACTGTAAAACATTAAAAAATAAGTTCATCTGGGTATTTTATTTGTAATTTATTAAAGATGCTACTTTTTTGGCAGCTTCGCAGCTCATCCTTTTCTTTCAGCAGTTACTTTATGTAGATAAACAAAGATATTTATATTAAAGAGAGTTAGTTAAGTGTTGGACAGAGTGGCTGATCTTCTAACCTGATTTTTTTCCCATCTCAAAACATCAAACTCCCATCTAGGGCAGTTCTACAGTGTATCGTCTTTCTTGCTTTCTGTCCTCTAATTTTTTTCCTTTTTTTCACTTTAAAATTCTTTCCCTCCCTTTTCCTTTTTCTGTTTTCCTCTGTCTCTGTCGTCCATTACATTTGAAGTTAACTCCAAGATTCATATATGTGAAGCATGACGGCTAAAGCTGTAACACTCCACTTATGAAAGTAAATCTGCTGGGGAGACAAAGTAATGGACAGGAAAAGTAATTAAATACATGATGGGAGACAAAGAGCTACAGTAAGCGTTGGATAACTTGTACATTCCACTTTATAAAAAACACTACAAAATCCCCCAACATGTCCCAGCAGTTTATGAAATCTTCTCCAGATTTAAGATGAAGTTGAAAATCGGACATCAGAAAATCCAACTGGTGCATTTCATGGCCAAAATTAGTTGTTATTTTAACCACAACGAACACCAAAAAGGCCAATTAATTACAAAAATTAATTAAAAAGAAATTGAAATACTGTTCACCCAAAGAGCTCTGCTTGAGGTGTTTCATTTGGCATAAACACTTCACATGAGGACTCATAATAAGATTACTTGTCTGAACTTCCTGCTCTGAACTGACACCGTTCAGACTGGCGTCTACTGCAAGGAAGGTAAAGTCAGCTGCTAACGACCCCACAGAACTGCATCATCCCTCGTTAGTGATTAGCGTTCAATTATTTCCAAAGCAGAGAGTTGACCCGGCTTTTGTACAACAGTGTTACTTTGGTTGCCTCCTTATGTGTGTGTTTGTGAAACAGAATCAGGAACAAGCAGAAATCCGTAGTGTGCCAAACAGATCCCAGTCTGACTTCCACGGACGTCTACAACGTCATTCGCTCCCAGAAGGACGATGACTTGGTTTCTGCTCGCCCACAAACCAAGAACACGTCGTTTTTGTGCTCCTCGCCGGACACGCCCACGGGAGACTACGACAACCTGGCCGGACGGGACACGGAGAGCGGCTTCGTGACGCTCGCGAGCACAGAGAGCGACCTCCTGAACTTTGACCTGAACGACCTCAGCCTCGGGCGCCGGGGAACCCGCCACCTCTACGACGGCAGCCTGGGCCGCTCAACGAAGAGGGTCCTGAATGATGGCAGTCTGGGCCGCACCAAAAGCAGAGAGTATTACGACAGGAGCCTGGGCCGGCGCACCACTAAAAGCGAGCATTACAGTGGCGGCGTGTATGGCGATCACGGCCTGTACGACAGCAGCATCAGAGCAGCCGCTGACCTGTACGAGGCCAGACTGAAAGCTGGAGGTCAAACTGGGAAGGTTGACCTCTACCAGACGTACGTCACTAGCGGCAGGCACGAGGCCTTCCAGACCAGCCTGGGAACCTACGCAAATCGGAAGTCCTTCCACACAAACCTGGACTGCTACAGAAATGGCCTGAACCTTGACAGTGGAGGAAGGTACTTCACTGATCAGGAATGGATAAAAAGAGAGAGATACTGATCCTTCGCTCTCCTCCCAACACTGAAACAAGTGCATGTCCGTGTCGCCACTTCAATTCTGAGGATCTGTCTGTTTACAGCTATTGTAACATTTTCCATTAATCCAAAGGATCCAAACGTAAAAAATGTGCAGATCTGATAAGCCTGTAACCCCTATCCTCACTCAGCTTGAGGTTAGCTTCTCTGGGGTTAACGTCCACTAACATTAATATGTTGGCAAACAAGGCATTGGAAAGGGAAGACAAGCGTTTAGTTTATCTGAATCAGTTTTGATTCCCTTTACAAAATGTTTTTTTAGTTTGACAATCATGTTTGCGTCATATCATCACATCAGTGCACAAATCTCACAAATTACCCTTACAAAAATGATAAAATACAACTTTTGGAGGCAGTTGATGCTATTTTAAGGAGAAAATTTTTTGATTTGATCGAGTTCAGCGTCTTTAAAAAGGAACTTTCTGTAAGAACCTGACTGCTCCAACTCGTCATGCATCCCTTGCTTTTCTTAACAAAATTTACGATGGAACTTTGTGTTCACGGTGCCTAAAAAACTGTGTTTTTTTTTTTTTTTATGTATTTCGGGATACAGCCTTAAATCCTCAGATGTCACACAGGTAACGCTTTTAGCTGTAGTGGCTGCAGCGTCACGATACATATTACCATGGAACTGAAGGGAATGAGACATGTCTCTTTAATTAGAATGAGAAATCTTTTGACGGCTATCCCGCGAGTGAGATTTGTATGTTTGCTATATGAAAACATCTTTAAATAAAAACAACATAAATTAACTATCCAGGTCGTCTTAAAGTGATTTTCCGTGTCCGTAAAAGAAGAAAACATGAGTTTCACTCACAGTCAAATCATGAATTTATTCACATTATTCACAATTTAAATAAACACAGGGTTCCTACTCATTTTTCATTTTAAAATATAATACTTTCCCAGGTTCACATAGCCAGATCTTGCGGTCTAGAGGCAAAACAAATAACTTTTTCTTTTTTTTTTTACCATGAATTTATGCAACAAAATTATTTCCACTGCAAAACCATAAAATGTTACCAAATATTTTTGTCTGGTTTGTAGTGCAAACGGCTTGGGATACTTAAAATGAGACAAAACTTACAAGTTACATGTTACTTGGAGCTTCCTTTAAGGGAGTTATTCTAGAATACCGATAAAAAGAATTTACTTCCATTGACAGATTAGTTTTCAACTTAAAAAGTACAAAAACACCATGAAAAAAAAATAAAATAAAATTACACCAGTACTTTTTATCAATATTCAAAAATTATTGCCTTAAAAACACTCCTTATATCTTGCTGAAATGCTATATGCAAGTTAGCTGTAACTTGATTCAAGGTTACTAAGGTTTTTGTAATGTGGTGGTCGTACTTTAAGACACTGGGAGGACAAAACTTGGTAGGAACCCTGTTACCAACACATTCTCACTCACCTCCACCACTCATTTACTTTTACCAGACTTTAGACGGGCGCTCACATCCACTGTTCTGAGAAATTCTTCAATTGAGGCCACATATTCAAGTAGAGCATAAAAAACAAAAAGAAAACACTCTGGATTTGTTGTGCCGTGGCCTCTTAAGGTAGATTTAGCATAAAATCCTGTGTCTGCTTTTGCCTTTGAGACATTAATCTATAAACAGACAAAAAAAAAAAAAGAGTAACAAAAGAAACTAAAACAACATAAAAAAAAAGCCTGACAAATGATTGGCAATCACATCTTCATACACAACTTTGTTTTTTGACAGTCACTCCACCCCAAAGCAGTAATAACATCTTTAAAGGCTTTGCTAACTCTCACATTTTATGAGACAGCTCACATGCACACCGACACACAAACACCAGCCGCTTGGAAAGGATGTAACCGACTCCCGGATGGGGTGGGGGTGAGGAGAAACCAGTCTAAATGTCAGCCGTGGGCCCGCTTACGAGGCTGCTTTTGCCGCCGTGCTTTCAAGATCACGTAGCGCCTGTAGGAAGTGTGACGGTCCGAAATCATGGGGATGTAGAAGGCTCTGAAAAAAGGCGAGGATCTGACACAAAAAAATGTTATTAGAAGATTTGTCCGTCTTCAATCATATACGACAATATGAAAAAAAAGCTTATTTTTACATAACTTCAAATAACAATTGGCTTAAGAATTTTACAATAGAAAATGTAAGAAAGTCCAAGTACCTCGAAGCTTGAAGGAAGGGCTTGTAGGCGATCACAGTCCACTCTTCTTTATTTGTCGAGTAACGAGGCTCAAGTGGCGCTTCCTCATCCGTCTCCAAGTCCACAAGATAGTGGCAGTGTTTTACATCTACCTGCACAAAAAAAAAAAACTTAACAGCTCAATTTAAATATCTAGCAGGGCCAGACATCATTATCCCTGAGAGGCTCACATATCTAGACGGCTCCTCCAGGTTCTGGTCGTTCATATTGGCTGGAATGATCTGCATGGCCTGAGGCCCAGAAGCGTACGGCTGAGGAAGCTGCCCCCTAAACTCAGACCGAATGAAATGCAGCTGCCAACTGCAAAAATAAAAAAATTAAAATAAAAACAATAACGATTAGTACAAAAAGATATGAAGGATCCATTGTAATTATTAAAAAAGGTGCAGAAAGAACAGCGATTTTATGCAAAATTCTCTCTCTCTATATATATATATATAATATATATATGTATTAGGGATGCACCGATACAGACACTGGTATTGGCCCGATACGAGGCTTCAAGTACTCTACTCGTACTCATAAAATTGCCACCGATACCACCCGCGGTGTAACTATTGGGCCTGCGTGGGCCTTATTACATGATCTCTGTGCCACCAGGTCCGCCGGCACAGAGCGCGGCTCATTTGCATATAATGTATAGTTGTGCTCACTCTGTAATGCAGAGTGAGCTGCACGAGCGGGCGGTTTGTCGGAGTTGAGCGCGTGTCCGGGCACCTTTGAGAGGGCAGGTAAGCGCCCCGGCTTTATACATTATATGCAAATGAGCCGAACTCACAACTAATCAAGCTCAGACACAGAGCCAAGCGCGAGCTGAGCGGGTGAGCGAGCAGTTTGTCAGAGTTGAGCGCGCGCCTGAGGAACCCATGAGCAAGCGCGCCTGAGATTCATATACACACGCCCACACAACCATTGCTCCCCCAGACAGCTTTGCGCCCGCAAACCTGCCGGAACAAAAACCACGCCACGCTGAGTCGCTGTCCTCAATACCGCAAAAAAGCATTTCAGTATTTGACAATTTTGTTAAATTTGTGTTTGTACTGTATGTTTGCACATAATAGGGAGTGTTGTTCAAATAATATCTGTGGAAAAAGTTAAAAAAATCCAAAGTAACTATATGTGTAAACACACACACACACACACACAAATGTGAATAAATGAAAAACCTTTCCTAAACTGCTGCATACTAACTTGTTAGGCAGAAGGAAGCTGCTTGGGAAGCGATACCACTCTTTCCCGACACACACACTGACCGGTCTACCGTCGGGGGCCGAGTGCAGCGTGGGATCCTTGGCGATGCGGTGAAATTCGGGATACAGGTCCAGAGGAGCATGGTAGCCTGTAAACACGAAGGAAAAAAACAACATCTGGAATAAAATTTATCTGCTAACCTTTCACAAACATCCAAATTTCACTTGTGAAAGACAGCACGTGAAAACCATGTACCACATGTGAATCACTGTTAGTTACATGAAAAGCAAAGCTTAGATGCGAATTTGGTAAACAAACCAAATGCGGCTCCCATGGTTTCACCTGTTTCCATAGAGCACATATTTCCACATGTAAAACACACAAAATTATACATGGGTTTTGCATTTTTCACAAATTTACACACATTTATCACGTATTTCACATGTTTATACATGTGTTTCACGTATTTACTATCTAAAATGAATTTGTATTTCCTATTTCCACCTGTTTTATACATCTGCACCTTCACCTTTATACATGTGTATGTGTATCACATGTTTTTGTGTTTAAACACATATGTCTATATCCTTATGTGAGAAATGTGTGATCAAACGTTCCACAATCACATGTGAAAACGTAACCTACATGCGGGAATTGGCAACCGCATAAAAATTTCATTGGAATCAAATCCACATGCAAACATACAGTTTTTAATCCGACCAATATCACTTAACATGTGATTTTTCTGAAGGGGTGTTTCTGCCACCGTGTCTGTTTTTTTAATGGAAAGCAAACCTCTGAAGAGAGCAACGGAGCGAGACAGCGACAGCACTGCGAAGGCAACAACAGCGCTCAGAGCCAGCCAGTTGGAGGAAACTGTGTAGTGCTCCAGTCGGTATCGCTGGAACAGGAAGTGGTAGCATTTCTGTGGGGAAAATAAGCCGATATATCATCGGTTCTATTGAGTAAAGGAACAAAGAATTACATTTGGACAAAAGGTAAATAATACCTGTAAAGAAGAGAGCGCTACTGCCCCGCTGAGGCACATGAGAGGGTAGATGGGAAAGAGAAAGCGTTCTTCTTTGTGAGGCCTAGTGAAGAAAACCAACATCCACAGATACATGGGAGAAAGAGTCAGCCAGTATGGACGGCCCAGGTTCTGAACTGCAGAAAAGACCAAACCAGAATCAGAATCCATTCTGTGAAGTATAGACAAACACTTAAAACGTGTGGCATATTTCACATAAACCTATGTGCAGAAAATCACCAATAGATGGAAAGATTTTTGACGCTTAAAGTGAGATCAAAACATCCTGAGCCGCACAGTTTACAGGAAATGTCTGCCCCCGTGCTTTTACATATTAATGTCTTTATAAATATGAATGTACTTAATAGATGTCAACATCAAGAAAGAAAAGACAAGAGCAGATGACGGAATCAGAGGATCTTACTATCATAGATAACACTAAGAAACAGAGTACAGTAGCCACGGCTCACCGTTGAACCTGTGCAGCAGCGTCTCCATGAGGGCGGTCAGCGGCAGGGAGAGCAGCGCCAACACAAACACCAGGTTGAAGTTCAGGGCTCCGTTGACAAAGTAGAAATGCCACGGCTCCGTACCTGAGAGCAGAGCGACACGACTCGAGTCCAACATCACGCAACCGGGAGTCATTTAACTATTAAACTCTGAATTTTCACCAAAGCTGTTTACTTTTATGATTTCAAAATGTTAATAAAAATGAGAAAAAGATTGTGATGTGCATGTGCAAATTACCATAAAGTTCAGGCCCATGTTCTGTAAACACGTTGTAAAGCAGGATATTGAGCGGAGCAATCACAAGTTTGCCGTAAAAGAAGGAGTCGACCGCCACCAGAGGGACCTTAAAAACACAACGATGAAGGAGAATTCCCACCGTTCTTCATTTATCAATTCAAAATATCTTATTCTGTATGATCGAAAAACAAAATGGAATCTCCATCTAATCTCTACTGAGAGACATCATCCCTGTCACAGATTTTATTTTTTTTGTTTTTAGCAGAATATGACTCAAAAATGTCCGTTTATTTTTCAACCGATTCCAGTAACTATTCTCACCAGCAGCAGAAGCAGTGCAAGGGCACACCAAATCAGGAAGCTTTTCCACTCCCTCTTTATCACCAGCAGGTCGAACGCGATTGGGAATCTGCAGAGATTTATTTATATATATATATATATATATATATATATAACAGGGATTGTCACAATTTCCCATCCTACCCAATCAAGGCAGAGAACGGCCAACCAACGATTGCGCCGCTAGCCACGGCCATAACAGCTACTGGTATAGAGTCCTGAAACCAGCCCGTCATGGCGATCAGCGTTGTGTACATGCAGAAAGAGGAAGGCAGAAAAGCTATGGGGAAAGAGCAACCACATGAAAATTATGAACAATAAGAAACGAAAAGGTGTCAAAGATGCAAATCACATGGTTAGAATATTAAGATGTTAAGTCAGATCAATGGTATCCCCATGCAAGCTCAGTTCCAAGGATTACTGGAGAATTAATGACTCCATATAAAGGATTGTCACGACATCCTCAATCGGAAAGAGCGACTGCTGCTACTTCAGTGAGTCTATGCACTCGGCTTTGTTTCCATCTGCTTAATGGTATAATACATTCTACTTGACTGTCTGGTTTTATAGATGCTACCAAACTGGAACGTACGTTATTGACTTTGACAGTGTTGACTTAACTGCATTATCCTGACTATTTACCTCTGTTTCTAAATTAGTCATTTGATTTTTTTATCTGCCTTTTACTACATATTGACGCCTTAATAAAGTAATTTGCATTGATTTGATATCATGTGAGCTTTGGTTATACAAGCAAAATGAGGGAATAGGGACTGCAAACTAAACTTGTGAAACTAGAACTAGCGATACCCGTGGAGACCAAAAAAAAGCTAAAATAAAAACCAAGTCAGGCACATTATAAAAACTTCCCTAAAGGTTTTTACTTTGATTTAAAAAAAAGTGAACAGCAACTGAGGAGGAATAAGGTTCCCTCTGTCAAACTGCGTCCAACACTTTCAATTACGTTTTTATCATTTTTCCTTCAGCTGTTCATTTATTTAGGCAGTTGTTGATTAAAACTGCAGCTATAGATCAGCAGGCTGGGAATAAATCTGACCAACCTGCCGAGGAGATGAACATTCCCGTACTCAGGACAAGGAATGCCAGCATCAGTCGCCCGACATGCAAACCGAACTTCTTACAAACAGCCCTGTATGTAGAAAAAATAATAATAATTTAAAAATGTCGTACTGTAAATTTATACAAACAGTTCAACGTAGTCAAGCACTGCCTGGCCAAAAAAGAAAGCAGGTTCCACACTGAGACGAACTCAGCTTTGATTTTTCTGCTTGACATCTACGAATCTCTTTAGTGTTGTATTTACACTTTCACTTACATAGAGTGAAAAATGTTTAAATATTGGTGCTTTAGGTATACATATCAAGCAGTTTTGGGATGCACTTAAGTTTTTTTTTGTTTTTCTTTTTTTACACAATTTTATTATTGTCTTTATCTATGTTTCAATCAGTAAATCAAACTTTCCCCACAATAGAAGGTATACATGATACTTGTAAAATGTCAGATGTACAGAGGAGAGAGGAAGAACAAAAGAAGTCAAGAAGGGTAGGAAAACTACATAATTGACAAACACGTGGAGGATTGGATGGAGGGAATGACAAAGGAGAAAAAGGTAAGAAGGACATGATTACACAAGAAAGGAGATATATAAGCATGCATGTGAGGAAACATTGAAGTAATCAATGAGATGAGACCCAAAATGAGAGAGGAGAACATGGGCTGACATGCTGCCAGCGACGTTCTACAACTGCTGCTATAAACCCATTTCTTTTCAGTTCCCTCTGCATCTAATTTAGTGTTCTGTCCTTTCAAACCCCCAGTCGGTCGTGGCAGATTGCTGCTTGTACTGAGCCTGGTTTTGCTGGATGTTTCTTCCTGTTAAAGGGGAGTTTTTCCTCTACAGTGTCGCTACATGCATGCTCAGTATGAGGGATTGCTGTAAAGTCAATGACAACACAAGCCATTGTTTCTGCCTGCTGATTCCAGAGGAGTGAATGCTGCAAGTCAATGACTCCATGAATCTGCTGGGGTTCCTTAGATTGGAAACTTTTTTCAAACGGATTTGTTTATGATGCATCTCTGATTTTAATTGACTTTCTTGTAAAGTGCCTTGAGACGACATCTGTTGTAAATTGGCGCTATATAAATAAACTGATTCTTGATTCTTATTTGCTACCCCGATTCACTCCTCCTGACCTTTAGTAAGGATTTTATCTCAGGATTGGTTTGAGGGAGAAGTTTCCAAAGTTTTCAGCTTGTGGGTCTCCTAAGCAAGATTTGTTTTGTTCTAATCATTTAAAAAATAATACAGAACGCAGTGCTTATTTTTTCTTTATGTAAATTTGTACAGGGAAATATATAATTTGATTATATAAAAGTTTTTTAGACATTATTTAATGAGACATTTAATGCTACATGCATTACATTCACTACTCTGAAAGCGTCCCATGCCGCCACATAAGCAATCAGAAGTTCTGCATGTGATCTGCATTAAAAGTCACGCCAACACCGCTGAATGACTTAGGCTTAAACTTTGTAGACTCCCATCTTTTTTCTTTTTTTTTTGCCAGGCAGTGTAAAACTTAACATAACTTAAAAGTGTTATTTCACCCCCCTGGGAAGAAGCTCACTTGTAAAAATAGAGTTCACAGGCGCAGCAGCAACAGGCTAACACACATCGCACAAAGTAGAACACCAAAACCTGAAACACAGTCAGAACACACGTTTTTAATCACAGAGAATGATTTGGCAATATCTTTAAACATATAGTTCTTAGGAATATTGTTGTAACAGAGCGAAACTGCTGTTCAGGTGAATTTGAAGCATTTATTTAAAAACTGAAATGACATTTTCTGATGCTTACTTTGTTAGTCTGTAGAACATGCGCATGCAAACAAGCGGGAAGCGCATGTAGCCATAAGTAAGCGTAGGACCTGATGGCATACAGTGGGGAATATTCCCATGTTTGCATTCCTGTCCCGTACAAGAGAAAGTGCATCTGTGGAAACACGGCGAGACAAAAAACGGCAGAAACAATGCAACATTTGCCAGACAGTTTTTACAAACAACTTGGCTCATCATTAGCATTACCGATCACAAAGGGGAACTTACGGGCTCCCAATAGTTGAACGTCTCGTCACAGTCTGAGATGTTGCTGAGCAAAGCGGCACAAAAGCGTGCAGAGAGAAGACATTTAAACGCTGTTGATCCTTCTGGAGCCCAAACCTGCCCGCCACGGCTTATCGGCCTATGAAAACAGGAAGACATCCCTGGTTTAAACATGTGCACAGTTCACAAGCATAGCCTTATTTAATGGTTAACTAAAACTCAGGACTTTCTTTTCTTCAAATTAAATATAAAAAACTCATTAAAAATATACTCATCAGAGGACTTTGAAGTAGTTATCATCTAGTATTAAAGTGTCTTGTAAGCAATCAACCTTTAATGAACATACAGCATCGTCATTATCAAAATGAGTTGTCATTATGATATAACTAAATATATGTATCTGCAAAAAAATGAAGGCGTTGAACAAGAGCAAAAAAACATCTGTCATAAATTTGAGTTAGCATCATTCCTAAAAAATATTAACAATAAATAAACATCTCACAGGTGCACACCTGTTGCTGCACACTGGTCATCGGCTGGCTAGAAAAAGACAATACACATTTCCTTATCGCTCTTGTCTTTGAATGTTCATCCTCTTCTTCAATAGAACCTGTTTTATTTACTGTCCGTTTATCACAGAAATGTTTGATTATTTTAGCAGCACCACGAATAATAGTTTTATTCAAAACTAAAACAGCCGATTACCTTAAGTGATTATATAATTTATTATATATTTGCATTCCGATCCTCAATGCAGCTATGTCCGAAGTCCCATATTGTAGATTCTGTGTAGCTCAAATCCTAGTCTCGCATAGTTATTATATTCTTATATTTTATTAGATTATTTAAAATTGCTATCAGGGTGTAAACTGGACCGGGGGATTAGAATTTCATCCCACCTCATGTACCACATGTGATGTGATGACAAATAAAGATTCCTTGATTCCTTGAAGTGATGTGGTAATGTAAACATCTGTTTACATTACATGAAATCTTGAAGCAATAGTATTCTTAAGGAACATTGTGAAACTCTTACATCTTATGTCAAACTCTGCTTCTTACACCCAGCAGATGCAGGTGATACTTTTGATTGGTGAAAGCTGGGCACAGCTCGTTTTGTTCCCAGTGTCACGGTTGTTTTTGTCTGGGAGCGCTTCTTTTGCTCACCAACCCGTGTCGGATCAGTCTCCTCGGGGGTTTGGAGACACGTCCTCCTACAAAGCTGTCAGCTTTTGTTGTTGAAGGCCTCGGAGAGGCAGCGACAGCATCAACATCACGGTGAAGGGTTTTGGGTCGGCGTGGAAAACCATCCCAGCTATCGATCACCCCTATAGAAATCAGTCGAAGCATTCCGGAGGAACGAATGAATCTGATCACTAAAGCGCAGAAACGAGTTTGCAATGCAACATTTAACTGTCTGTTGGGTTTATAATGTGGGCAGATCGTTTTATTAGTAACCCGGCCTGACAATTTTTCACTTTTTATATTTTATCTCTTTGATATTGTCGGATCCTGCTAAGCCAGCTAGCTGGTAAAGCTAACTGTCAGTTAGGGCGCCGTGGACTCTGAGCTCCCTTCTTCTTCTTCTTCGTCGTTTTCTCTTTTTTCGTACTCACTCTTGTTTTGTCTCCGGTAATTTGCTTTCCTCGCCGCTTTTCTCCTCCTTCGCCGGCCGAGCTTCTGCCGGGGCGCTCGCGTTGTTCGCATCTTGCCTGCTCCCTCGTCTGGCTCGCTGCCGAAGCGCCTTTGCCGCCATGTTTCCTCAGGGCCGCCGATCTGCCGAGTCTCGCTTCGGTCATTTCCGTCACAGTTCGGTTATTGACGGACGGCTCCCCTCAACAATCTAGACTCCTCATCTGTGTAGTAGATTATCAATATTAATAGTTGTTTTGTGAAAAAAATAACACAATGTTTTATTAGTGTCTAATTTAGACAATAAAAACTTTTAAAAAATAATAATTTATATAATTTGTCTAAAGAGAAAAATGTTATGCATGTCCTGTAAGGTTATATGTTTAAGTACTTTATATAAATCTAACCTGGAGATGAAATAACCATAAACCAAATGTATTAAAATGTTATTAAAGTTTTAGCATAAATAATTACCTGGTTTAAACTCTTGCTTTCATATCTCTCCCCTTTATCGAATGATCTGCAAAATAAATAATTTAAATCTTTATATAATTTATCAGAACAATTAAGTTTTATTCCGTCCAACAACAGTAAACAAGTGTCTACCTTAGGTGATGTGGTATTTTCTTTTAAATGTCTGTTTAAATTACATGAAACCTTGAAGCAAAAGTATTACACAACAATACTACACTGCTGTGTGTAGTATTCTTGAGCATTCACTACAAATTTCTAACTTATTATTATATTTACAATCAGAAAGTTATGGGGAGGGACGTACTGGGTTTTTAACTAAATTGCTCGTTTTTTGTGGTATTCCATTTAAAGGCCTGCTTCAAAAAAACCTGTATGCTTTGATTTTGTTGTTTCATAGTTCCACATACTTCCCTGTTTTAATTGCAATGAAATACAGAAAGCACTTGTTCATGTTAAATACATGCCCTACAATTTAATTTATCATCATAAACTATTATACAGTAAACATAATCTACAGCATTACCTAGAATTTGTATCCCCAGCTCAAGAAATGCATATAATTGTCTGTTCCAATAGTTCAAACTACAGTGGTCTGGAAGTGTCACAGCAGACAAAAGCCACAACGCTACAAAATAAATTTTGCAGAGCCCCTAAATAAAAGATGCAACACTACAAAATAAAAGTCACGGCACCTTAAATCGAAAGCCACAACACTACAAATTGTTTTTTTTTTTCGTGAGTCGTCTAGCTTTATTATATATGTCTACGTTTTTTGTTGTTGTTTTTTTTCTTTCTTTTTTTTTATTATCACCATCATATTCAACAAACATGGTATCGGCAACAGAAGTACATAAATCTGGAAAACCTGCTTCCATACACACACAACAACAAATAAATAAATAAAAGAAAAAACTAATTGAAAAAGAAAAAAACGTTAATGGTTATCCATCAGTTTCAAATTGTTTATCAAATTATACATTTCTCCAGCTTGTTCTTCGTCCATCAATTTTAGAGATGAGAAGAGGTGACAGAGTTCTTTGTGACAAGTGGGGAAAGATGGTTTGGTTTGAGGAAAACGACATTTGTGAATGAAAAACATGATAATTATCACATTTAGTAGCCTTTCAAATTTATTTTATTTTCTCGGAGTCCCAAAAATAATGTCTTCAGGTAAGTTTGGAATTTTAGGGAAAAGCCAGCAGTGCACATCATCCCATAAAGCTTTACAAAATACACAATCATAGAAAAGATGTTCAGTCGATTCAATATCAATATCATCAGTGTTATCATCAATAGCAAATGGAAGCCTGAGGAATTCCTTAGCGGGATAAACACCTGAAAAGATTTTGAAGTGGACTTCCTTAGCTTTTGGAGGAATGGGAAGATTTAAATAATTTGTTCAATTTTTTTCCCTCTGAACCTTAGAGAAGAAATGCGATATAACATTTGGATTTGATACAAAAGGAAACAAAGTACTAGTAAAGCATTCCCTAATTTTTTAGTTTTTTAGTTTCTTATCTGTGATACTGAGCCCATTAATCAGAAGCCGGGGAAGTATATGGTTCTGTAAACAGGGTTCTCATAAAAACATTTAGCTGTACATAAAATATTTAGTGGGATAGCACTAAATATATATTTAATACTGACGTCTTCAAAAGACATAATACCTCCATTATTTAATAAATGCATCACAGACCAAACACCTTGTTCTAGCCAATTATGAGCAAAGACTGATTTGTTATTAATTTCTATGTAACGGCAATTCCACAATGGAGTATTTTGTGGGCTATAGTTATGTTTGCAGATTAATCTCCAATATAATAAAACTTGCTGGTGAAAGAAGGAAAGTTTAACAGGCAGTTTTTTTATGTCAAAGTCACATATAAGAAGTAAACTAACTCCGCCCAAATTTGAAAATATCTTACATGGAATATGGAACCATAATTCATTTCGATTTGTTAAAAAAGACCGAAGCCAATTTATTTTTAAAGTGCCATTCATGCAGGAAAAGGTAAGAATGAAACACTAACTCCCTTAAACTGAATTCAGAACAGAAAAACTGACCTCTAACCATATAACAAGATTATATCAAAAAGATTTCTCAAACCTGTGAATAATTAAATTTGTCTTTTTAGAAATCCTTATTATTTTGCCTATTTAATCAAAAGGAATTTTAGAAAGAGGAACACAACTCTCCTCGAATCATAAGCCTGCACCTTGTGTTCTGGTGCACTAGTGTGTGATTACCACACACCACTGGATCTTCAGTCAACTCCGATGATGTAGCCGACATGTCCTCGGTAGTAGACATCTTTTCCCTCGTTCCTGGCTCGCTCCGTTTCGGGCCGGACTGCAGCTCTTGCCTCCCGATCCACTTTACAGAAATCTTGCTTGAAGTGGATACCCAGCTCCTTGCACACCTTGGAATCTTTGGTGAGTTTCCAGAAGGCGTCTCGGTTGTGTCTCATGATGAACTGAATTAGTATTTGGCGATGTCTTCCGTCTTCTTTTTTCCCCAGCCGATGCGCGATGTCCACTGTGTTGCCGATTGACGAGGCCCAGTGCGGTGCAATCTTGGCTAAGATGTCAATGACTTCTTTGCGGGTATCTTCGTTAATTTTTTTCTATGAATTCCTGAGTTTTTAAATTCCAACGGCGTTTATAGCGGTCGAGTTCCAACAATCTTCTCTTTATCTCCGCTTTTTCTTTGATGAGTGCAGGAAAGTCTTCTTCCAGGCCAGATACTTTCGTTTTGCAGTCTTTTTATATCAGCTGCATTTATAGGCACAGCGAACACAACCTTAGCACTACTAAGGAAGATAATATTCTTAAGTATGTAATATGTCTTCCTTATTTCCAGGCTCAAGGGGACGACAAAAGAGCAGCAAGAAGAAAGAAAATGGCAGTTCAAGTTTGGTTTTTCAAAAAAAGAGAACCAGTTAAAGCTGCCATCCAGTCGTTTGTGACAAAATTATGTCAACTCATATAGCCTGTGCCCTGGTGGAAACTTTTGTAGCCTGCAAATGAAGTACAACTGGGATCCTCTGGATCTACGTCAGCATCTTTAAAAAGTTGCTCTACATCTATCCGATCTGTTTCAAGGATTCAAGGAGACTTTATTGTCATTTCAACACATGATGGTACATGAGGTGGAACGAAATTACATACTCACGGTCCCGTTCCCCCCAAGAGCTAATATTAAAATAGATAAAATAAGTTAAAAAATTAAAATAAATAAAATAGAAGTAAAGTAAATAAATAAATAAAATAGGAATATACGGTAGTGTCTCAGTGCGGGTATAGTAAGGTGTATTGTCCGTGCAGTGGTTTGTTCAGGAGGAGTTCAAGAGTCTCACAGCTTCAGGAATGAAGCTGTTTCTCAGACGGGTTGTTCTACACTTGATGCTCCGCAGCCTCCTGCCTGAGGGGAGCGGGAAAAAAAGTGAGTGTGTTGGATGTGTGGGATCCTTCCTGATGCAGGTGGCCCTTTTCCTGCATATGGAGGTGTAGATGTCTGTTGTGCTGGGGAGGCTGACTCCAACAGTCCTCTGTGCAGCCTTCACCACCCTCTGCAGAGCTTTCCTGTCTGCAGCAGAGCAGCTTCCATGCCACACGTTGATGCTGGAGCACAAGACGCTCTCCACCACACATCTGTAGAAGGAGGTGAGGACTGAGCTCCCGAGTCCAGCTCGACTGGACTCGGGAGCTCGAAGAGTTTGTGTCTCTTGTGATTTTCTTCCACAGTATATATTTTTTTCCATCGTATTTTGGTAACAAAACACTGCGTTTATCAGTAAAACGAGAGATACTATCTTAGTTTTTATGGGAAAAAAAGTCAGGACACCGTATTATTCTGACAAGCTTTAATAATAAAACAACCTAGCAGAAACAACTCTGTTTAGAAGGCTCTGATACATTAAACTTATTGATTAATGTTCTGATAGTGATAGACTTTTACACACTAAACATAATAACAGCAACTTTTGCAGGCTCATGTAAAACAAGAACAGGTTTTGTAATGATACGTAATTATTTGAATGAGGCAGACATCATAAGTTTACTGTTTTTACAGCTTTATGTTGGAATAGCAGCACAACTAGGAAAGTGGATTAATGCAATACCTGCGGTCTAATAATTTTGTTTTATAATAAGAGTAAAGGAAATGGCAGAGTATAGAAATAGCGAATAGTTTCAGATTCATATGAAATACAGAATAGATGGGTGATAAAAGGTTTGAGGAAGACAAAGCAGTCGACCATGTCAGGAATGGACGGCCAGGGTGATTGCAGAACATACGTTATCTTCACAGGGTGACAGTAGAGCAAAAACTAGCAGGATGTGGGGCTGAAATAAAAAAAAATGTTTTTAACGTTTTATGCATCTTTATTTACCTGTGAAGGAGTTTGCTTCTTCTACCTTGATAATCTGAGATGACTGGAACAGAAAGTGTAGCTCTCTGAAAGATACATCCTGAGAAAAACACCTTGCACTCTAGATCTAAGTTATATTTTTTATCTCATAATCACATTAACAATAAAAAACAAAACAAAACACAGCTACTTTAAGGTTCATGTAATTATTCATGAAAGGAGAGGGATTATTATAATTATTGTAGTATTAGGGATTGGGGGATAATCACACTCCAAACCAACCTGTTGATTGCAAATCATTTAAAATAATATGACAAATAGAGCAATATATGGCTGTTATAGAGTTTTATTTATAATTCCATAATGAATAAATCCTCTAAATACAAATACATGGTTTTAGATTCAGGGGAACAGAACAATTTTTCTTTAGAAGAAACCGTGACCTTTTAACTTGTAAAAAAAAAAAGTTTCTGCTACACATACATGTGTTAAAGACACGTTTGTTGACTTTACATATTTTTTTTAAGGTTTGTTAATTGACTTGCTCCTTAAACTGAGAATTGAAACAAACAGGAAGTCAGTACTGTTTACAAGTAGTGGAGGATTGAAATTGATAGGATTTCCTCCATTTTACACCCGTAATAACATGTATTGACATAATATTTTTTCATACCTTTTGTTATTATTAAAAAAAAATTTATCAGTAAAACGTATAATTTTTCTTATAATAAAATACTAAAAAAATAATGTTTTATATTTTCTGTATCAATTTGAATGTTAGAAAAAAGTCTTTGCATCATAATTTCCTATTGAATAAGTATCTTCAACAAACGAACAAAACTGGTTGAACAATAAGTTTATTTTAGGTTTAAAGTTCAAACATACACATTGATTTCGGTTACATTTCGAATTTACAGCACAACAACCCGCGCAAACGTTTGCCCATAGATTTTCTTATTCTCCAATAAAAATATCTTAAATCTTTAAACGGTTCGTGTGAAGCGCTACCTGATTGTGACCTGCAGGCGAGACGAGAGCAGCAGCTCCAGCTGCTTGTGAAACCTAAGGGCTTGTGTGTGCGACAGCGCGTGTGTGTGCGAGTGGTAGACAAGTCTGTAGCAGTAACTGGTCTTGCTCAGGTCAGGGTGCGAGAACGTGTCGATGAGCTTCACCTGCTCAACGGTCCCGCGGCCGGCCTCCCGGACAACGGCGTGGAACCTTTTCTCCTCCCACGCCGGCCCCGTCCAGAAGCTGACGTTGAAGCTGAAGGACTCGGGGTACAAGGAGAAAGGCTGGAAGGCCGTGCCCGGCGGCGGTCGGGGAGAAAACTGTTGTAGGAAGCGTGGGTCGTGACACCAGAGCAGAGGCCAGTCGGGCAGCGAGAACAAGACGACGGCGAGGAGGTCTAAATTTAGAGATGCTCTGACGGCGACGAGGCCGTCAGCGGCTTCGCTTGCCAACACCTGACCGATGAAACCCATCGGCTGAGCTGCCAGACGCAGGCCGTTCTCCTCAGTAACTATGGAGACCCCATAGGGGGAGAGGTGGGCTTCCAGCTCTTGTCCTATCAATTTAATTGCCTCATGTTCCAAAGGGAAAAAACCCGCTAAGAGAAACTCATGAAAGGCCGGCAGAGCCCATAGGCTGACAGGAACACTCTTGAACACAACGCCACTGATACCAAACAAGCTAGAAGCCCCACTACAGCCTTCCCAAGCTTGCTGCTTCTTACTGACCTCAGACTCAGACTTTTGAGTCTCTACATCATCACAAATATTTTGTTTGTCTACAAGAAGTTCCTCCAGTTGAGGAAGCAGTGATGGGCGCAGCATGTAAACACCCCCATCCTCCATGTTAACATCGCGGCAGCATACAGGCAGCACACTCTCAGGCCCTTTGCTCCTCACTCTCTCCGCCATGGTGGGAGTTAAATTGTCCTTCGTCTTTAGACAGACAGCATCTTTTTCTTGGACATCAGAGGCGAGTTGTTTCTGGAGTGGACAGATCCAGTAGCACTGCGAGCTGTCGACGTCGGGGCAGCATTTCTGCAGCTGTCTGGCTGATATGAGGAGGGGAGAAGGTTCTTCTTCCATTGATACTAGCCACCGTTTCCCTAGGCCTTTCAGAAGAAAGTCCTGCACCAACTTGATAGGATGGATGGAATCAGAACTGAGGAACCGCCTGAGATGAAGAAGGAGGTAGCAAAAAATGAAAAATTATACCTAGTATTTTTGTGTATTTTCAAATGAAATCCCTTATTACAATAGAATAAGACCAAAATATCTCACATGTTCATTTTCAGCAACCTATAGGAGTTTTTTTTTAAGTCAATACTTCTCCTGTATATATGTTTTCTTCTATTTTAAAATTGTTCTTGAAGAAAGTACTTTAAACAAGTATAACTTGATGAAACGTTACTCGTAAATTTGGCTTGTTTCGATTGTACTAAAATATTTGCACTGAACACCCCTTGTGTGTCTGCAGAGTATATATATCGTTAAGGTCTCGGAGTTTCAGTACCTGCACACATAATCGCTGAGTTCGACTGGTATGTCGTAGCGGACCTTCTCCCCCTGGACGAGCTCCTCCATCTGAACTACGTGCACCAGAGTGAAGGGGGCGCTGCGTGTAAACACATGCAGCAGAGCTTTCTCCACATGGAATCCCTTATCTTGGCTCCTGCACGACAACAGCACGAACATTAAACAGCGACTGGTTTCCTAAACACAGGAGGTGGGTAGAGTAACCAAAAGTTGCACTACTTCAACGTTTTTTCACTTAAGTCAAAGTATAAATCAACTACTAGCACTTTGTAAAAAAGGCTACAGATTTAATTTTCAAACATGAAAAGGCTACAGAGACAAGTATGTTATAAATATATATATATATTTATATTCAGACGCCTTTAAATTATTCACTCTTTGTTTCATTGCAGCCATTTGGTATAACCAAAATGTTCATTTATTTTCTCATCAATGTTCACTCAGCACCCCAATCTTGACATGAAAAAAACAGAAATGTAGAAATTTTTTGCAAACTTTAAAAAAAAGAAAAATATCAAATGTTTTTCTTTTTTAATAAATTATCAAAAAAAAATTCTTCAGAATTTCTTCATCTGAAATCCAGCAGAATAAAATATTTTTTTTAGATTTAAATTTTCGAAATCTAAATCTATACATAAACCTAAAGCTGTATATCTGGACGAATGGGACATCACCTTCTTCACATAGAAGCCAGCCTTAGAATAACAAATACGTCTGTATCTCATCAATGTTTTTTTTCTTCTTCTATTTATTTTTTGTCTTAATTCATTAAAGTTTCTCACAGTGGGCTGAGTATTCTGAAGGTTTACTAAAGTAAGAGTAGCAATGCGTACTAAAATTACTCAAGTAAAAGTAACACATTTGGTAAAACTACTCCTAAAAGTTTTTTTTTTCTCCCCAAAACGTAACCAGTGAGTACACACCTGTGATAAACTCATGCCCAAAACCAAGCAGAGGAACACGATCCTACGCTGCAGCTCTCACCTTTGCTTCTTACCTGTATCCGGTGCACTTGTAGCTTGGGAGCTTGTCGCTTTCGAACCGACGCACGGCGCTGAGAACGAGCTGAGCTTCGGCCGCCATGGCGCTCACCTGCCAGCTGTTGTGCCACTCGCGCTGCGGCCGGTCCGCCGGCGTCCCGCCTTGTCCGTTGCACAGAGCGACGTGAACCTCCCCGTCCTCCGCCAGCACCTCAACACAACTGGTGACAAAACAACATAAATTTAAATCTGAAGTGCTTTGGATAGACATTAAATAGTGCATGAAAGAGAATATCGTTTCATTTTAATTTGCAGCGTGTAGTGCAGCCTCCCAAATATATCTTATTTTTACACTGAAATATGTTCCTTGCAGCATTGAGGCGTGCTCAACATGATATGCAGCATAATTTATTTATTTATTTTTATCAAATTGTATCATCAAAGGACCCTGATACTTCAGTTTCTATAGCCGTCCTACCTGATATATAATCTGTTGGGTGTTTCCGTGCATTTGAGGTTAGATTTGTATCATTTCACACCTGGTAAAATATGAAACCTTTGTTATTATGCCCGGGAAAGCTTCCTTTTAACCATGACTGTAAGATCGTACATCTACAAAACAGAAGAAAAAAAGTGCTAAATTTGTAAGTTAGCAATGCTAACAACTGAGCTGGTCCCCTTAAATTAATGAGGTATAAAGCAGAAAAGCAGTGTTGAGTCTAGCTTGAAGTCTGAATCCAGAACTAAAGGATTTACCTTGGTTTCTTTTGAATCTATTTATTAAAAAAATGTCTTATAGATTTAACCTAGAACCAATAGGAATTAATGCACTAAGTGAGGATAAATATTGAGTTATGGTTTTGATTTTCACGTGAGCTTACATCCGTTTGAAATACCTAGGGTTAGAGGTGATGTGTATGACATTTTTTTACGTCACACATGTGTTGCTCTCACCAAGATAAATTCCTTGTATGTGTAACATACTTGACGAATAAAGTGATTCTGGTTTCTGATTTCTGATTTTGTTCCGCTAGAGCGACGAAAAACTTGGAAACATACTTAATAAATGCAGTGTCCCCGTGTGGTGATAGAAAACACATTTCTTATTGTAACTTGTGTCATTAGAAGCCCATTTAAAACTGTTTTCCAGAGGCACAATTAGTTAGATTTGTTTTATCGATGTCGCGATCATACAACCAGATATCGTGATGGTAATTTTTCATATCGCTAACGCATCGATCCATCCATGCGATGTTCTCTGGCTCCAGATGTGCACAAAATTCATGGTGGATCTCTTTAGTTTCAGTTAAAAAAATGACCATTGGTGACCATGTTTTTCATGCAAAGCCTGCATGCAGTCACCTGAGGAAGAAGTTCCTTAGAAGCTCCCTGTTCCTTTTCACCCCACTCTTCCTCCCACAGTGGGGGAAGTTGAACACCACTCTGTCAAACACCTGCTCCTTCAGGGTAACACACTCCCCCAGCTTCGTGCAGTCCACCTCAAACAAAACAGTTCCTCCTGAAAGAACAAACAAACAAACAAACACAACAACAAAAACCACACCAGCTGAAATGAGGGCGTGGACCCAGCAGCAGCCAGACAGACAGCCAGCACAGCTGCGGGGTACCTGTGTCCATGATGGCCTGAATGTTGGCGGCTGCACCCCGCTGCTGCAGCGCCTCCTGCTGGTGCTGCAGGCTGGTGGCCGTCAAGGTGCTCCCTGCCTCAGGCTCCGGCTTACACAGCGAGCGGGAGAACGAGAAGTTCCCCTCTCCCACCAGGAGCACGGACCGTGAAGGCGACATGACGGAAACACTCGGACCGGAATAAGAAATATCCCCCAACAGTAAAAAAATAAAATAATAATCAAAAAACACTATAATAATAATTATAGTATTTAAAAAATAATCAAAAGTAAAAATAATGAGTCCTAAACTGAAACTCTCTGGTTATCATAAACTATTATTTGCAGCTGATTTCAGAGAGGAAACTGAAGCCGAGCTGCTTCGCCTCCAGCTGGAGTCGCCGCTGGTGTCACAATGCACGTGTCCGACGAGAAACAAACCTTCAATCGACGTTACGCACTTTTTCTCCCACCTCCTAGGAACGGAAGACCTGGCTCCAATAGATAATGAATAGTCGTCTTTCAGCATTTCTCTGTGGTTGCATGGGAACGCTGTGATTTGTCGGCCTCTTTTTCTGTCGATGTTTGTGAGGAGGGAAGGATTTGCAGGAGCGCCGCGCAGCATCTTTATCAGGCAGAAATCTGCAGCATCACTTCAGCTCATCCGCATATCTGGGAGGAAAATCCCCCTGACAGGGTTTCTGATGCGCGGTTCTCTGGTTCTTGTAGGATTTTAAGGTACCCTGACTGCCTGGAGGAGGTCATCAGAATTGCTGCAGTTAGTCATGGAAACAGCTTCTCCATCTCAGTCATAACTACAGATATGGCCTCAATCACCAATTCAATTGTTTAGATTTTCCTCATAATGCAATCTAAGTCTTGCATCTTTGCTGTGGACATCTCTTATATGTTTGTGCTTTTCCCTTCTCTTGTTCTGCAGGGTCTTAGGTTACAGCTTCATATAAGTGCTTATACAGACAGCAGGTATGCAGATAAATGTCCTAAAGGATTTGTTTGTCTTTATGTCGTTCAGGAAGCAGTGTGCCCACATGGGCAGCGTCCTGGCCTTGTCTTCCAACCAGGGCCATCAGAACTGGCCTTTCACCAAGGATCCTCTTCCCTCTCGCTGGGACGTACATCCTGCCCACTGGGACCGTCCGCCACGCTGGGAGAGGAGGGATGGACGCCTACCCAACCCTGGCAGCTTTCACTCCCTCCACAGGAGCTGCAAAGGTAGCTCTGGGGTTGTAAACCAAGAAAACATGCTTCACGGTTTTCATTGCACGATTTTAAAGGTTGTATTGTATTTACCTGTGATTTTAGTGAAATGCACCCTCACAAAAAAAGCGGATAGTCATGCTTGCGTGCGACAACTGTTTGTATTCATCTCCGAGTCCATCAGTAAAAGCTGCAGGTCTTCTGGTGTCTGCTTTCTTTGCACATGTAGACATCTTAAAATCTTCCGTCTTTGTTCACTATTGTTCTCTAAAAAAAACCTCCAAGCTATTATAGAAAAACTGAAATAAGAGAAGGTAAATATGACCCACGTCTTACTTTCTCTCATCAGTGTAAACATCCCAATAGCGATCTTTTTAGCCTCCAAGACATTAAAACTCTGCCGCTTCCATATGTGGCACTACATCGGACATGTATTGTATTAAAAGGGGTAATAATATAAATTAAAACTATACTTTCCAGATTCCTGTTTGGAAAAAAAAGTTGCTTTTTCCATCTGCCTATTGCATAAAATCCTATTATGAAGTTTGAGGTTGTGACATGTGGAACAGAGGTATCAAATACTTTCCACTGCAATGTTCAACATGATATTTCTGTTTTTGTTACGCTTCCTTGATCCCATCAGAGGTTTTCCCCCATCAAATCGAAGGTGTCAAGATGATCATCAATAAAACGTTGAGCAGCTTTTTTAAGGTGACTCTTCACCACGTCATTTGGTACATCAGGAAACAATGTTTGATGTTTTGCTAAAGTGATGAGTCTGTTTCCAGGTCAGCCATACTCTCCACCTCAGTGCTGTAAGTCCCTCCTACTACCGGTTCCACGTGGAGCATCTGCAGTCTGATGACTACAGCAAGGACAAGGTTGGGCCCAAATAATCTGACAGTACATATGAGTTACGGAAAAAAATAAAATAAAAAAATATATATAATTTTAAAATATGTGTTTGTGTTTTTTTCACTAGTTTTTAAATAAATAAATATACATGTATTGTAGCTATTCATCCATCCCTTAAGAGTGGAAATAATACTAAAATAAAGCAGAAGTAGTTTAAAACTTTTGTATGAACAATGGCCAAAAATAATGAGCAGAGAACTCTGTAAATATGTAGGTGCTATCAAAAGAAGTGTTCCTTGTCCAATTTTAGGACGCACCAGCTTTGATCGGTGAGATGGACTCCTCAGGTAGTCTGAACGCTTACGCTCTCCTTCATCTCACCGAGCGTGTTCGAGCCAGAACGGTATTCCAGGTGAGCTTCTTTGTGTCTTTTCGGGCCGTCTATCTCCATCTCACTTGCTGCATGAATTATGAAAAATTTCAGTTCAGTTTGTTTATGTGTACAACGGATATCGTCTTGAGCACCTAATTAGACAAATATCCTCTGTCCAGTCATAGATATATTATGCAAGTCCGTTTGAAAACTTTCCATTCTAAGGAAATCCGATCCTTCTTGTGAAACTGATGGATGTTGTTTCATCATAATCTGAAAGCCTGAATTCTGTTTCAGACCCAGCAGTCTCAGTTCGTAACCTGGCAGTTTGAAACCGAGTACCGAGGGAGCGACTTCACTGCTGCCGTGACAGTGGCCAACCCAGACGTCCTAAGAGAGTCGGGTGAGTCATGTCTCAGTTGAAAGAAAGCTTTAGCATAGCCACAAAAGTATAAAACGTTTACTTAGGTATGTATAAGAACGTTTAAATAGGGATGCATCAATATGCGATAGGAAAATTTGGTCAGAAGCCGGAATTAATACTGCAGTTGTGGCTGATAACCGATATCGAATACTATAAATGCGTCACTATCCTTTGGATACCTTGAAAAACGCCCCACGATCCTGACATCCATCGGCTTTACTATCACTGTCTCTATCCCATCCGGAAACACAAACTTAAACAGCAACAAGATAGGAATAAATATCGGTTGCTAATATCAATATATGTTATCTGTTGATACTGATATGTATAAAAAAGACTATACCAATACATCGTGCATTCCTAGTTTGAATGGTCAAGTGCGTGGTTTTTTTGAGTATTTTCAACTAATGTTCGTTATGTCTATCTATCCGTTTGCATTTTGTGTTGCAGTGATCCTGGTCGCGCACTTTCTGCAGAGTGTGTCGCCTGGCCTGGTGCTAGGAGGGGAGCTGGTGTACCACCGAGGACGAGCGGAGGAAGGAGGGATTCTGACCCTGGCTGGACAATACTCACGTTAGATATTATTTTAAAGGCACACGTCACTTTTATAGGCACGCCATCTGTTACTGCTTTGTACAGTTCTTTTTTAGCATACTTAGTTTAAGCCTTTGACATTTCATGAGGTTGAAGATAAAGAGGTGGGATATATATATAAATAATCACGTTCTAAAGCACTCTCTCCTTCGACCTGCAACGCAGATTATCTGCAGAATTTTGTCACATTGACTAAGAAAGCCTCTAAAAAAGACGGACTTTGTGTCTGGTAATTCATTTGTTTGTTTGTTTGCTGTTTTAAATCATCCTAATGATGACTCATTTTCATTTTTTTTGTGCAGATTCCACCAGCTTGTTACACAAAATGTGATTATATTATATAATTATGAATGTTAGGGGTGTCTCTATGTTGTATTAATATTAACTCAATCAGTCCAATGTTAGCCAAAAGACAAATATCAAATTATATCTGCATCCATATCCGATGTAAGCATTTAAATCCAAGCAGTCTGTTCCATCATGTCTATTTAGTAGTGCCTGTATCCAGCATGCAGGTCCCCCAATAACAACGACGTCTCCTATAAAAGTAGCAATGAGTTGAAGCGAAAAGACGCTGTTCCTGGTCTTTAAAGGCGAGGTTTAGACCATCTTCATCCTTTGCCACAATCTTTCTCACTCTTTCTCTGGACTAGTGGGCAGTAACTAAGAACAACTTGATTCATCAGTTATGGTCTTTCCACACCTTACAGACTTAAAGGGCCATGTGTTAGTAAGTAAAAGTGACCAGAAACATTACATAAACCATATACAAAAAGACTATAACTTTATTTCTTGATATGTATCACTAGTAATGTAAACTATTTTTGCACCACTTAACAGCAAGGCTTTCCTTATAGAATAGTAATGAATAGTTTATAGATATGTCATCTATAAAAACTTTATAAAGGATTAATAATTTTACGGTTTGCAGTAACAAAGGCAAGAAAGACACAACAAAGTTTCTTGCCAAATAGTGAGCTGTTTTTTAATTTAATTTTTTATTTTTTTTTGAATACTAACAGATGTTTGTAATGAAATGATAAAGTACAATATGAAATACTAAAAAGTGTGTTTTATAATTGCATACTTTGCATAAAAAGTAGTAAGTAATATATAAGATCTAAATATATATATATATATATATATATATATATATATATATATATATATCAGAACTGATTAGGCACACTATTCGGCAAGAAACCAGTCTGTTTCGTCTCTTTCTCTATTAATGCATAATAAACACAAAACAATTTTTGATACTATTTATTAGCCAGTAGGGGATCCCTAATGTAAATTGGTTTCACTATTTTGGGGTTGTTGTATTTGTGCGTTTGCCTAAACCTGGGAAACTTCTCTTTATGTCGTCGTGTTGCCATGCAGGACCAAACTGGGTTGCAACCCTTAATGCAGGGAAAGGTGGCGCCCACGCCAGCTACTACCACAGAGCCAACAAACAGGTATTCAAATACGGAGCTAAACTGATGCTTGTTTGCAACGAGTTAAAGTGAATTTCTGTTACCAGATCCAAGTCGGGGTGGAGTTTGAAGCCAGCACCAGGACACATGAGACCACAACGTCCTTTGGGTACCAGATGGAACTCCCGGAGGCCAACATGGTTTTTCGAGGTAGCCTAAGTTGATCTTGACTAAAGTTAGCAACTGCAATAAAATAAATGTCTCAAATCTGTTTTTATGGCATATTTCCAGGTATGATCAACACCCGGTGCATCATTGGAGGTGTGCTGGAGAAGCGTCTTACACCGCTCCCTGCCACCCTGATTATGGGAGCCTTTGTGAACCACAGAGGTGACAAGCTGCAGGTCGGTCTGGGCGTTAACGTGGGATGACCGGCTGCTTACTGGGATTACAAAAGAACAAACCAGAGACTTAAGTTTGAGTGTTTTTAAAATGCTCTGATCGGAAAGGTGCATCGCCCTCACCAAAACCCTGTTGGTTCAACTCCAAGTATCTCACCTTGCAACCTACCTCTCAACAACAAAGTGATGTTTTCTTGTTATGGTCAAAGCAATGGATGATACTGTAGGAGGGTGCATCACCTTCTGTGCTATGAAAAGTGAAATTGTAGTGTATACTTAGGTTAATAGTTTTATACAGTAGGTGGTCGCGAAGATTATATATGCATAAAAATCAGAAAAAATAAGACTTTAAATTCTTTTTAGTGAACTACTTAGAATTTATTAATTATCAATTATTCAGCAAGCCTTTTCTAAAAGAGAAAACACAAGTATGGGGGTGTTTTGAAATTAATATAGGTAAGATTCTCAATGAAATACAGAAGAGCAGAGAAAATATCTTATCAAAAAAAGACTTGAATCTGGCATTTAAGTCCTATCTAACAAATTAAAAATATTACAAATCTGTAATGTGTGTTATATGTAATGAAACCAAGGTTTAGGGGGCAAGATGACTGTACTTTTTTTTCCTGACGTGATTTAATAAAGTTGCAGCTTAAACCTTTATCCTTGATTTTTCATCTATTGAAAACATCAGACCCAAAGTCCCGTGAAATTTTCCACCTACAAACTTTAAGGATTTGGATTTGGATTCAGCTGCCCTCTAATGTGATACCTCTTATTAATATTAATGGGAGTGTAATGAAAGATTTCACCTGGGTTTTGTGAAGGCACATTTACTGAAAACAAAGGCACAATGAAAACTAAAGAACACAGCAGACAAGTCAGGGATAAAGTTGTGGAGAAGTTTTCAACATCTCTCGAAGAAGTCTCTCGGTTTATCGTTAAAAATTAAATTGGAAAGTGTGGCAAGGACATAATAGCGAAGAGTTTGAATCAACAACTTACAAAAAAGAAAAATGGTGAAATACATAAGAAAATAGGATAATTTAATTGGATTCTCCTATTTACTACTACAGGAGTAAAAAAGGGAGAATCCAACAAGTAGTGACTGGCGTAATGTGGTTAAATACTGGGAGGTTGAACACTACAACAATGGAGAGGTTTCACATCATCATGTGTCATTGTTTTGCCACAATTAGATTCATCACCTCATCACTGTTCATGTACTTCCATCCAACTGCAGGCAACCCGGAGATCAGAATTTTACCACGCCATGCGCCGGTGCTCATGGGAAATGCAGTCGTCCTTCAGGAAAAACACTACTGCTTTTGTCCACACTGGCCGCCGAAATCGACCGAAACACAAACTTTAGTGTTGCTTTAAACACAATAATAATAATAATACTAATAATAATAAAGAAAACAGTTTTCTATTTACAAAAAGAAATAAAATAAATTCGGAGGTGAGACAGGAATTAATTTTGATGTTTTTATTGAAAGCTTAAAATGATTAACATACTGTACATATATACAATGAAAAGTACATTCAGATATTACATTTGTAAACACTTAATTTGCTAATGCCGACGTTGGTCACGGGGTCCGGTATCTGAGCAGCAAACAAGAACTCGGTCTCTTATTTCTCCTTGAATAAAGATGAAAAGAATCCTCTTCCTGTTTCACCTCTCACTCTCAAAGACTTGCTTCTTTGGAGTCCTCCAGGGTTTTCCTTCACTTGCTCATCTGCTTTCTTCTTCTCCTCTTCCCTTTGCAGCACTTGTTGATTGATGACGAACCGCATGTCCTCCTGCAGTGATGCCAAAGGATACCAGTTAGAGCTTACACCTCCTAACTAAAGCAAAGCATTGTTATTTTAGATCCTAATCAGTAACTGGACATCAACACAGAGACACACAGGACAAACAACCGCGCGCAGACTATACCACCCCTGAGAGCAGAGACCAGGTAACCTTTCTTGCTGAAACCCATTCTTCCACCATTCAACCTTATTTTTGATAAATTTAAGTTTTTAAAACTGAGAGAAGAAAAATTGAGGCTAGATAGATTGCAACTGATGGGAGTAAGCATTTATATACACCCTCCATAATGAACAGCAGCTACTTGGGTTTTTGGTGATTCAAACTAATATGGAAGCATAGAGCTACAAACTTAGCAAAATAAAAATAAAAAATGCATTGTTGTACAAAAAATATATATTTTAAGCCTATCCCCTGACCTTTACGGATCAAGTTGCCTCCGCTTCTCATTCTTGTCACTTCGCATTACTAAACATAAGAAAGATATGGCCATACCTAACCCAACATGCTACCCAGCTCCTGGTTCAGTCTATGGTTATCTCCCGCATTATAACGCTTCAATCAGCCCAAAAAGACTCATGTCACCCCTCTATTCATGGAGCTTCTTTGGTTACCCCTGGCTACCCAAATCAAATCGTAAGTCTGATAGATCCCAGTTTGTTCATCTAAATGACAAATCTTCTCCACATTGTAAGGTGACTTGTGTAGTACCACAGGGGTCTGTACTTGGCCCAATTCTATTTACTGTATACATGGAATATTGGAAAAATCATCAGACAGCATGATGTTAATTTCCACTGTTATGCTGATGATACACAACTGTATTTATCTATAAATCCTGATGAATCCAGTCTGTTTGGGAGATTACAGGCATGTCTAGATGACATATAAATGTGGATGACTTTAAACTTTCTGCTTTTGAACTCTGAGAAGACAGAAGTTGTTATCTTTGGACCAGAACCTCTAAAAATGAAATTGCTTAGTCAGCCACTTCACCTGGATAGAATCAGGTTGGCATCTGGTGACAATGTAAAGAACCTTGGTGTTATTTTTGATCAGGAAATTTCTTTCAAGTCTCATATAAAACAGGTCTGTAAGATTTCCTTCTTTCATTTTAGGAATATAGAAAAAATTAGAAATCTTCTCTCTAGGACAGATGCTGAAAAGCTAGTCCATGCATTTGTTACTTCAAGGCTGGACTATTGTAACTATTTATTAGCAGAAAGTTCGCAAAATGCAATTAAAAGTCTACAGTTGGTCCAAAATGCTGCAGCAAGAGTTCTGATGAAACTTAAAACGAGAGATCATATCTCTCCAATTTTAGCTTCCCTCCATTGGCTCCCTGTCAAACTTAGAATAGATTTTAAGATTCTTCTTTTGACATATAAAGCCCTCACTAATAAAGCTCGATCGTATATCAGAGATCTGATTTCTCCTTATGTCCCTAACAGAGCACTTCGCTCTCAGACTGCAGGTTTACTGGTGGTTCCTAGAATCTCTAAAAGCACAATGGGAGGCAGATCTTTCAGTTATCAGGCTCCTCCCCTGTGGAACCAGCTTCCAGCTTTAGTTCGTGAGGCAGACACCCTGTCTAGTTTCAAATCTAGACTTAAAACCTTCCTGTTTGATAAAGTTTAGTTAGGAAGAGGTAGAGAAGACAGCCTAATCCGGTTGGGGAGGAACTCAGTCTTGACAGACGGTTCTCCTTTGCTCTACCTTCTTCATGTCTCACTCTACAGGGTTAAGTTATTTAAGTTTTTCTATGGTTATGCTGCTATAGGCTTAGACTGCTGGAGGACAATCTGACCACTTCTCTCTCTGCTACTTTCTTCCTTTGTCCAATCTACTTAGTTACCGTTATTTCAACCTTGTTAACCTTTTGTTTTCTCTTAGTGTTCTTCTCTCCATAGTAACCACACCTGGGCTGGCGTTCTGTTAGCTGAGACAGCTTCTTGGAGGAGAAC
>JAVLVB010000780.1:1710564-1762673 GCA_032876305.1 Orestias chungarensis | reverse complement strand
TTGTGCTTCTATTTTAGTTTTCTGTCTTTTCAAACCCCCAGTCGGTCGTGGCAGATGGCTGCTTGTACTGAGCCTGGTTCTGCTGGAGGTTTCTTCCTGTTAAAGGGGAGTTTTTCCTCTCCACTGTTGCTTTTTCAAATTGATTTGTTATGATGTATCTTCGATTTTAATTGATTTTCTGTGAAGTGCCTTGAGACGACACCTGTTGTAAATTGGCGCTATATAAATAAACTGATTCTTGATTTTATATATATATATATATATATATATATATATATATATATAGAGAGAGAGAGAGAGAGAGAGAGAGAGAGAGAGAGAGAGAGAGAGAGAGAGAGAGAGAGAGAGAGAGAGAGAGAGAGAGACACGTTTTGCACTACAACATTTAAATAGTAAGGATGTGATAACAAAGCAATTTTCATGTTAGGAGACAATTTTAATTTTTAACACATAGATTTTTGAAAAACTTTCCACATCTTCAAGAAACCTATTAAGACTAAAATGTTGATGAAATTTTACAGCCACATTTTCACAATAATAAACCTTACTTTGACTGAACCCAATCATGTTATTGGACAAAAAATATGTATTTCAAGCTTATTAAGATCTTACAGTTGAAATACCTGAAAGGTTTCTGTATTTCGTGTGCTTTTGATGATCGGCACAGATGACCACAGGATTGTATAGATTACATATTATGTGTTTATGTTTGAAACAAAAGTGTTTAATCTGTTCTGACTCTCATGAACAGACTCACCTGCCAAGCTTCTAGTTCTTGAGACAGCGCCACTTTGTGTTTGACGGTGTTGAGAAGCTGCTGGGTGAGCGACTCTTTCTCCTGACGAGCTTTGGCCAGTTCGCTCTCCAGAGAGCTGGATAGAAAAAGTCACTATGAGCCTTCAACACATTTTTCAGTTGCAAACAAAGTCTTAAATGTTTTTAATGTTTGCAGCATCACCTGTAGCTCGGCTTCCCTTCTTCTCTGAAAGGCTTTATTTCTTCCCCTAGACACTCAAGTTCTTTTTGCTGAGATTGGAGCTGCAAACATTGACAATAGTTTAAATTTAGTTCATCTTTAAATAAATATTGGAAATATGTATATAAAACCGAAATAACAAAACACCAGTTTTACCATCAGAAGTATTATTGAATATTTCTTTACATGGTTTTTGTTAGGATTAAAAACGATAAAAAATTTTTTTACTAATCATGCTCCCAGAAAACATTTTAAAAATATATTTTTCAGTGTCTAAATAATGCAGTTTCCTTTTAAAACGTGACCGGCTGCTTTATTGAAATGAATGCTGAGCTGGTACGGAGGTCTGAACGTACCTCCTCCTTCAGCGCTTGTATTTCTTCATCGTTGGCCTGTAGTGCTGAGGAGTGAGCCAGGAGAGCCTCTTTAGCCTATAAATGACAGCAAACACACGGAGCACCAAACGTTCAGGCAGATTTCATCTTAGCCTGTTCATATAAGGTTTCTACCATGAACCCGTTGTAGAAACCAGTTGGTTGCAGTCCCTTTTAACAATACAGGGATGTGAGTAGAGGGTTAGCCCGTCGAGTTACGGCATGTGTGTTTCTTTTTAAGTACCTGCGACTGTTGAATTTCACTGAGCAGAGACAAAGGTTGTGCGTGCGTACAGTCCAGGAACCTCTCCTCTCCCAGGCTCAGATCTTTTTGTTGTAAAGAGCGATTCAAGGTGCGTAACTCAAACACAACCCCCTGCTCCTGCTCTAGCTACAAACACACATACAATAAGAAACACGCAGCCACGTTGGTGAATTATGTTAGTATTATTAGTGTAGCTTTAATTCCACTGCCCGGTCCCCACCTCTGCTTCCTTGTCGTTCAGTTTAAGGTGGAGCTCTGACAGCCTGTCCCTCAGTCCTTCCCTCTCCAGACGGAGCCTCTGGCTGTCCTCCTCTGTGGTTTTCAGCTGCGTCTCCATGTGCGACAGCCGCTCCTGCAAAACTCTGTTCTGTATGAGAAAAAAAGAGAAAAAAAACAAACAAATGGTCAGGTTTCTATTAAATAGGAACGATTGGATTATGTGTCTCCCAACTTCTGAATATACTTTAATCTAGCTTTTGTAAATCAGGTAAAGGTTACCGAAAAATAATAGTGCTTCCGTTTTTTAGTTATACATGTTAAATACAATGCTTCAACGGGAATCTGCATAACAATGTAAAATACTGGAAAATCTTGAACTTCAATAATTTCCACAAAAAAAAGGAGACAAAGTAAATGGTTAAGTTGTGAAAACGCATTTGCTTTCTTACAGATTCCTTTTGTTTTATTTTTTTGTGTTAGTTTTATATAAATATAAAAAAAAACAATTATCAAACAAACATTGTATGTATTGAGTATAAAAACCCCAAATCCAACCAGTCCTTAAGCGAAAAATACATTTCCTCCATTAAATCACCGACAACTGTGGAAACTCCCATTTCCTATTAAATTTCACAAGCCAAATCTCAGGCTTTCTTGATTTATGACAGGCAAAATAAAGTTATCTCTTTTGACAAGATTAAAAACAAAATGCTAAGTCATATGTAAAGCTTTGGACCCCAGAAATCTTGTAGGAGTGCCTATCTCCATCTTACAACGGGCGAGAGGCAGGGGTACACACTGGACAGGTCGCCAGTCCATCGCAGGGCAACACAGAGACGTATAGGACAAACAACCACTCATACACACACTCACACCTAAGGACAATTTAGAGAGCTCAATCAGCCTAACAGTCATGTTTATGGACAGTGGGAGGAAGCCAGAGTACCTGGAGAGAACCCATGCACAGGGAGAACATGCTAACTCCTTGGAGAAAGACCCAGAGCCTTGTTGCTGCATGGCAACAGTGCTACATCATCAAACCAACAGTCAAACAAACCAATTGTAGTGTGAAGCTCTAGGATTAACTTGTTGCTTCAGGACATGCATGAAATGTTGTGTGCAGTTGAACCATAAAAAACCCTGCGGGAGAATGTTTGGCCATTGGTTGGTTACCTGAAGCTCAAGCATTTTTGCTTTGTTCCCACCAGCAAGTCCCAAAATGAAAAGCTTTAAAACAAGAATAAAGGTTTCGGATTCACCTATAGTCTTTCATAATTTGAAACAGATGCTGTTGTGTCACTTTAAACAATGTTCGTACTAAAAAAATCTGCTGTGTGTCTGAATTCAAATTATTTTGCTAAGAAGAGGGGCAAAGACTGATAGAAAAGACTGATTTACACCAAAGGTTAAATTTCGGGGCAGTTATTTGTCTGTTGGAATTTAATCCAGCCTAGCGTTACAATCAAATTAGTTTGATAAGCAAAAATCCAAAAACTTGAGGCACACTACTTTAATGCTCTAATAATACCTCTGCTTGTATACTTCCTAATTGTGTGAAGCTGATATTTCGACTAAAAGATGAGTCTTCCATCTCTTCTCTGAGGGTGCGAAGCTCCGTCCTCAGGGAGTGCTCCAGTGTCACAGCCTAGGAAACATGTGGGAGATGCAAAGCTGTGAAACCTGTTTGTCTGCATTGCAGTCAATAACATTCATGCAATGTTACTCAACACACAGGCGAGAATTATCCGTCCAACCTCAGCTAGCTGCTCCACCAGTCTCTGGTTGTGATTGGCCAGCTGAGTCATCTGCTCGCTCTCATCCCTCCTGCGGCCCCGCCCCTCGCTGTGGTATCTCTCCAGCTCGGCCCTCAGAGAAGCCAAATCTGCGGTGATCTCTGACTCCTTCTGCCCAGACTCCAGTTCACTCATCTCCAGCTTCCGCTGCAGAACGTGTTTCTCCTGCTGTAACGCCTGAGGCAACAGAATGCACACGCATCAACTTCATAGCATCGCCAAGCAGCACATAAATATTAGCGCAGCCGGCCCAAGGCAGACGTGAACCGGGCACACAGCAGCACGACTTTACAGAAGTAACAATGGATGCTACGGTCTCAGATTTAGTACCACATAAGTGAATGGCACAATTTAGTTGGGTTTTGGTCACGGTTAAATTTCCCAACAGAACGAGAAGTCCGGCATTGTGCCACTGTTTCAGCATACATAATAAAAAATCATAATATATGTATTATTTTAGTCAGAGGTTTTCAAGAATGGGCAAGTTTGCTTCTCTAAAAGTGATAGCATCATGTAATTATTGCGCTAACATAGGTTAATTATAATTATAATTATGATTATCTGATTAAATGGGATCAATAAGTTGTTGCATTTGAGCTTGTCATGTTTAGAAATCCATCTTATAAACTTATGACCCTTTATCTGTAATTGCTTTTAAGATCACTAAATTACACTTAGTGGCTTCTCCCATATTACACAAAATTGTTGTTGGTGGTGATTTTCTCAACTCCATGTGTACAGTGAGACTAAACCATCAAATTTGAAGTTACTTTACTGGTAGGATTTGTTACTTTTTTTGTCTGTCAATAGTTTTACAAAATTTTGCTTCTAATCTATTCCTTTAAGTTGATTGGCTCTCATTTTTAGATACACAAGTAGGTTCAGATAAGATGCAAAACAAGCATAAGCAAATCCAGGGCTAATTTAAAAAGAAATAATACTAACACTCTGACATTTGGTGAGTGGAACAAGACGTATGACTAATAAATCCTGAGAGTGCCATGAATGTATCTTGTGTGTTTGTGTGGAGTGTTTGTTTGTGGCTTTTTTGGAGCAGGTCAACAAACAAACTGATGTTGTTAAATGCAGCAGCAGAAGGTAAAAACCGTGAAGTCCTTATGTTGCGGGAATGAGGGTAAATCTGCATCCATGGAAACATTTAGACGGATGTGGGGTAAATTGATATTGATAGAATGATATTTTGGTAAAAACGGGTACAAATTGCTTTGGGACTTGACCATACCAAATATACCCTAAACTTTTAGGTAACCTTTAGATCCTTTAAATGAAAAAAAACAACAACAAAAAAACACAACACCATTCACCCTGAAACTCTTCTCAGGATCAGATCTAAAGTTAGGCCAAAAACACACAGAGAAGTGTTGGATTTCTGACCGGTGCTGCACTCCAAGATTCTCTTTACACCTTGCTTATATATTATACTAAAACTCCCTTTCTTTTATCCATGCCTCCTTTATTTAAAGTTTGCTATTATCTGCCGATTAACAGACCCAAACCATGATGTTCCCACCTCCAAACTCATCCGTTGGTGTGGTGTATTTCTGGCGGACTGCTACAATTTCTCCATGCAGTAAATCAAGGGGTGAGTGTAGAAGTTTTGCATCATTTGCCCAGACACCACATCAAAACTGGTGTTGTAATCGTCGGGTGTTTTCATTAAATATAAGCTGAGTGGAAATGTTTCAAAGGGATGCCATGAACAGCGTAACACGTGCTATTACAGGAAGCTTTCATTCCAGACCTATTTGTCACCAGTGGTGGACTAGCACTCGGTAGCACTTCTGTTAACCCAGAGCTGTGATCTCCTTACCTCTACCTCTCTCTCTCTTTGCTGGAGAGTCTCTGCCAGCTCCTCATTCTTCTCCAGAAGAGCCTGTCCCAGTTCAGCAGCCAGTATCAGGTCGGTCTCTATCGCCCCCCCGCCATCCACTCCTTCAGGCGGGGACGAGGTTGACTGCAGAGCAAACGTAGAGGAGAGAGGAAAGAAGGAGTCCTCCAGGCTGGGTGAGGGGAGGCTGTTTTTCCTGGGAGAGAACATGACTGAAACTTGTTGGGTTTACTTTGAAACCATCTCTTCCCTGCCTGTTTGGTGACTTCTCCAAAGTCAAACAGGGGTGGGATGAAAACCCATTGTTCCCCCAAAGCCCTGATCCTGCGATTGTTTAAACGCTTCTTCTCTTCACACACCAATCTGTAACAGCAAGAAATAAAATAGGGACAATTTTAGAAAGCCTCAGCGTGACACGTTCCTCTCTGTTGATATTATCTAACAGTCTTGCTTAAGGAGGCCTATTGTCTGACAGGTGATTTAGTTACTCTGACAGAAAATCGAAGCCATTTCTGATTATTCTTCTACCTCTCTCCCCTCCCTAAATTCCACAGGCAGTGTAAGCGTAGAGTTTCAACCCGAAGCTGTAAAGAAATTAAAGTTAAAGGTTTCTTAAACGGAATTAAATGAATTTAAGTGTTTTTTTTTTTTTTTGCCGCTCTGTAATGAATGTGATGTTGTCTTCTGAGCTCATCCTGCCAGATGCTTGACATAACACTCTAGTTCCACCTGTTACAGCAAATAAATCAACACAGCATCAAAATTAAAGCAATTTGTTCTGGTTTTCTAACCACGAGATCGGATGTAAACCTTGAAAAGTTACTTTAGCTTAAATAGGAAGAAGCAGACCTGACTTACCTGACGGTTTCCAGTTAACTCTGGCAGGAACAATCTTCCTGTTTGCTGTGTGTGTGTGTGTGTGTGTGTGTGTGTGTGTGTGTGTGTGTGTGTGTGTGTGTGTGTGTGTGTGTGTGTGTGTGTGTGTGTGTGTGTGTGTGGGAGTATTTGCGCAAGAGAGGCTCAGCTGGTTTCCCTGGCAGTGAAAACATAAGGTATGTAAATACAAGCCTAGAGCCACACCTCCTCCTGAGTTACAAAGGTGTAAAGGAAGGGGAGGCAGGACCAAGCAGATGATGTTTGGACATCTAGTGGTTGAAAAAGGATATGAACAGGCAAAATAATATTTAAGGAACTTTCTGCCTGGAAGATCAGCAGCCTGGTTTTCTGGTAAAAAGTGATGGAAGGAGCACAAATAGGAGCTCTGTGAATGGCATCCCGCCCCCCCTTCAAATCCTGTTCTGTTTACCTGCTTGGAGTGTTTCAAAGAAAGGCTCTGTTCATTTATGAGGAAGGGGGCAGGGAGAGTGTAGAAAAGAGGCCAAAACGACACTCCACCTCGTTCCAGGAGTTAACAAACAGGAACAAGGAATTTGAAGCTATCTAAAACCCTCGACCATAAAAGAAAAGACTTTTTGTTAAGTCTGTGTTTCCTGTATCTTAACATGGCGTTCAGACTCTTCTTTGCTCTCACTGCGATGCTTCTCCTGGCCGCCTGTGAAGCTGGAAAGCAGATGCCCAAACTATCAAAGAAGAAACTCTGCGCTGACTCTGAATGCAGTTGTAAGTAGAAACAGCTTCTATTTCTTCCTCGGTTACTGATTATAATGTCTAACGACTGGATGACATGAAACACACATGAAACAAACATGTTTGCATCTAACTGGATTAGATGAGAAGAAGTTGAAAATCAGGGTTTTGAAGGGACAGAATCCAAGTTACTTGGGATTTGTTGGGAAGTGAATATTTATGGAGACATATCTGCTGCTGTTGATCTGTGGAGTCTAAAGCGTCCACCAGAAATTTTTAGAGAAGTCTGTGATGCTCTCTGCTGATAAGCGTCATGTGGTCACTTATTTGGCCATGATATCACTTTACTGGATTTACTGGACAGAAGAAAACAAAAGCACCTTCCTGATCTACAAACCACAGAGAACATATAATCATGAGAAGAAGATGAGAAACATTAGAGACAAAAATGCAGAAAAGCTGTAATTCATTTAAACCCAAAGTGTCTTTAAAGCATTCTGAGAAGAATATGGACGAACTTTACTGTAGTTCCACATTTCTGTATATATATATATATATATATATATATATATATATATATATATATATATATAAAATGTATTAGTTTAGTGTAATATTCCAGTTGTCTGACAAAGGAAAACCATAATCTTTAGCATTAACAGAAATAAACACCTGAAGTATATCACTGTGTGGATGCAGAAATATTTAAAATAAACTGTTTTAATTTTCACATTTTAATTTATGTGGATTTTCTGATTTCCTGAGAACGCACTAAGTCCACCAAGCCTATTCTGTTGCACAGATCCGATCCTGATTGCCCGTGCGCTGCAGGACTACTATCCTGGAGACTGCCGGTTCATTCCCATCAGACAGGGGCAGCTCGTCTATGTTTATGCGATGTTGAAGGACAGAGGGAATCTCTTCTGGGCCGGCAGTGTGAGTAAAATGAAGTAAAACAGAAATCATTAAGTGAATTTTTAACTTACACATTGCTACGGTATGTTATTTATACTTCTTTGTAAACCACAAACATTACAGCATCTTATTAGTATTTTACATGAGTAGTCGTTCATTAAAAAATCGGCGTTGCTTTACTTTATAGTCAGCCTCCTTTTCACGTGTTTCATTCTCACTCTAAAGTTGTGAAGGCCTCAGTGATTTGTTAGAGAACATTAGTAAACAAGCAACATCATAGGAGTGATGGTTGCCCGCTGTAATCTGTTGGGGCAAAAAAAGCCTGCCAGCAACCTTAAACCTGCCTAAACACTGTTTGTGGGGAAAACTGTTTACTGTGAAGTTCAAGGAGGAAGACTCAACTTTGGTTTAGAAAGTTTTGAAAAACCTTTCTTTTTACTCTTTATTTTTTGTTCTCCTTTCTTTTAAACAAACAATTTTGGGTGTGACGATAACTTGAAGCTTGTTTTAAAATTATCATATTACATTTTTTTTTTTTTTATTAAATGTTCTTAGCTGCTTTTGAACAACCCACCTCAGCCAGCCTGGTCGCCTGTCAACAATTACAGCAGCCAAGGACAGCCAAGCAAATACTGGCTCCAGGTCTTTCTAAATAAGCATTAAATGTCCCAAGCAAAGAGGTCGAGTCCAAGCTCAACATCCTGCTTGTCCTAAGGTTTGAATTCTGATCTTTTATGAAAAATTACAAAAACATTGCTTATTGCTGGGTAAGCAAAAATATTTCCTAAACCATGGTCAGAACCTGCAATCCAATTCGATCAAAGAAAAGAATATGATATGAAATTATTTTTAACAGTAAAAATTAAAGAGATGCTAAAAAAGTATTTACTTAACTTGCAGATAAATACCACACAGGAGAGGGTTTTTAATTAATGAAAATGTGTTACCAGCTCCTCTTGGGGAATTTGATGGTGTTATCTTTATTTAGGTATAAGCCATACAAAATGTCACTTAAAATGTATTTTTAATCAATTTAAATTTGAAAAAGAAGATCTTGTGAATGTTCAGCTATAAATCTGGATGCTGTGCCATGCCTTTAAAGACAGTGTGCATGCACAAAACCCCTCCAGTGGGTCTGAATTATAAAAAAAATTGTGGTGTTCACATTCACTCAAAACTGTTACTTCCAATTATCACACATTCTTGATTGCAGATGTTAAATCCTGATGCAATCCGAGTAGGTTTGTATTCTTGGCTTAGATAGCTATTGTTCACTCAATGAATGATATCATCAGCTGACAACTGTAGTTTCGTGTTAACTTAAGTTATTGTTGTCTGATTTTTACTTTTTATTATTATTATTATTTTTAAAATCAGAACCATCTACAGTTGATACAAAAACAGAAAGAGAATCTGTGAGAGGCAAATAATTTTTCACCTGACTACAAGATGCAAATAAAACTGAAATTGGGAAAAAAAAAAGCTGCTTACGAAGGCCTCAGCAGCTGCATGGTTTCTTTGTGCCTTGGTCCAGGTCTGGATCTTTCCATGTCTAGCTTTTGTGCTGCAAGGGGAGATTAACTAAACTACAATACTGGTGATAAGAAATGATTATTCTGGATTAATTTTATAATACATAAACATTCTAATCACTAAATAAGTCAAAAACATTTAAAAAGAAATAACAACATAGGCATGTTGTTTGGTAGCGTCATCTAGATCCAAGATGTTTAAAAGGTGGTACAAGAACCAAACTGTGGTATTGAAGCTGGCTTTAATAGAACAAAGATGACATTTTATTCTTTATATGTCAAATTTAATCAAATGAACTGTAATGTAGAGCTAAAAAAACCGATTCAAGTCAATTTATCTGTTGCTTATTAGGAGCAAGGGATTGGCAAACCAAGGAACCAGTGCTAGTTGCAAATAATCACATATTCAATAACCATAGAAATTATTGTTTGACAGCACCAACTACTGTTTGCAGTGCAACATTATAACGTTTTTCTCAATATTTTTCATTTTCACTAAAGGAAGTTGCAGAGAAATATGTAAGTAAAAGAATAAGCACAAACCACAAGTACAAATAACAAACTTTTACTTCAGCTAGCACAATTTTTTAAATTTAAAAGTGATGGAGTTGGAGGTGCTAATGAATACGTTTATAATTGGAATTCTGACCCTAAGAAGAGTTTTTGTAAAGTTCACCATTTACCATTAAACTTAAAAGGAACTCAGATTTGAACTGTAATATTAAATAATAATGAACTGCCAATTGTTTCTTATGGCATCACATAGCAAACAAAAAAAAAACTTAAGTTCCGTTGTTCTAATGTTTTAAATTGTATTAAGAAGATGATCATCAGACTTGGGGTTTATTGAGATGTAATAAAAGAAAAAAAGTTTGAGAAGCGTTGATCTAAATATGTAATTACTGCAGGTACAAAACACATATTATGGAGAACAGGAGGCTCGCATTGGTCACTTCCCCAGCAGCGTTGTGGAGGAAACGCATGCTCTCATGCCTGCAACCACTGAAGTTAAAACCACCGTAAGTGAAGCAAAAGTTTTATGTTTGTAGACAAATAATTCATTTATCGTGTCTCTCCTTCTTTTAATGTCACTGCTTTCTTTGTCTTTTTCCAGAACTGGGACTTCTACTGCTACTGATGCTGAACGAAAACATACAGAAAGAACGCCCACGTCCATGTTGTCCATTTTATTACAAATCTGAAAAAATATGAAATTACCTTATGTGAATTTCAACCAGTATGCTGATAGCTCTGTCGGATAGATGCTTCGACTACATTTATTTCCACATACAGTTTCAAGATCCGGCTATTCTCTCAGTCTTTTTGTTCCTCTTGTTATTTGCAATTTAAATTAGATTTAGGCTTTATCTTCACTAAACAGAACTTTGTAGTATTTGATGACATTTAAACTGAAAATGTAATTTAAAAAAATTCTTTGTTGTACTATGTCATACTTTTTAATATTTAAATAAATGACAATAATAAATTAATCTCTTCATTATTTGTGATACTTTGGCTTTCCGTTCTTGCTATTTTAGCATTAATGTACACTACGTTTTTTTTTTTTTCTGTCGACGGAACTAAAAAGCTGTGATCAACATCCAATGAATGCGTTTAAATAGGAATACAAAAATAAGCAGCCAAGTACTTTATTGCAACACTTATTTTAAAAACATTTGTCCTCATCTTAATCATGTTGAGTTTAGAAGATATTTTGGCAACCTGGATTTAAAAAATACAAAACTGTGAGATGGATGTGTGAGTCTTTGTGTCTATTTTTAGGACAAGATGAACATTAACAATAATCTTTATGGGAATTTTTAACTGTGTTATTGTTTGGGCCATAACTTATGAAGCAACAGAATTCTTGCAGGCGCGATGGCAATGAAATGTTAAAAATTTTAAAAATGATGTTATTGTCACATCTGTTATGGCACCAACAAAAAAAAAAACAGCTTGACACCACTACAAACATACTTATGACAGAAAAAGGGTAAAAAGTACAGCACAAATGTAAGTTTCAATAATTATTTATTTATAAGTGTTGTTTTCTGAGTTAATCTACCAAAGGTTATAGCCTGTTTAACAGTAATGGTATAGAGTGTTGGGTTTACAAATAAAAATATACCCACTGCCTAATAAAGTATATAAAGCTAAAAATATATAAAAAAAAAAAGGGCTCCTGTGCTCAGTCGCTGAACTGTAACCTTCTCTTCTCTGCTCTTTCTTTATCTCTTGCTCTCACCTTTCGATACAAGCCTGGCTTACGTCCTTCTGTGGCTTACTGGATGTAAGAAAGACACACAAAAAAAATCAAATGCTTTCAGATTCGGCTCATCTTTACTTTTCCAATGCCTTTATCCCATTGAAAACAAAGTACGGCTTTTTGGTAATTTAGTCTGACAATGTCAGGTTCAGACAAGTTGCTTTGGCTTTTTCCCTCCACTCAGCGGAGCAGAACCTTTTTACGTGTTTGTGTCATATTCACACCCAATAAAGAAAAGGAGTATGTTTGGTAAAACGTCATTAAATGCATGAATAAAATTTTCCAAATATATTCCTATGATAGGAATATTTATTTTCTGGAGCCTAATATGATGCATATGAAACTCACATGTAAGGTTCAAAAGCCTTTATCATGTATTTTTTCTATTTGATAACCAAAAAGCCAACATGTGAAGACGTAGTAGTAGGTTAGTACATACTCAGTTTCAGCACTGTCAGATTAATCTACATTTTTTGTTTCTGCGTGCCATCTTCGACGGAGATGGGAATGTTGCGGTCAGACCCTGTAGATGGCAGAGGAGCCGTGATCGTCAGCACGCCGTCAGATGACAGATTGGAGGTGATTTCGGCCCCTAACACGCCAGATGGAAGCCTGTACTTCCTCAGAAACTCTCTTGACACATAGCCGTGATCATCCTGAAAGCAAAATTAGTCAGTGCATTCGAAAACGTTGCAGCTTACAGTTTCTGGAAATAGATCGCTCTGGTCTCTGCCGACCTGTTTGTCCTCGTGCTTGGCGTGCACAGTGATGAACTCGTCGCTAACGTTGATGGACAGCTCGTCCGGGGAGAAATGCTTCAAGTCCAGATAAATGACGAAGCGGTCCTTTTCCATTCGCATCTGCGTGTAGAGATTTCTTAGAAGCAGCATGTGGGAGTTTTCATCTCAATGTCAGATCAGTAGAGGAGAATGGACCATAATTTGTGTCTTGAACACACTTGAAAACGTGACTTCAAAACACAGCTAATTACTCGTTCCCAACATGTGAACAACCTCGCACTGAGCACCAGGAAAACAAGACATCATCGTCGACTACAGGAAAAACAGGACCGACCCAGCCCCTCTCTACATCGACGGCGAGCGTGTGGAGAGGGTCCACACATTCAAGTTTTCCTTGGTTTCCTCATCTCTACTGATCTCTCTTGGTCGGAGAACGTCATCACAGCAAGAGAGGTCAGCAGGGACTACACTTCCTGAGGGTCCTCAGGTAGAACAACATAGACACTAACCTGCTGCTGACCTTCTACCGCACTGAGGCAGACAGGGTGAGGCCTCACAGGGTGGTCAAAGCAGCACAAAGAATCATCGGCTGCCCCCTCCCCACCCTGACAGGCATCTACATCTGCATCAGCAGAGGGAGGAACATCATCCAGGAATGGCTCACACCCTGGCTTTGAACTGTTTTACCTGCTGCCCTCCGGCAGCCGCTACAGGTGCATCAAGGCCAGGACAAATAGACTCAAACTTCTTCTCCAAAGCAGTCACCACCCTCAACTCAACTGGACTCTAACTGTGCAATGCAATGCCATTATACCTATATCTGTGCAATATTTTATATTTTTATCACATTCATTTACAAGTCCAATCTCACCACCACTGTCTAATTAATTAAATAGTTTTATTTTTAGTATATACTCCATATTCTTATACATTGTTAATTATCTGCAGACCTTTCATATTGTTTATTTCTGTATATATTTTTTAGATATTTTTGCACAGCCCAGAAAGGAGTGGTCCTCCAATCTCGTACAATGTGTAATGACAATAAAAGGCATTCTATTCTATTCTATTCTATTCTATTCTATTCTATTCTATTCTATTCTATGTGAAATGAACAACACTTTACCTCACTGTGGCAGTTTTCCGGCCAGTTGAACCAGCGCCTGAAAGAAGGCCGCATCCATGGCAAAGACCAGGAGAAGGGCCAGTCAGCGAGAGGTTCTGCCATGGAGAGGTCAGAAAACCGGCTTGGAAAGGCACGGCGGTACCAGGGGTACTGAATGGGAATATCCATGATGGGAGTCAGAGACGTTTGATTGCTCAGAGCTGGTCTAGCCTGACAGAAGATGGGTGTATCTCCCCAGTCCTCCACTGCATTTATAGGCTTTTCCCTCCCAACCCATCCAGTCTTCTCTAACCTCCCATGCCAACACTGGCAGCAAAACCGTGCCAGCAGGCTGATCCCTCTGCAACAATGATGTCAACTGTTTGTCCCTCCATCGCCCTGACTGTTTCCTCTGTCTGGTTGTTGTCCATTCCCCCACATCATGTTTCTCTCTCTCAGTCAAGGGGGGGACACTGGCTGGGAATAGTGCTGATACCTCCAGGAAATACCCCTTCCCAGTGTGCAAGAGTTTGTTTGGCGAATAGCTTACAGAGCTTTAGCCTGGTGGTGCTCCATGTGCCAGAAGCTTAAATCGGTGTGTGGAGTGGATGTGGGGTTGAATGAAAACTGATGAGTTGGTGTGGGACAGCATTAAATGAGACTTTATCTGTATTTAATCTTGCTATGAGCTCGGGTTTTAAAAATCAATCCCATCACATTGCTTGTGCAAGGTAAAGGGTCTTCATCCTCTCACATCTTTATTCTATTTTTCCTTCGTTCTCTTACTTAAATTGTTACTTTAAACAAGTTTGAACACAGAGAACCTGTAAAATTAGGAAAAAAAATTGCACGTTACAACGTTGCCTTGTGGAAAACTTTTTATTTTTACCACAATTAACCCTCAAGTTACTATCAACCCTTATGAATTGTTCTGGGGGAACTAATACAAAATTTACCCTTGGCAGCAATAACTGGAATTTACAAACTTTTTAAATAAAACAAATCATTGAGGTTCTATGGTTAAGCCATTTTTAACCCGGCAGTCTTTGGAGATTTGCATTTAACCATAACTAACATGTGAATAAATGATCTAGCGTAAATGCAATACATTTTAAAATAAAAACAACCCTATATTTTCTAATAAAATAGAAACAAATATACTTTAAATAAAAAAATAATGAAAAAACTGTAAATCTGTTAAAAAATGTATATTTTTATTTTTCTAAAACCTTTAATAAACACACTGGGGAAATAAAAAACAAAAACTAACGAAACAAAACCAAAAAAAAAGGGTTTCCGTTAATGTCCCAACTTCCGGTCTTTCAGCCGTTGCCATGGGGACGTGCCTAACGCCGACTTTCCTGAAACACAAACTTTGCCGGCAGCTGCCTCAAATGCCCCCCTGTCTACAGAAATGGACCTGCCGGCTACATATTACGGCCAAATTGACAGAAAGAATCCCGTTGTTTCGGCTTTCAAACAGGAAACGGAGTCATTTCTAACGTTTATGAAACAAGTCGGTCCGTCGACGAGCCGCCGGAGCAACAGCTGCTATGCTAAGGGGTGAGAAAGTGATTAGCATGATGACGTCATCTTCACTCTACGTTCACTCACAGAAAGTGTTGCTGATAATACTAAATAACACAATAAATGTGTCCCCTGAAGTACTAAAATATTTGGTGGAAACTCAAAAGATACATTTTTTCTTGTCTTAAAAGATTTATTGTTGTTAAATTCACAAACAAGGCCTGTTTATTACATGTTTGCGTTTTTTTTTTTTTCTTAGGATAAAAATCCTTGTGGACATACGGAAGAAGTATAAACACCGATTGCCAAAAAAGTTCTACCAGGAACACATGTTGGAGGTTGCAGACATACTTATTGGATTTAAGGTACCCTAATAAATACCACATTTCATATTTTGATATCATACTGCTGCTTTTTTACTCCACCTTTCATTTTTAATCAATCAGAATACACAAGCCATGTTTTGTGTTCACTTTTATGTGATAATAACAGCATAGAAAACAATTTATAGCTGGCAGAAGTGGCTCAGATGCTCTAGTTTTGACCCTTTTTCTCTTTATTTGCAGCTGTACCAGGTGGCCCTCTGGCATGGCTACAGTCTCTACCTGCTGCAAACCAGCTCAGTGCAAATCACTGACATCACAGACGTGGACCACTTCATGACCTGCTTTTTCCCGGAAGGGTTTGATCTGGAACACGGCACCTTTACTATGAAGGTACGCAGCCAAATATGAACTGTTATAGCAAAAACAACAACAAAAGTTTAATGTTTCTAGATTAGTAATAATTAGTAGTTTTTTTCTGTGTATGTAGACCCGTGCAATGCTTGGTTGTGCCACATGTATCTTTGAGGAAGAGAAGAAGTGCAGAAGCTTTAACCAGAAGGGACTCTGTAAACTTCTGAAAGTGCTGAACTTTATCAGGATCATGATGCAGGCATTCCAGCCACATGAGCAACTCTTCTGGCAGATATATAATGGTATATTAATACTAATAAACTGATTTCTGTTCTAGAACAAAATAAGTTAGTCTTTTACCAAACAATGTTTTTCCCCTGTCAAAATCTGATCAAATGTGATAATTTGTGCCTTGTACTTGAAAACCCATGCAAAGAATGTGTGTTTGTGAAGTTTTAAGTGGTTCTTCCTAAAGGAATAAAAATAGGATGTTTTTCATTTGCTGCTTATAAACATGAAAACACATGGCATGCATTTGTAATTAGCCACTTCCTAAGCTTTTATGAACTGCTTTTTGCTGCAGTTGCCATCTCTGCCCAAGTATTTAAATGTCGGTGTGATTTAGGGCTGAGGTTGGATCAGTTCATTCCCCAACATTAACATGTAATCTTCATCAATTCAATTTAATTCTATCGTTATTTGTGGATTTGCCGTTCTGCTGCAAAGTCGACCTCGGCCGCTGTCTCAAGTTTTATCCACTCTCTATCAGGTTTTTAATGTTTCTATTTTACATCTGACCAACTTTCCCTCTGCCCCTTAAGAAAAGCACCCTTCCCAAACATAATGCTGCCATCACCATATTTCACCAATGGGTGTAATATAATGTGTAGTGTTAATTGTTTTGTTTTTTTAAACACAAAAAGCATTTTTACATGAAGGCTATGAAGATACAACCATGAATTGACTTTCTCAACATGTTCGTTGTGTACCTTACATGGTGGTTCTTTCTTGTCCTGCTATTTTCAAGACTAGTTGTAAAGAGCGGGGGAAACTAGTTACATATTATTGCACCTAGCTGTGGATTCCTGTAGATTCTATAATTATTTCTTTCTTTGCCATAATCTTTCTATTTTTGGGCAATGGATTGAACAGTGCTTTGTCCTTGTAATATTATTTTATAAACTAACCCTGATTTAAACCTATCTACAGCTTTTCCAGTCTAATATGTTCCTTCCTTCATAATGTTCTTCAACAAACCTTTGAGGCCTTCACAGAATAGCTGGATTTATTATATACGTTAACTTTTATATATATACTGTTAATTGCTTTTGAATGGATTTTATTATAGGGGATTTAAATAAATTATTCTTTTTTTCTTTTGCTTCTCTCTTAGGTTCTTTGTCAATATACAACATCTGCCGTTACTTGATGACTATGAATTTGAGTGTGCAGGTACATGGATTCTATCTATGCTGTGGCTTTACAATGTTTATACTGATGTGATTTTTGTTTCCAATATTATTTTTTTTAAATACTGCAAAATACACATGGTAAACTTAATGTTTGTAGGAAGTAACTTCATAGACAGACACTGCATTGTAATAAAACGTACCATACAATGTTGATCAATAGAATTCAATACAAAAATCAGCAACTTAATTGGAACTGTTGCCTGTTTATTTTTTTCCAAATGTTGTAGAAAATAAGGTTCTCTTACCTGAGGAAAAACATGTACAACATGCAGATGAATGTGTCCCTTTTTATCTTACCTAATAACAGTATTTATGCACCCATTCAGGCGCTGGAGTACCTTCTGTGGGCGAGTATCAGTTTGGAGCTGTCCATCCCTTTGATGAAAGCCAGATATCTGCCTCTTATTGCTGCTCTCTACTGTTTAGTCTGCCAGTGTTACTATGACAACCAGGGTGAAGCACAAGCAGAGGTGAAAGACGTCTGCATCCAAACAAACGCGGACACATTTACAAATATGCATATGCCGATCGATCTGAAAAGTTATAATTACGGTGGTCGCATTTGCTTTCCGAGTTGTAAAAATCATTGTGGGATTGAAATTTTAAGATTCTTCGTGTTAAAAATCTTGAAAAGGGCATGTAAAAGGCTGTAGAACCTGCCTGGGAATGTATATTTTGTACATATGTAGCCTACCTATTGTTTTTTTTACTGGCTACAGGAATTTGCTACAAGAGCCCTTGGAAAAATAAATGACCTTGCTAAACTGGAAGACCAGACGGAAGAAACTCATAAAGCTTATAGAGAAGCTTCTGTGAAGGTAAGTAGTCTACGATAGTCAGTGTAGTGAAGTAGCTTTTTTTTGTCACACTCAAATGTTTCTGTCAGGCAAAAATAACCTGACTAAATAGAAAATGCAGTCTTTTCCATTATTTCAAAGGAACTTTGGTCTAATTTTCTTTACAAAATTAGTGTAATTCAGCCATGTTTGAGGTGATGCGAGTATTGACGCCCTGTTTAACATCATCGTCTAGCATCTCCCTTGGATTTAACTCTTAACTTTGACTTGGCCCCATAGAAAACTTTCCATTTTTATAATCCCTTCAGAGATAGATTATTGCTTCATAAACTAAGACTAAATTAAGAAACAGTATTCCAAGTTGTACACAAACAACCACTGACAGTTTTATTTACCTCAGTACCCTAAATTAAACACATTTAATAGATGTATTTCTGTTAATGTGTTTCTAATTGATTTAATATTATTTTATGTGTAAAAAAGGCAAATAAAAAAATTGTAAGGGGCAAAAAAAATTAACTGCACTGTTATTGTGATAATATTTCACATAGAAACTGCATTTATATGAAATCACAACGCATTTCATACAGTGAAAATTAAGATTTGTGTGTCTTTTCTTTCCATATTTAGCTGTCTGTTTTTGTATTCAAACGAGCAGTCTATGACAGCAGGAGAAGACCGAAACTCGTACTCAGAGGAAAAACCAAAAGCACCCTCAAAGACATCCCCAATGTAAGATCATGTTTGCCATTGTGTTGAGCAGACACTAGATACTTCTTTTGTTGGATTTTTGTTATGTTTTTATTGCAGAAATCTTTGTATAAGCTCCAAAGTTGTCACAAACACTGGAAATAAAGTGTGCAACTTCTCCAGGCCTCATGGCCTTGTACCCCAACAGAGCAGTTGCTGACTGGCCAGTTTGACTGCACCGCCAGCCAATTTCTGGCCATTTTGGAGGCACTTTGGGACAGCAGCACACGGCCATTACAAATGAAGGTACCGGATGAAGCAGAGCTGCTAGAGGTGGTCCTTGAGCTCCTCTCTGCTGGCATGAGTATCTTATCTGGTTAGTCGAATAAATACATCAACATACACTTACAAAAGCACTTAATGAATAATAGTGTGAATTTATACACAATATAACCTGATATTGTTAACGGGAAATGCCTTTGCATGTTAATATTTGCTCAGGAGTCACAAGTATCAGTGAACAAAGATGTGATGATCACCAATGCCTGTCTCCTAACATACTGACATCATCATCCACTCTAATGGATTTAGTGATAAAAGGTAAGTTGGAGTCAGCAGGTTTGTCCCTCATGGTCAAGGTATCTTTAATATCCCTAGTAGCAGAAAATACTGTGTATATATGATGAAACATCACAGTAAAGACATAAAAACACACTCAAAAAGGAGTAATTAAAGTATGGTAACAGCATTAAATCTGTTTATTCTGAATCTTTTAAAAGGAAATTTATCTCATGATAGTAAAAGACCAAAGCTTGTGAACAGGGGTTGACTGCCAACAAACAAATCCAGCAAATAAAATAAAAAAATTAAGACCAGATTTAATAAAACGACTAAAAAACCTTTTCTTAAAACTAATCCATGTTAAATTCCTTAATTTACAATAGAAGTACGCATACGTCGAAGTGCTTTCTTACCCAGGTATTCCTTCTCCAACACAACTTTTAACTGCCTGATCATTAATGCACACATGAGTCATTTATGATTTTACCTTTTTTTTGTAAAATCCACCATTATTTCCATAATGATTTTATTTTTGGTTTTACTGACACATGGGTCTAAAAAGAATGACTAAATCAGTTATTAAAATCTAAAAGTACTGGACCATGACCAAAGGCAACTCACTTTAAAAGAGACTCCTGTTTATTGGCTTACTCACATATTAGTCAGTTATATGCATAAGGGTATACAAATGTTTAAAAAAATTGTACATATTTAAGAGGCTAAGCTTTCAGGTTACTTTAGGGAGACACCAGAGAACTTGCCAAGGTGGCAGAAAAAAGCTCCTACAAAAATGTGGGATCGAATCAGGAGTATTTCAGGCAATACTATTGATGAAAATGTGACAAAACAATTTAATAGATTCTAATCTACTTCCATGTTTAGAAGTCTTTTCCTTTTAAACATTGAATAATGTAATTGATATAGACAGTTATAGCAGGTGTCTGGTGGGTCAGATGATGAGGGATATTTGTTTTGAACAATTTTCTAAGTAAAGAAAGTAGTATTAAGACATGTACTATATTGTTTCACCAGGTGAGAACAAGGTACCTATCTTGTCTGCTGTGAGATTCATCAAACTGTTGTTTAAATACAAGCAGCCAGAAGCATTCTCAGAACTCACCAAAGAGATGCTGCACGTTTTGTCTGTAAGTTGTTTCGACCGTGTTTCAAATCATCTTGGTTCAGACTGGTTTAAGAAGCAAAATAAAACAAGCTGCTTTTAAATGTCTACTTTTAGCTTAGGAAACCAAAAATCTTACATTTACATTAGGTTCTGTGTTTTCAAAAGAGTAGTTGTGGGTAAATTGTTTCTCTGCATCAGGGTGTGGAAGGTCAGCCTTTCAGAAAGGTGGAACGTGAGCTCACCTTACTCCACAGTTATAACAATCTGCTGTTTTCTCGAATGGACCATCAGAAGGAGGACAAAAAATATGGTAAACAAAAAAACATCTACCTTTAATGTAGCTCTATGACCCTTTAAACATTGACTTAATTGTTTGTATTTTTAATCACTGAATACTCCTTAATGAGCCTTAAATTTCTTGTTGTTTTTAAAAGACTGAAAACATGGAGTTATCTGGTATACTATTAGTATATTAATATCAGCTATTTATATTGGTCCAAATTCTTTAAACGGTGCATCCCTAATATAAATAATATTTTTGCAGCAAATAGAATACATTTATATCACAGGTTGTGAAACCATTATATTTTTACTCCAGGTTATTAGATTTGTATAAAATTATTACTGTTGTATAAAGTGTGATCGATATTTGTTTCTTTTCCATTTTACATGTGTCATAGAGAAGCAGAAATTGTCGTCCTCCATGAGCGATGAGCTTGTTGGCTTGGTTGACGCCCTGCATATGTCGGTTTGTGGCTCTGACCCTGTAAGTTGCACGTTGCAGTTACAGCTTTTTAGACACTAGAGTAAAAACATGATCAGACGAGAGATATTTTTAACATAATCAGTTAATGCACGTTTTTTGCAGGAACTGCAGCCAGACCCAGACCTTGTTTTTGATACTTTGGCATTTTTGTGGACAAAATTAAAAACGAATATGCAAAGTCAATACCTGGCAGGCCCAGAGTCTATGCATGATAAACAGGAGAAGGACAGTTATGACAAGGTAAGCTTTCACTACAAAATATTGCTAAAAAGGTTCATACTGTATGTGTAAAACCGCAACTATCATTTGTAAAGAGCTGCAAATTTAAGAGATCCTTAATGAATAAGTTTGTGACTGGCCACAACAACACAAGTACCCCTGGAAGCGTTTTCGAGTTGTTTACATATCCTGAAGTCCCGAGCTTTCCAATGATGTCAAGCATAAAATGTTGTAAAACAGAGCACTAGTTTGCTTACTTTTTTGTTTTTTGTGGCATGTTGGCAGTGGCTGTGGTGTCTCTATGTGTTGTGTGAGGTGGCGCTTGCTTGTGAGCTGGCCAACATTGACTGTATTATGATGGAAGAGATGATCTGCCTGTTTGGTAACCAGCTTTTGAAAGTAACTGGCCATCTTAACCCAATGGAGGGGTCAGGTGAGAAATGAAAGCGTGTCATTTCTTCATGTACGTAGAGCCACGCAAACACAGGAACAGGTAATGTTTCCTTACTTTGGGTAAAATACCTTTTTATTTCTTCATGGCAGCTTGTGGAGGAAATGATGATGTGAAGCCAAGCTCTTTTTCTCTTCTTAAGGTGTGTGAATTCTATAAATTACTCTCATAAACGTAACTGTATGATAGATTAAAACAAGTTGGCTTACATGTGCAAATCTGAAAACTAACTTTGACTTGGACATTTTAATGTATTATCACAACACATAGATGCACTTTTAAAGCCTCTAACTGGCTTTCTTCCAGGGTTATTTCTGCATTTTATTCCATCCATTATTCAATCAGCTCTATGTAGCTTTCCCCACAATGCAGACACACACAGCACATTAATTTCCTAATTAAATAAGTTGTACTTTTACAGAATTCAAACACAAGGCTGCTAAAGACGGTGTGTGACATGATAAAGAAGGGTCTGGAAGCCTTTTCAAAAGGTGTCTCTGCACTGATTCCACGTGATTTGTCAGCCATCACTGACACTGCCTACATGCAGGTAAGCACATCCAAATAAAGAAATGATGAAAAGCTTTAATTTGTTAATGCATCACTGCTAATCCAGGTGTGAAACAAAAAAATAGTTTGATTTAATAAAAATACTCTTGTTCTGCCAGAAATATACGACCCTTTATAATTTGAGTAAATCCTCAACACCGTCAGAAGGGCAAAATGGAACAGCTGAAAATATTTCAAAGGGAGAGGAGGAAAGGGGAAATACCAGAGAGTCAGAAAGTGAAGGCCATCAGCCGAGAGAGTCTCAAAGTTTGTTTATGCTGGCCAAGGACCTACATCTAGAGCTACATATTATCTACCACAAGGCTTCTGTCCAGTTACTGCTGTTAAATGAAGGTTTGATTCTCTTTATATTGTGCTAATCGTCAAAGTGGCTAAATGCTGTCGTAATCAGTATAACATTTAACCCCCAATAACAACCATTAAGCTCTATTTGTCCTTTGTAGTTACAGAGTCTGATCTGTTGGATTGGATCAAAAAGAACAAGGTGTCTAAAGCTCACTTACTGATCCAGAAAGCATCGTTGGAGCACAGCCGAAGAGAATCAAATGGAAGCGGCCGGATCAGAAGTCTGCTGGAGGTCAAACATCGTTTTCTACACCTTCTCACATGCTTTGCATGTTTTGCATGCATCTTGTTCTAACTATGCTTTAGATTTGTCGTGTGTGTGTGTGTGAAAACAATAATTTCATTTTAGTAAAAACTAAAAAGATGTATCCTTTTTCATTCTCATACACAATCTTGTCGTAATTTATGTTGGTTTATCCCATAAAATCCCTTTCAGGTGAGTTACAGTTTGCATTTTAATGTTAAGTGATATGAATTCTGTAGCGAAGCCCGGTAGATAATAATGCATAGATGTTTTGTGTTTTTGTTTGCATAGATTGTAAATAGTTTGTCATAGTGTCACATGTTTTGTGAATTATTTCAATTATGCGTGTAAAAACCTCAACATCAGATTGTTTCCATGAGGTTAAACATGAAGTTACAGCTAACTACAGTCACAAGTTCATTTATTTCAATAGAAACTGCATGCCTAAAGGTTTTTTTCCAAAGGCGCATTTAATCTAATTCTGATTCGTGACAATAAAGCAAAAGTAAAACATCTGTAAGTGGCAAATATATAAAATATACAGCAATATAGTTGTGATGTTACATAGAGAATACAAGCTTTAAGGATTAAGACAAAGTATGTACAGTAAAAATTAAGACTTTTTATTTAGCTTTGCTGTCTTGAATAAAAATATGAAATGTCTTTTAATGTCTTTAGGAGGTTTCAACACTGATAGAAAAAGCAGAGCTGGAGGAGCGAAAGATGTTTCTGGCAGCTGTTAAGAATCCATCCCAAAATAAGGACAAAACAGATTTTAAGAAGGGTGAAAACTCTCCACCACCTCCAAGTCTAATCTCACGGACTGAGCATTCGCTTACTTTTGCTCCTGCTATGTATGACTTGGATGAACAGGTTAGATTTGCCTAAAATGAGCCAATTTTACACACAACCTGCACTTTTCTCTCCCCTGTAATCTTCTATTCTTCAGGTGAGCTGGTACCAGCTTTGTGGGCGAGCAGTCCAGGGTGTCGATCGGAAGGTTCGCCTTGGTGATTGCAACATACCTGGGACTGGGAACATGGTACCATTTAATTAACTTTGTTTTAGAGTAGAGATGTTATTACTAGAAGTTATGCAATTCAATCGAAGCCTAACTTTCTGTTTAAGGTGCCAGTAGTTTCTGGCGAGTGTTTGCTCAGGGTAAAAGGTCTGCAGCCCAACCAGAAGTATGTGTTTGCTGTAGCAGCCTACGACAGGCATGGAAAGCTGCTGGGCAACACTATAGGGGATACAACCTTACCAGTGTTGGCATGCATGCCCATCCCACTGCTCTCCACATGGGCTCACCTGGCTCAGGTCAATTGCACACAATCATATGCACCTCTCCAAGTATGCATAATACAGAAAAGGCAGGAATATATATATATATATATATATATATATATATATAAATATATATTTGTTGTTTCTCTCCCAGGTGGCATTTCAAACAGAGCAGTATGCTGTAGCTAAAAGAGCCTGCAAGAAACTGTGGAACCATTTCACGGATCCAGACTGTTTAGCCAACACCAAACACAACAGATTTGCTTCCACTGGGTGAGGAGGAACACATACACAGTTCACTTTTTGTCAATTGATTTTTGCCTTTGTTTCAAAAAAAAAAAAAGATCCAGTTAACTTCTCCACTTCTCCTAATTCATTGTACTCAAGGCTGCACAAGGATACCCTACTTCACTCCTCTCCTCAACTTTGCCAGATGTTCCTGGGCTCCATCATCACTGAGACAGATATCAACGTTCAGCAGGCTTGTCTCCATTGGGATTCGTTCAGTGAGAGTGGGCCGTTCATCTGGGATCAGGTAAAACTGCCCAGCTCCTCAAGACCAAAGCAGCAATATGTTGAAAACCTGCTGTCTGTTTAATACAATAATGTGTACAGTATTCCGCAGAAATTTGCTGCATTTACTTATTTGTATACAGGAAGCCAGATTAGCAGAATGCGAGCGGATGCTGTTGGCTATGGACTTGGCGATATATTTGAATGATAGTGGGACTGCTTTGCAGGCTGCAGTCATCTGCTACAGGCTTTTGGCTCCTCTGATCTACCATCAGATCGCTTCCGATCCTGTAGTTCAAGTATGCAAGATGATGTAAAATCATATTCACACATTTAATATGATTTCTTAAAACAAAAGCCTTGTGTTTGCTTGAACGCTCAGGTCCTTAGAAAGTGTTTGGTGGTTTTGGAGGAGAATTCATCTCTTCTGAAACAAAGATGGACCGGAAAATCGTCAGAGTTCCTCCTGCACATGATTGCCTGCGTCACTTACTATCTGTCCAAGGTTTGTTTATGTGCAGCTCTGTGCCATCTACAAAAAAATAATGTTATATATATATATATATATATATATATATATATATATATATATATATATATATAGCATATGTGTGTGTTACTCTATTTTACTCACAGGCGCTGCAAGCATTCAGGAAATATCAGCAGGCTGCTGCTGTGCTTGACTGTGGGCGAAGTCTTCTTGAGCACGTCTTTGATGCACATTTTAAACCCATCAAAATTCCTGGGAGTGTAAGACACTGCATTTGATAATTAATAATAATCTCTATATGGTTATGAAATGTGTTTTTTTTTTTTGGTCACACTTCTTTTTTATGATCCTATTTGTAGGATAAAGCCGCAGCTCAAGATGCAGCAGACAGCCAAAAGAAGATAGGCCACCAGATAAAAGCGCTACATGTGAAGAACGTATACAGCCCTGTATCTGAGGCAGATCTGAACAGCGACAATGGTAATAACAATATTTTATTATATTTGGATGTTAGTAAGTTGTGTGAAATCTTCAATAATTGTATTTCAAAAGCTAAAACATTGAGCATAACAGTTTTTGTTTGTTTTTCTTGAATGAACTCTCTTCATAGGATTCTGTCGTCCAGCAACAGCCTTAAAATATATGTTTCAAGTTAACTGGTTACTCTAAAATGGCCTTAGGTGTGAATTTGTGTACGTGGTTATTTTTGCTGGGTTTGCTCGATCATGTGAGGGAGACATCAACTCTGCACTGACTCTACATGCAGAAATACAAGATATTATTTTTTTGATAATATTTTGCGCTCTGCCTTCTAATTCCAACTTTTGCGACTGGCTATGATAGCCACATTAAAAACTGTCTGTAATGTTTGTGGCACTAAGTTGCTTGAATGCTTTCAAGCATTGTTAAAGACATTTTAATGAACCCCAGTTACAGATATTATTATAAAAGCATTTATCTTAATTTCTTTAGAGATTTCACTGGTTACCATTGAAGATCCAACTGTACTGTATCATCTGTTCTCCCGGTGGACACTGCAGGACACCTATGACAACGGTAAGTGGCTTGTCGTACAGATAATTAAAACCAGATATTTAGACACACTTAAAGCACCTAACCTGTTTATTTACTGTGTTTTTGGTACTTTAGTCCTTCAAATTCAGAAATTAGATTTGATGGCCCAACATTCTCCTCATGTCTTTACTTGTGTATAATTGTTTCAATTTAACACTTTTGGACATGAAGTTGTTGCTGGTCTCAAATGTTCTGAGCACCTCATTGTCTGTCCTTTCTCAAATTGTTTAACATCACAGTAATCTTGACGTTAGATTTTATTGGAATCTCATAAAATAAATCTGTCTCTCTTGATATTTAGTCTTTTATCGATTTGAAATTATTTTGGTTGTCCTTTTCGTCCATCCATCCATCCATCCATCCATCCATCCATCAATCCATCCATCCATCCATCCATGCATCTACACATCATCTTCCACTTACCTGGGGTAACCTGCTAACACTTAACAAAGATGCCTAGACGAACCTCTCGCCAGCCAGCCTCCATGACATACGCTGGTTAAGCTAACCGATTAAAAAACATGAACATTGTTTTGTTTATTTAAAAAGGTTTATTCATTAAAAAAATGTTTAATGAATGATTAGTCCAACACCTCCCACCTTCCCAGGAACTGTCACCTCTAGGTCTTTAGGCCATGCAGGTCAGAGTTAAGCTAAACGTTTAAACCCTGGACACGGTCTGTTAACCCCTTCCTCTCTGGCAGGAGACTACGGTCATCCAGACCCGCCATAAGAACAGTTTCTTCCAATCAGCTATCAGGCTCAGAAACAATAGATAAATGACTCTGGTATAACATAATCAGTGAATGCACCCTCTACATTTAGCACACGTGTAACAGTTTCTATATTGCTTTGTTCCATTGTATTTAACTCTATTCCATTGTATTTATCTGCACACCTACATCCGAACAATTTTCAATGGCAACCAAACGTTTCCGTCTTTTGAACAGTAATGAAGCTCAGACGGAAAAAATATTTTCTTGAGTTTGCGGCGCTACTTCTCCAGAGGACCATGGAGGAAGGAAGCGCAGAGCTGGTGCTGAACTGGGGACAAAGCATCCTTCAGGTTCTCTCCAGGTTTGCCTCGCTGCCATATGTTTTCATTTTTATGCTTCATTTGTTGGTAACTCCGTGGTTACGTCACTTTTTACTACACCGGCAGGCGAGATGAGATTTTGGGACAATCCACAAAAAACTTGCAGGAAAACAGCAAAAGTAAAAGAGCAGGTAGTCCCTTGGCTGCAAAGAAAAGCGAAGCCGCTCAGGTAAACATAAACTACACACAAACACATCCATTTAAACATCATGTACAGCAAATGTAGAGTGCATAAATAAAGTTTCTGTGCATCATGATGTTTTTTTTCCATTTATTTAGCAAATTCCTCAAACGTCAGTGGATTTTTTTGGGGGGGGTTTATTCGCTACACAAACACAAAGTCTTACATGATTATGAATGAAAGAAAAAATATTCCATTGTTTTCAAAATGGCCGAATGATTTATGCAGTAATGTGGCTCAGGTGAGTGAGTCTGTTGACAGGAGTAGTATTATAGGCTGAACTGTGGCAGGAAGTAAGCAACCGTAGCATCAAGAGTGGCAAAATGAACGGGACTGTTAAAAAACAACAATAAGCTCTGTTGTCATTTTCCCACAAGCTGCGTACGGGATACAGCAATTGAATTTATTTAGACAGTGCCAAATGACGACACGGTATCTCAAGGCAATAATAATTTAAATGTAGTCACTAAATTCAGTTTATTATTCAAATTCGTTTAAAAAGTCTTTAATCTACTAAATCCCAGCAGATTGCTGCGAGTCATTGACGTTTAACTTTCACTCAATTTGGACCAGCGTGCAGCTACGGTCGACAATTGCTTGCTTTGTGTTGTTAACTGTGTCGCAATCACTGAGGAAATAGCTCGAGATAATTGAACCCTTTAAAATAAGACGCAGAGTTTGCTCCCTGGCAGGGTGAGATCCAAAATGAAACTTTTTGGTTTTCTACAAAACACCGTGTTTTGTAGAAAACCTTATCTGCACTTCACCCTGAAAATAATAACGCAGTGTGGGGTTTTCTCCCGCAGGGTCGGGTAAACTGATCATAGTTGATGGAAAGATAGATGAAGGTTGACCTTTCAGCTGAACACCAGCCCACTCAGCCAGGACTGCAATGGATAGTTTATACTGAAGCATTTTAATGTGCTAGAATGACCGAGAGGACGTTTGACGTTTCTGGTTTTAAATAGACAAATAGCAAAAACATTTGAATGTATTATGAAAGCTGTTTTATTGTTTGCATACAAGAAAAGTCTCAGTTTGCATTTTATAGCAGAACATGCCGGCACATGAAGATATAAAACGAAAGCTAAGGAGGAAACTACCGCAGAGCTTGATACAGAATCTGAGAACTAACAGGTATCATAAGTGGATGTTTGACGGTCAGCGACAGACGAGTTGTGGAGTAAAATCTGGGTAAACTTTTCTTTGTGTGTTTTTAGAGAGATGCGCATGGTTGAGAATTTACTGGCCGTGATGTCTACCATAGTGCAACGCCACAAGAAGCAGGTTCAGCTCCGGAACCTAATAGCTGAGGAGAGAGCGTGGAGAAGTCTCATTAATTACTGCATGGGCATGGCACATCTCGCACAGTTTTACCAGCTCCTGGAGCGGATGCAAGAAGGACAACTGGAGCAAAGGTTCGCACTTTTGGCATTCCAAACAGGATATTGTATATTTTGGGAACAATAGTCTTCAGGTTACTGTGAAACCTCCTTTCCTTTTTTTGATGCTTTGTTCAGGTACAGTCAACTGGATGTCTGCTGGTTCTCTCTCGCCTATTCTGGCATAATAATGAGGAAGGATTCTCTTCCCTCTTCTGAAAACAAAGTGGAAATAAAGAAGGATTGTAGTTTTATAGATGATATATTGACACAAAAGAAAGAAATGATACCAGAGGAGGGTAAGAAAATGGAGCAAGAAAAGGTTGAAATAAGGTATAACTTGGCTTTTCTTTTATTGCTTCGTGCTTCTTTTTTTTCTAGCTGTCAGAAGTGATGCCTCTGTGACTAAGGAGATCACTGATGAGAGAGAAGACTCCTTTCAAAGTGTTGAACAAAACACAGAGACACAGATTAGCAGTTCTGACTTACTACTGGATTCCCTTAAAAGTACAGCTTTACATCTTCGCAGAGCAATGGTATACAAGACGCAGGGATGCTTGGCTGCTAGATTTATATGACACTGCACTTAAGTTTTCTGTTTGTATTATTGTCAGGTGCTGGCCCATCGTGGAAGCCACTGGACAACCCTGCAGTATGTGTGTCAAACTGTGTGGGACCAAAAACGCAAGCTTACTACAACGATACATCAGGAAATTTCCCCCGCTATTCCAGCTGATCAGCTGAATGCCATCTTCACCCCTCTTCTGGTCACAGCTACGGATCTAATGCTGGACATGCTGGATAAACTACAAGTAAGAGTCTCTTACTGCTACTTATACACATTATAACAATTTGTTTTGAGGTATTAGTGATATTTCGGGGAATTTCTGCTATATTCCCATAACTGAGTTTACTTTGATTATCTTCTTGCCAGATTTGGAGTCTGTATGAGCACGACTGGACTGTTGGAGAACTTGAGTCTCGTCTCCACTTTTTAGCCCCCCTCGATGACTGCTTCCTAGTTGACCTGCGCTGGGTTCGAACATTGGTGTTGAACACTCTAGAGGAACTTCATGACTGTGGAAAATGGGAATCACTGACACACTTTGCCTTACTTTATAACTCGTACACACGGTGAATAATGCTTCTATTTATAAAGAAATTTCCAAGGATACAGATTTCCAATATCTTGCTAAAGTATTTGTATTTGAGTATTAGTCTGAGTATTAGTGATGCACTCAAGGTGATGGAGATGAAAGAAATATGTGGAACCAAAAATACTTAATCGTAATAGGAAACCTTCTATGGCACATAGCCCCGAACGCACCATACCCAGGGTAAATACTGAAGATGTTAGTAGCGTGCTGTGTGGAGTATTCTCTCCAACATGCAAAGGGAAGATGTTCAGATTAGTTTGAAAAACTTATTTGCAAAAAGTTGCAAAGACTCGAGACGGGTAGATTTTCAACTTCCGGCTGAACTGAGGCACCCAAAATGCACCCAGAGTTACTGTAGAATGATTTATACAAATAAAAATGATTTTTGTTATTTAAATCAGTTCAGTTTATTTCAGTTTATGAATATATCTTAAGTCACTTTACAAGAAAATCAATTAAAATCATAGATACATTATTATTTCCAATCTATGGAACCCCAGCAGATTCATCGAGTCGTTGACTTGCAGCATTCACTCCTCTGGAATCAAATTAGAAATCTGTAAAACTTTTTGAAAATTGCTTGAAATAGAAGAATGCTGAATAGAAGAGTGGCCAATAAAATCAGTGTTTAGATCTGTAAATTGTGAGAGATATAATCTAAACTACATGGCCTGATTTTAAAACATTCAAAATAAGGACGCTCAATTGTTTTGAAAAAAAAAAGTTATAATCCACAAGCAATTACTGGACCTGTTGATCCACGCAGGCTACTAGAAATAGCTTGTGCAAATAATTACAGGTGCAAAAAAAAAGTGCTGACTGCCCTAATTTAATGACAATTTATAATAAGTTAAAGTTAAAACCCATAAAGTTAGAGGTATTATACTAATAATAATAATAACAATAACAGTTAATTTAGGAAGTATCTCAAAGTGGTAAACCAGAAATGAACTAATCTAAAAAACATTAAAACGATTAAAGCAAAAGTAAAAATAGGAAACCTGGAAAAGCTGACAGCAGCCGTCAGACTAAAATCAAAATAAAGCTTTAATCAGACAATATCAAATAATTTTATTAAAGATTCTGATGATGTGTAACAATGTGAAAACGCTCAAGTGGTACAACTACTTGTGCAATACACTAAAAACTGTATGTATGTAAAAACAAAAACAGAAAAGGTTATTTTACTAGTCCTTTCAGCTGAGGATTTCAATTTTGAAATTAATTTCTTTATGTCACAGGGAACGTTACGCTTTGACTATAGTTCCTCTGCTGGTCCTCGCTCAAAGGAAGCTCATTGAAAGAATTTCTTCTACTGGAGGACCTCCGGTCCCTCAACCACACTATGTGAAGACGCAGAACACCACTGGGAAGGAAGTAGGGCATACTCAAAACAGAAATTTTATCTTGTTTGAGTGATGATAAATATAGTAAAAAAAGAAAATACATTTCCAACAGACTGCGGCAAGTAGAGGCTTCAGATGGCATTGCTACGACAACACTAAAATCATTCAGTGTATATTTTTATAGTGTAACTAAAAAACTATCTGCTGTAGTTACTTTTGAGTTGCCAATAGTATTGTAATTGTACCCGAGAGAAAAACAGGTAAACTTAAAATCCAGCCCCGTGTTTTTGTCTCCTTTTTTTGTTCAAACATTTTAGTATAGATGAAATAAGGCAAAACTAATCCACAGGTAGCTTTTTAGCACGCTAAAAGGAGCTTGTTACATTTAAATATTGAATATTTGTAATATAAAATGTGAATGTTGATTTAAAAATATTTGGAGATTTGTTTTATTTAAGTTGAAAAATATAAAAAACAATGGAAAAAATTACTAGTACATTTTAGCTATAAACGACAATGATTTACCAAACACAATCTCCCATATTTTGCTGAAAGTCAGCTTGCATGTTAGTTTTTCTTATTTCAATTGTACTAAAATATCCACACTGAAACCCAGACAAAAATACTTATTTTTTAGTGCATAAATACTGAGATCCATCTGTGATAGTTGCCTGTTCTGTTCATTGAACAGATTAGGCTCCTCTTATGTGCTCCTCTTTATTCATTTCAGATGACTAACAGACGTTATGCAGATTTCCAGCTGCTGAGTGGTCTTTCTCAGTATCCTGTTCAGAAACAACCTACTCATAAAAAGGCAGTCCAGGCAAAATTGTCTCCTGAAGATGAAATTGCACTTAAAGGTTCGATTGGATTTAAAAATCTTCAGTCCTAAAGAATTTATCCTTTGCAAAAAAATAAATAAAGCTCTTCTAAAGACAAAAATTTGAGCTGACATGAGCAGAACATGTAAAGCAGTCATAAATGTTCTGCTAGGATGTAAACATGTTCTGTTGCAGTTTCAGAGATGCAGCTCGCCATGTTGCTCGTGCGCGTTCCTTTAGACGTGGAAGACACTTTGAGCTGTTACCGTGAAGCCCTTTGTAAAAGGCCAGACTATCTTCAAATCTTCCAGCACAGTCGTTCATTGCTCGTTCAGCTTTTAGCAAGTGCACACTCCAGTATGTTGCCCATACAACAACACATGCACTCACGTTTGCTCAACCCTGGTGAAAACTCAGCTGCTGTCGTTCTTCAGGCTTTGCAGCACAGTTTCCACGCTCTCAAGTCAGAGGTCACAACCGTTCCACAAGCCGGGTGAACTTCAGCCCCGCAGTTGTTTCTACTCCGAACCTCCTACCTGATAACCTGGAGGAGGACTTTAGTGCTCCAAACTCCATCTATAGCCTTCCCATCAGCGCGAGCAGCATACCAACTGTTGCTGCTGCATTTTCAAACTCTATTAGTAAGTGCGTTTGTCTTGTTACATACTTTAAATTTTCTTTAATTTTTCATTTTAAGAAAGTAGCAGAATAAGAAGTACCACTTTTCTCTGAAACTCTTCTGGTAGATTGCTAATAAAAAATTATAATATATAAGTGTTTATTATGCATTAATTAACTAAAAGAAAAAGACAAAACTGAAGAGTTTCTTGCCAAATAGTGAGCCAAATCTGGTCACTTGTATGTTTCATCTAGAATTTATATAATAAACATGTCAGACAAATGTATTACTGTGATTTCACAGTAAGAACATTTAAACTGAAATCTATAGCATGTATTCAAGTACTTCATCTCTGTATTAAACGTGTCTGTAAATATTCTAAAATATTAGGGTTACAGAAGAATTAATAACGTATCTAGAAACTATTTTTTAGACATCTTTAAGGAGAGCTTTATTTTAAAATGGTAACAAATGAAAGAACAAGGTCTTTTTTTATGATTATCACTTTTTCTTCAGAGTTTCTCCAGGCTAATGGTTCCGACGCCCTTAAAGTTTTATCTCTGCATGAAATGGGGAACCTGCATTTCTACTCTGGGAACAAAAGGTTGGAAAACATTTAAACAGGTTGATGTGTTCATTTTACAGAAATACCTTCATCCTCCTTTACATGCAGCACAATTACATCACGGAGTAAACTTTTTTTTCATCATGATTTGTCCTTCATTCGGTGCTGCCTGCCTGGCCTCTAGCGCTGCACACTCGTGCTGGAGTAAAGCTGTGGACTGCGCCTTCCAGGGTTCTCATGTCATTCAGAAATGGGACGGCGTCAACTTTGAGAGCGGCTCTGTGCAAACCACTGTAAAAAAAGCTGGTATATGGGGATGTTTGCAAGGGGCTGTGCTCAGTGCAAAGATAGCGCAGTAAGTTGCGCTTTTTTTATATATATATATATATATATATATATACATATATATATAAAAATATAACTTTTTGTGTGTGATTTAAGCATCGGCCATAAAAGCTACACTGCTGTTGTAACAATGGTTTTGATATGCAGGTTTGTATTAACCTCTGATATCAGCGAGCGAACAAAGAGTTGTCTGCTGTCGGCTTATTTCTTTAAGGTAATCTCTCTAAGGACTTCTGTTTAAGAGATTTGTAGATGTAATTACCCCCCTTTTTTTTGTTTCATTTATTATTGCATATTCAAAAAAACTAATGTATTTACTGAGATTTCATGTGAGACCAACACAAACTGAAATATAATTGTAAAGTATAGGAACAATTAGGGTACATTTTTCCCTGTTCTTCTTAAAAAAATAGCTCTAGCTTATTATCATTTATCATTAATTATCATTTTATGTTGGTTTGCAGTTGGGCCACTTACAGTAGTAAATTGAAAGATGATGGAAGGAAAAGTGCTCAGCAAATTGTTCAAGTCCTATTTAGAAATTGTTTTAGAATCGTACCTTAGTGTGGGGTTATCCCTGACCTGTCCTGATGTTTTGTTTAGTTTTCATTGTGAATTTTGTCTTCTATGGTCCAAAAACTTTCCTCAGTACTGTATATGCTGACCTGTGTGACATGACCCTCTATGTCTGCTCATCATCTTTAGTGTGTGCTGTGTTGCTCCATGGCTCACCCTCAGACAGATCTACAATATGCCTCTCACACCTTCGGAGATGAACTGTTTCCTGGCGTTGACCTTTTTTCTGAGCCCCACAGGCTTCAAGTCGGCACCGCAGTATCGAGTCTCCACTTTGTTTGCCATTGGCTCTTCGCCTCAGGCTACTTCATTTTGGTATTTTCTACCACACATCCTCAATTTTTATGTCAATTCTAGCAAAAATAGACTTAGATTGTTAATCTCTGTTATTACAGCTTCTGCCCATTCTAGCGCTTTACATCCACTTAGTGGGACCCGTATGCAGAGATGTGCAGCGCACAGCAGAAGCCAGGATTCTCAAGGTATTGTTGTGGGGTTTTTTTTGTTCATCAACAATACAAGAATAAATGACCCCTATGGTGAAAAACCAAACTTTGGAGGAGAGAGGAAACACTTCCTTATACACAGAAATCATAGTGGACCTTAATGACTCTGAGACCTCCTAGGATGTTGAAGCATGAGTAAACAAACAAACCTCTGTAGTGGATAACCTAATATCACTAAACTACGTGGTCTGCAACTATTACAATATAAAGAGACATTTTTCCCTCACTCCAGCTAAATAAAAGTGGTTTAGACCCAGAGAGTCAACCCTTTAATTTCGATACGAATAAATTCGGGGAGATTTTGTTTTATTTTATATCTAAGAAACCACCAATTTATGTTTTAAAGACACAAAAATCAACAGAAGGGATGAAACAGACCACATAGTTTAAAGTTCTGAATTAAGCACTGAGTTTCCCCATCAGACAGGAGGTGGTTCATACATACTCCTAGCATTATTATACAAAAAGTTGTTGTTGGGTTTTTTTGCTACATGATGCGTCTCCCTGTTGTTTTCAGGTTCGGGCTCTTACAGAGTTGTGCATGTTTACTGAAGCCATCACGGAGGCTGTTCAAATCACTGAAGGACTAAATCTTATTCTTCCATCCGGACTCCACGTTACCAAAACAAACCTAAAAGTATTTTTGCATTGTGTCTAATCCATTTTAATGTCATTTTCCATTCTCTGATAGATAATCATGCTAATACAATGGAAATATCCCAGTCAATGTTGACTAAACTGTGTAAAGGGAATATGTATTTTTTATTTCTATCCTAATTACATTAATAATTATGCTTTTCAAACAGCCTGTGAAGAACTTCTGCAGCAACAAATCTCTTCCTGAAAATGTGGAGGTAAATTCTGCAATTTTTGTGACTTTGCATTCTAATCCAAAACAATTACAATTTATTAATATATTTATTTGTACTTACTTTTGCTTAAGTGAGTAAAAAGCACCATAGATATCATCCTTCCTCTCTGGTGAATTTTCACCTTTATTTTTTTCCAAAAAAAAAACAAAACATTTTTGCGCTTTTGAGAAGCCTGTTTATACCCATCGTCTGCATTATTCTAGGATTACTTTGTGGCTCTTAATGACTTATTTCAACCATCCTTTTATATAGATGGCATCATAATACAGCATGCAATTTCACAGAACAGTGTATGTAAGTTTTAATGTATTGTAGGTTTTTCCTTTTCAAAACTTGGTTATATTTACAATCAACTTATATTTACAGTCCCCCAAATATACAGAAGCCACCATTAGGGTGATATGTTGAATTTAGTAACATTATTAAAATAAGTAACGTTTTAATCCTGATGCTTAACGTTATTAATGTTTCCATTCCAAAACCAGCTTATTGTATATTTGACCTCATGGAGCTTTAGCTGCAGATTCTAACCCCCCCCTTCCGTTTGAAATCCTTCACCTTTCCTCTGGTCATGTTGGCCAAATACTGCATGTATACTTGTCCATGTTGGCTTCTATAAATTTCACCTGAGTTCAAATCTGTTAGTTACGTAGCAGGGCCTCCTTTCAAGGTCGGCATCAGTGAATTTAAATTTACTTTCCAGCATTTTCCAGTTTATAGTAGGCTTAAGCTTTGTTTTGTTTTGGCTTTGACATGCCAGGAAGCCACTTAACTTAAATAAAACTATGCAAAGTCAGATAAGAAACTGGTCAAACATCCAGTCAGAAATGTGTCGCCACATTTTTCATTTCTGCAAAACTGGGCAGTTTCTCTGGTAATTGCAGAGAATGGTTCAAATAAAAAATAAATGTGAAATTCATGCTGATGAGTGAATGTAACAGGAACTGTAAATGATGTGTACATTGTCAGTAAAAGCATCTAATTAGTGGATATGTGATATCTGTGTGTATGATTAGGCTTTAGAAGACCTCGTAAACTGTGACTTCACTCCAGAAGTCTACACGCTCTACGGTCCGACGCTGTGCTCCAGATATAACCTTGCTCGTATGCAACTGATCCTAGGAATTGCCGGGTCTGAATGTAGCGGTCCCATCTCAGGTCTGTGCTCAGGAATCTCATCTGTATTGACTCTGAATTGTTGTGTGATCTGTGCGTTTGCAAAACAACATTATGGTAGAGTACTTAAAGAGTACTTCACACGTTAACTATCCACTAAACTGTAACGCTTAAGGTACTTCTAAAAAGTTGTTTATGTGCATAAACATGTATCACCCGTCTTTCAGATTGTGAAACAAGTTTTGCTAACATAGAGAGCAGAGAAATGGAGATGGAAGATGATGACCAGGAGAGACTAGAGACAGACGGGTTGTGCCAAAAAGCAAGGAAGCCAAAAGTTGTCACTCTTTGTAATGGGATAGAAAAATTATCATTAGAAAGGATCAAGGTAAGACTAAGGAGATTTTATTTTAATGAAAAGTCTACCAGAATGTATGTGTGTGTCTTTTTAAATCTTTTTGGATGTTTAAATTAGATTTTATGGAAAGTTTGGTCCATTTGTTCAAATTTTGTCGTTTCCTCTGTCATAGTTTCTTTTGTTGGAAGGAGCTTCCACCCTGTTGGCCTCGGCTCAGCAGCAGCTCGCTTCTCTTACCTGCAGCGAAGCTGAGAAACTGGAGCTGGTGGTTGAGTCCAACCTTCTTAAAGCCAGCCTCTGTCTCCTGCAGGACAACTATGCACTGAGGTATTTAGACTTCAAAATGGATTTAAGCAGGTGCTACGTCTTTATATTCTTGGTATTTGTAAAAATGTTCTATGTTGACATTTTCAATTCTCTCTTAGCTCTGAAACGGCAGTTTCATCCTTGGTGTTGCTGCAGACATCTCCTGTCACCGCGAGACCTCTTGGGAGTAAACGGGTACTGTTGCACATCTGGACATCTTAAGAAAGTACAAGGTTTTTGAGTATTTAGGTTTCAACAGGAACTAAAATAAAGTTACCAAAATAAAAAACAACATATTTTAACTTGCTACATAAAGCAGCAACAATTATAGCATGTCTTCTGTAAAACTTTACCAGCCTCTGACAGTGTCATGGAAATTGGTATATCCGCTGCACAGTCTCAACATCCTGACCATAAGTGTTCAGTACTGTACTGTTTTTGTATGTTACATTCTGTCTTAAGGATCCTAAAGACTGCAGTGAATCAAACAGCTTGCAGGGAGATCTTTCCAGAGCCGTCGAAGCCCGTGGGAGAATCGGAGTTCTGCTGTGGCTGCGCTGCCGGCTGACTCTGGTCCACAGCCTGAACGCTAACATCCCTGGAAACGCAAATCTTATTCCAGGTCCAAAGAAGTTAAACTTTTTTAATTGTTTTCTTGTAAAATATCACTTTCAAAAAAATAACTATTTGATGTTTGATATCAGTCGATTAACAAATCATCAAACTGTAACAAAGTGCAGGCAACAGTCTCTGCTTATGAGTGAATTGCAGTCAACTAGCTGACGATAACTTGTGTGGTTTATCTGCAAGTTTGTGTTAATGCCTGGCATTTTGCATTTCAAGGTAAGAACATTAACGAAGAAGTAGCTCAGGTGATACAAGAGGGACTGGATGAATGCGTGCAATGGGGAGACCGAGATTTTCAAGCTCTGTTGATGGTGGAAGCTGCAGAATTAGCAGCAAGGAGAGGGAGGCTAGAGGAGAGCATGGCAATGCTGCAGGTGAAACACAAACAGGGGCCACTTTTTGTTTATCGTAGTTATTAGAATGATTGTAGATTTAAAAATATAGTAATAATGGGAGTTTCACAAAGCATAGACACATATTAAATATCAACTCGACCAAATTCCCCTCTATAATATAATTGCCTCAGTCTATAATCCAACTGTCAGACCTTTTTAGTAAAATATAATAATTTATATATGATTTAAAACAAGAATAAGCCTTAAATTTACTGTAATAACAATTATATGGTTAGGTATGGGAAAGTTTGTCTTTTGTCCCTGATGGAAATAGAAAGTTGTTTAAACTTTGTATTAATTTTTGCTGCATTTCATTTATGTTATCTTCTTAAGTTAAACCACAGAATTTGGAAGTTTTTTAATCACTGATCTAATAAACACTTCATACTTAGAAAAATATGACATGTTACAGAAATATAATTAAGATTACCCTGTGCAATAAAGAGGCAATGTGCAATTAGTATTTGTAAAAAAATTGCTTTTTGCTGCTGTAATACTGAGAATTTCCCAAATGTTGGACTTATAATGGATTATCTTATCTTAATTTTTTCTGTATATCTGTCATTTAGAAATCGGTGAACCTGCTTTCAGGACAGACATGCATGCCACAGCGGTCTGTTCTGACTCTGGCTCGCACCACGTTGCTGCTTAGTGAGCTGAGAAAAGTACAAAGTACAACACTTCTCCAACTGACACAAAAACTCTTGGAAAAGCAGGTACCCATAAAATAATAGCATGGTAATTACATAAACGTTCTGTCGTTAAACTGACTGAAGGAAAACACATACAATTAACCCCTGAGCTTCAACCTTCTGTTTTAGCTATGCCTGTTCGGCGAAAATGTTACGTCGATCGATGGACATATGAGTTTCTCTCCAACTGGACCCAGAAATATCTACCTCCCTCACCTAAGCATGCTGAACAAAATCACTTTGCAAATTGGTAAGCTATAAAGGCACACACAGGGCTTAAGCTCTTACAGTGATTATTATGTCCACATACATTCACGGGGTTAAAAGGTTCTCTATCTATCAACTGCTGAAAAATACTCTGCTTGTTTGGTTGCAGGTTTAATCTCTAATCCGGAAAAGCCAGCCTTTATCCAGTCATCATTTTCAACTCCCAGGAAGAGTCTTCAGGAGTCCAATGAGACTGAGGGAGATTCTCAGGCAGCTCCACAAGAAGGGATGAAAGCTAATGAATAGCGTCACTCACATGAGTCTTTTTTATTCCATTTTGAGAGACAGAAGTTTAGATGTGTATGTTTGAGCTGTTTCATAACAATACTGTTGTATTTTGAAATGGCTTTGTGTGTTTGTTTCTTGTACCTTGAGACATTTAACAGAAGAAAAAAAATTCTGAGGATGAGCAAATAATAAAATTAAAAAAAAATGCTAAAATCTAAATTTGAAAACAAAATGATTTAGAAAATCAGAATTTAAAATCTATTTTACTATTAAAAATGTATCCTTTACAGTGATTTAAAAAAGTATTTCCTCTCTTAAATGTATTTTCTGTTTGTTCACAGCCATTTTGGGGATGAACTATCAGAATATGTTACGCTGAAAGGTGTGGTGTGGAAAAGTGAGGGTACCTCAATCTTATTAATTTCTATCAGTAGACCACAGGTGTCAAAACGGCAGTCCTGCTGTTATGTATCCTCCAGACCCCACCTTCTTAATTGAAATCAGCTGATCATCACAGTCTCCCATAGTGAGAAAACAAAGTTCACGTTCATGTCAATACTAAAAAACATGAACAATTCTTTAACAAAGAAACATTTTGCAAACACAGTATGTATACAGATGCACAATTTACGAGTCAAATTATTCTTTTCGATTACTTTGAGCCTCACAAATTTGACCAATCCAACTCCTGCTCATCAGTTCACTTGCTATACTGTACAAGGGCTGGGTTAGACATAGGCCTCCTATTTAGCAGACAAACCAGATGGCCACCACAGAACACATCCACCTGGCAACAAGTGAACTATTCAGCTGTACATTAACACCAATGTCCACAATGGAAATGGTGGCACAACCACTAATTAGAAATCAGTTTATTTCTTGTTTTTCCACTTACTCAGTAAAATAATTAAAAAACGGCCTTTGATTCTACTCAGTATCTTTGTCTAATAATAAATGGTATAATTAAACCGAATAAATCTTTAAGGGACAAATAGTTTTGACAGCTATTTCAAAAATGTACAGTATGTATCTGTTTTTATTTTAGTACATTACCACGTTCGAAGCTCTTGTTGTGAAGTGTAACCGGAAGTGCCCGCTGTTGCCATGGCTTGACTTCCGGTCCGTTGTCCAGAGTAACGGTAGAACCGTCCTGCCTGGAGACGGCAGTTGTCTGAAGTGAACCGCCGGTTGTTTGAGCGCGGCGGTTGTTAATAACGGGCCGTTGCGGTGAGAGGTAGGTGGCTGGCCGGCTTTAAATGGAGTTTCGAGTTAAAAGATGATCGCTTCACTCTCTAGAGGAAGTCTGCTGGATGAGGTTCTTCACGGCGGCTACAATGAGGTAAGCGTCAGTCCACAAAGGTTCACCCTCCGTGTCTTTTGGTCAATTTAATGAAACAAATTAGCAATAATTTGGCTGCCTTCGCTAACAGTGGAATCGCCTTCGGTTTAGTTAATGCTAAAACTAAGTAATGGGTTTAGTTTTTAGGTATTTAACCTTGTCGTTTCATTTAATACTTGGTACCGTGGGTCCAGATGTGTTGTCTTAGCCGGAAACAAAAGTTGACATGTCTCTTAGTTTTAAGAAGCAAAGTTCTCAGGGAAATAGTAGTTAGGCTAGAAATGTAATGCAGCTGTTAAGTTTTACTCCAGCTAAGGAAGCATCCTTTGATGTTTGATGCATCCGATTAAATTCAGATAAACCGGATATTTAATGTAGTTGCACACATTTAAACAGGCGATCTGCAGGAGCAAAAGCAAAGTTGTGATCGTTGTCAGGACAATAGGCTGAGCTCCCTCCACGTCGCCCTCTGTCCTAACATCAGCAACAAAGGCTCTTATTAGTCTGAGCTTCATGTGGCCCCAATCACTAAGCCCTGCGTCTGCCTGTGTGCGCTCCTGATGTACGACCTACAGCAGCAGCTGGCAGCATATGTTTCCTGGGTGAACTCTCAGCTGAAGAGGAAGCCAGGCCTGCAGCCCATCAGAGACCTCCGGCACGACCTGCAGGACGGGGTTGTGCTCGTGCAACTCATAGAGATTGTTGGTAAATATACATACTGACAAATATGCTGTTTTACACCAATCCACAAATGCCTGAGTGAACCTTTGTTTTTTAGTTCAGTCTGCCTGAGATTATATTGTTTCTGGTAAATCTATAAAATGGCTAAACTAGTTTAGAAATATTACACCTAAAGTTTCTACAATGATCACAAAACAGGTCTGCTCGTCATTCTTTAATGTTCATTTTCATAATGTATAGCTACACCCAACTCCACATACCTGTTGTTTATACGTCTAGAAAAGCATCCCCCAGTGCTGCAACAATTACATGGTCTGGGGGTTTTTTTTGTAGTAATTATGCTCCATTCTTGTTATGTTGCTTATCTAATGAATCTGGGTGTGTTTCAGGCTTTATATGTATTTTTTCTTTAGACATTTTTTTATGATTTTGCAAAGTAAGGAGAAAGGATAGTGAAAATAAGACGATCAACAAATAAATAAAAAAATCTAATGGTTTAATACTGTGACTCTGCATAAGTGGATGGCCAATTTTTTTAAAGGTATTTAGGAGCATAATACTTTAAGAGTTACTGGACAGTAGCTACACTACGTCAATAATAAAATAAAATAAACTGCTTCATAAACAGGATATGAGTTGACCAAAGACTCTTTATAAGCTACGTTTTTTCTTTTTACGTTTTTGATAAAACACAATCATTGATACATGGAAAAATTCTGATTGGGACATCCCTCGACGTAATGTTCTTTCTTTGTGCTCTTTTAAATATTTTGGCAGCTGGTGAGGTTCTGAAGGGAGTCTACATACCCCCACTGAACAGAGAGGAAAGCAGAAAGAATGTGGAGGAAGTCTTGCAGTTCATTTCCTCCAGAAACATACGCATGCCGCATATATTTGCAAAAGGTACAGTGATGTTGGTTTTAAACATACAATCCAACTGAATGTCTGGAAAGCTTTTTGTTTTGCTCAATACTCAATATCTTTATCTCTGTACAATGATAGGGACCTTATCAAAATTAACTTACAGTTTAGAACAGTATTGTGCAGGTAGAATGTGGTCATTTGTGGTCATTTTCTTGAAAGTTTTTTTTTTTTTTACTTGCTCTCCTGCTGCTGAAACACAGCCTGCAACTTGATACGAACATCATTTAACACTTTAAAACTGACACGTAACACAAGTGAGGTATTCATCGTCTCATGCTGTGTTTGTTGCATTTTCAGACATCATTGATGGGAACCTGAAGTCTGCAATGAGGATTATTCTGGCGCTGGCAGCTCATTTCAAACCCTCAGCCAGTCAGAGGGCTGCGTCTGCAAGTGGGCGGGGCTTTACTAAAGGAAACGCCAACCACAATCCTCTCTCCTCAGTTGCTTTGGCTCAAGGAGCTGCTACTGCTCTGGCCTCAGCTCGCCTGGACGCCTCGCTGCCAACACGTTTCGCTCGTGTCAACAGGTTTGCAGCTTTCATTACCTGTAAGGTTTTCACATCTTGAAGGGAAACCTTTAGAAATGCCTTTCCATATTTTAATTGCTGTTGGACCTAAATCTTGTGAAGCTGTAGTTTTTTTAAATTTTTTTTTTTACTATGCATCCCGACTGGGCTGTTGATCTAAATGTTTCTTCACCATGTACTTATTTGAGAACCCCAAACAAAACCTATTAATAACCGTTAATATAAGGAAAGGGGAAGATCTTGGATCATCATAACAAAAAAAACAAAAAAAAAGTACAGATGTACTACCAGGTCCGACTGTTCATTTAGCGCTGTAGCGATTATTTTTAAAATGATTAGCAGGAGTTTGATTGGCCAAATTAAATTCTAAAGCGCACATTATCTTGCTTTTTTTAATTCACGTTCAGTTGAATAAAATATTATATTTGTTTTGAGGTTTTGGTTATCGCCTGTTAAAAACTCCTTAAGACATTCATATTAAAGTATTTACTTTTTGTTCATGCAGCCGTTCCATTAACTCTCCTGACATCTCTCTTCCGCCCATGATGCGGTGCAGACCATGGTGATCTTTTATGTACCAAGAATATTTGTAGATCTACAGCTTGTAGAGTTAGAAATAGTCAACGATAAAGCTAAAATCAAGAGTGAGGGAATAATTTTGTAAGGCGTTAAAGTACAGATAGCTGTGCAATTATAACTCTGGTCCTGTTGAGGGGGATATATTGCACTTGCTGAGTCTTTGATATATGGCATGTTGGATTGTTTTTCGTTTTAGTATTTTAGCATTGTTTTGTTGAACATGACATTGGTTTTGGGCTTTAGCGTTAGCACAACTAACTCTAAGTTGGTGCTAACTAGTGTGTCTTAAATAATTTAAGGATTTTTCAATACTGAATCCGACTGTGAACATCAAATCACTATTTATAATACCATGAAAACTCTTCTCTGTGCTTATGTAAGTTTTCTCCTGGTAACCTTACCAACCAGTAATGTTTGAATCCTGGCTCTATCAATTTTTCTTGGCAGCAACAAATATTCTCTTCAAACTGAAGAGAAGCAATTTGTTTTTAAACAGCCACAGTTTTATTAGGTCCTCTTCTTGCTGAGCTAATGCTAGTAGGTTTACTCTCCACTTTAATTTTAATAAGCCTTGTTGATGATTTGTCTCAGTATTTTTCTCTGCTGTTTCAGTGGATTGTTTTTGAAAGAAATAAAAGTTTTATAAATATATTTTTTTTCTCTTTTATAAACGAAGACCTTTGGCTTGAACGTCTTACCTCTAAATCATTTTTCTGCTGCTCTTACTTCAGCTTCCCTGTACTTGGGATCAGATTTTGTTTTAGCTAATGCTCTGCAACAAAGCATAGTTCTTGAAAGAAGAATTTAGAGTCGGAAGAATTGCATAAACCGTTTTCTCGTTTCCTTGTATTGAACAGTAGAAGTAAAAAAAAAACAAAGTCTACATCTGCCTCTGTTTTGTCCAATCTTAAATTGTCAAAGCTTCAGAACCACATCTGAGAATTTGCCGTCCTCTAGTGGACAAACAGCCGAAAAACAATTATTGTCCATTTAAACCTCTGACAAGCATGGTGAACCAAACGGTCCCCAAGAATCAAGAATCAGTTTATTTATATAGCGCCAATTTACAACAGATGTCGTCTCAAGGCCCTTTACAAGAAAATCCATTGAAATCAAACATACATCATAAACAAATCAATTTGAAAAAGTTTCCAATCTGAGGAGCCCCAGCAGATTCATGGAGTCATTGACTTGCAGCATTCACTCCTCTGGAATCAGCAGACAGAAACAATGACTTGGGTTTACAGCAATCCCTCATACTGAGCATGCATGTAGCGACAGTGGAGAAGAAAAACTCCCCTTTAACAGGAAGAAACCTCCAGCAGAACCAGGCTCAGTACAAGCAGCCGTCTGCCACGACCGACTGGGGGTTTGAAAAGACAGAAAACCCCAGCATGATTCCTTTATCTGTATTTGTTCTCATCCAGTGCCAGTAGTTTAGATGGAGAGAGGAGCGTTGGCGTCCGAGCTCTGGTCCAGCAATACGAGAAAGGGGTCACCGAAGAGCAGGAGAACCATCATCTTAGCAGGTAATTCTATGTGTTTATAATACTCCTCTTATTCTTTTGATTAATATAAAAATGAATGATGTTAATATATCTTTATTTGTCACATACATGGTCATACACAGTACAACTGCAGTGAAATGCTTTTTTGGTGTAACCACACCGAGGCAGCATACGTTGCGGCGCCAGGTAGGCAGTAGCCCAAAGGGTAGGCGGGTACCCACAGTGTATTTTGCCCTGGGCTGGATTTGAACCCATGACCTTCCGATTGGAAGTCAGGCGACATACCACTTTCATATTGCATATGAGATGATGACTGCTGGTGACATAACTTAAGTAAAACTAGAGTTCTGCCAGAAATCTAGAATTTGTTGCAACAGAGAAGATTTACCAATAGTTTCTATTTTTTTTAGCTTGTATTTGAAAAGGATTTTAGTTGTACTGATTTGAAACACACAGCTATCACCATCTAAATTACCTCCTCATCTATATCAGTTACCCCGTCAACATTTAATTTCCCTTTAGGATAAATAACGTTTTTGATTGATTGATTTGATAATGAAGGTCTAAAACATGTAGTGAAAAGATGAAAGGCTGACCTAAAATAATATATTTCACATAAAACTTTTTTTTGTTGTTTTTTTGCTCCTTTAATACCCAGCAACATCCTCGATTCGTGCGGATGCGAAAAGCTCTTTTTTAAAAAGAACTTTGGGCTACAAAAAAATCAATATATACTTGTAAAACTATTTCCCTATGCTCATGGTTATGCTTATTTTACAGGTTTGTCACTTGCTTTGCAGTTCTGATTCTCTTTCCTTGTTAAGTTCAGAGGTATGGTGTTGATTAAGTTTTGGCTAGGATTAGACTTGTTATGCTTGGAGGGAAAAAATCCCATTTAGATTTAACTGCAGAAACTAAAATAAATGGAAGTCAAAAAGACATCAGTTGAAAGGAAATACAAGGATCTGTGAGGTCATACTTGTATGTGCTACATATAGACAACCGAAATAAGCTTTTGACCAAAAAACAGTCATTTTTGGAAGGTAGAGACATTTTCTCGGTCTTCACTTGTTTGTCCAGATGTACTGAGCTCTACCAGTTCGGTTTAGAGGTAGGGTGCCATGTAAATGTTGGGTTAGGGTTAGGAATATACTAGTCATAGTTATATTTGGGCCCAGAATGACTAGAAGTCCAGGATGTCAGACGCATGACTATGGTGTTTGTCCCCTTAGCTTCAACATGGTGAGGATTTGTGAGCGTCAGCTCAAAAAGCATCTGAGCTCACCACAGGACTATTACGAGGGGAAAAAGGACTGATCTGTCACATGCCTGCTGTGAAGTTGTTGTGTTTTCCAGCTTTTTATAGTCAGTAACATAATGACGGAAAACCAGGTGTGTTCCTACCCATCGTTCTGCTTCATCTGCGAGCGTCTCAGACTCACCGCAGCTATCACAAACATTACCTTGCATGTATAGTTTAACCGAGCGGTGGTCGACGTTGTCAGCCGCATCGGTTGCCGCGGTAACTGGCTGCAGGGCGAAAGGGGGGCGTGTCCTGACAGCATAAGGATACAGAAATTGTCATGAGTTTTTCAAGCTCCTAAGGGTTAAAAGGCAGGAAATGAGAAAGTATTTTGCGCTGTCCAGACTGCCAGTATCCCAGCATGGGGGGGACCCAGATTAAATGGTAAGACGAGGCACGGAGGCTTTTAACTAAAATAGATAACTAGTGTTTGCAGCGTGTTTGTGTAATGTTCCTTTCTGATTGGTTAGTCTATATTATATCCTTTTCGCAGTTCTGCTTCAACACATCAGCCAAGACACCTGATATAACAGGATGACGGCTGATAGCTTTTTGTTAATTTAGCATTTTTAATACTGACGCAGGAGTCTGGATTGGGACTTGCGTTATTAATCTTAAAAGCCAGACTGTGTTCCACGCTGTTGGTGCCTAGACCTTTATTCACAGCATCCTGTCTGCCTGATGTGGGCATTTTTAGAGGATTTGTTCTGCAATGATTATAGATCATTAATAATAATCTGTAATAATCACCGAAATACATAAATTACTGACTAAAATGGTTGCAGGATTAAAAAAAGTCGCTTGACAAATGCATTGATATGACATTAGATGCAACAAGATCCTAAAAACAGCAGATACTTTTCAGCTCTATATTTCAATGTTTAAGTTTTGTAATCTATGACTACGCTCTTGGAATATTTATTTAAGCTGATAGGAACAATCCTGACTCTATAGGTTAAAAAATGTTCCTGAACCATCTGTGTTGATGGGTTACCTATTGCCTTCATAAGTATTTCTTCCTAAATATATCATTCTTATGTGATCTAAACCTAAATAAGAGGTCCAGATGAGTTGGACTGGTCGATGTGCGAATGCTAAACCATGTCCAGCTGCTAAAAGAACGTATAAGAGTCAGAAATGCATCAAAATTTGTTGTTTAAGCAGAATAGAGATGCGCTAATCAAAATCTTGCTGCTACCTGTCGGTCCAGACTTCTCTTAAGAAGTAAAAGAGAATCGAGTGAATACTTTGTTGCCAATATTGTGAATCGTCACACTTTGTTAGTGCCCACTGAAGTTTGTAGGAGTAGGTGGAGTAATTTGTGTTTTTTGTCTCTTGTGAGCCTCAGCTCCGTCACGCCTTTGTCGTCGCCCAGAAGTCAGCAGAGCGTTACCTCGGACCGTCCGCCTCATGACGGCCGACATCAGGAGCAGGAGAGCAGCGGTACGTTCTGGCCAGCCCGCTAGTGAACGTGAAGACGTACCGATTGGCCTTGTGTATTACCGTTATGTTTGTGCTTACTTGTGCACACAGTGGACTCATCTAATGTAGATCAGACGCTGTTGGAGGACACTCTGAGTGAAGTCTTGGAGAACGAGGTGCAAGAGACACGGAAGATGGTGTCGGCTTTACAGGTATGGAGAGGAGGAGGAGTTGTTGGCTTCCCTTCTTTTAAATGGTGATTTTATGTTTATCCTGCTAAACCTCTGGATTAGGTATTCATTAGGACTACAAAATAAAGTTATGTTGGTTTACTCTTTTAAGTTAGCTGAAACTAATCGGTCCTATATTGACCCTGTGAGATTTAAGCCCAGCAAGAATCGTTTTTAACATTTATATGCAACAAACGATCAGCTGTTTGTTTAATGTAATACAAATTTTACTGATTTAATAACTCAGTTCTAATCCAGTGATTTCACCCCGTAATCAAGAATGTGTGACAACTCTTCAAAGGAATCAGTCTTATAGTCGTCGTAGCTTGATCTCACACGGAAGAATTTTTTTTTTATGATTACATTTATTTAGTTGGGTGACAAATAAAATTATAAAATCTTTTTTTATTTTTATTTTTTACGAGATCAAAATGTCGTTTCAAGCTAAAGTCTCATCACCTTATAGTCTCATCGGACAAAAGCACACATTTTCAGTTCGGATCGTGTCTCTGCACGTTTACATTAGTTCTGGTAGGGAAACACAATGTGTTTTCTTCTCATGTCGCTCCCAAACTACCAATTGACAAGAAGATGGCATCTGTTGTTGTTCTGGAGGCTCGACGGCCCAAAGATGCAACTATTTGCAGAAGTTGTCTAGCATGAATGAAATATTGAATTTTAGTGGTTTTTTTAAATTTCTTAATAAATAAATAAAAAATATGTTGTACTCACGCCTCAGGAAAAAAAAGTCTGAAATGACTTATTAGTTGCTTCTAGAAACAAAAGCAGACCTTGATTTCTGTAATATGCTGTATAATTAAAAGTTGAATGTATTTTGATGATTTATGGTTGCAGATAAATCTGGCTGGTCCCATTTACAACGACGAGCATCTAAACATACTAAAAATGGCTGAAACTAACACAGTTTCGTAACGCCTATTATGTTTGAGTCAGTCACTACTCAAGCAAAACTAAATTTATGATGTTATAAAATGTAATCTCGCTTATTCCCCTGCGAAATCCCTGTAATATTATCTTCTTTTTTTTAACATTATGGCCCTTTTAACATATATTAACTCTTTACTTAAAGCTATTTTAACCTTTTCTTTTTTTGTATTTGTATTTTCTCCACAAACCTCTGCGAATAAAGCCTAACTTGTGAGCTAGTATGTGAGTGACTTCACCACAAAGTACAAATTGGTGTCACATGTTGGACTGTGGGTATTTTTCCAGGCTCTGTTGCTGCATGGTTCTCTCCCTGAGGATGAACTGGACGTATCGTTAACACTGGATCCTATCAATGCCGAGCAACAGCTGGTATGGATTTTTTTGTGTTTTTTTTTATGCCTATTTATGTTTTATTCCTTTTTGATTTTCTTTTAGATTATTTTCCGTCTTTTCTGAGTCTACTGACTTTTTGTGCTGGCTGTAGATCACGTTACGTGTGAGTGTGTGCGTGTGCTTGTGTGTCACAGAGGGACATGGATATCAGTTTCCCTTTATTCTCCTTCTGTTGTGCTTCTCACACACTTTGCGTCTCGTCTTGCAGGTCGTCACTCGCACCCGTTTGGATCGGAGTATGGAGGAGATCACAGAGCTGAAGGTTCGCCATAACTTTTCATGCTAACATTTTATTTCTGCACTCTGGGATTCATATTTATTACATCCACCTTTTTGCTGTTTACCTTAGAGAGAGCTGTTGCTCTGTAAGCAGGAGGTCAGAAATCTACAAGCAGTGAAGGTGAGACAGTCTCTCTTTACATTTGTTTTTTTTTAGGTTTTCATACGAGTTGCTTGTTGAAGTTTTAACTTTCTGCGTGTTTTGTTTACTGAGCAGGACGCCCAGCAGCAGAGGCTCTGCACTCAGGAAGCGTCGATACTGCAGATGAAGCAGGAACTCCTCCGAGCTAGCATGACAAAAGACGAACTCAGCAACCACAATGTAGGAAATCTATTCTGTCTTCTCTAAAATGTTTTCACCAATTTCTTTGCTACAGTCCTACAAAATGCTACAGTTGCTCACAAAATGGGATTCATGACAGTTGTTTTAATAGCATCTTTCCTTTGTAATAATTTGCTGAAGGCAGAGCTCAAATGGAAGGTGGAGGAATGCAACAGGCTGTGGAAGGAATGCAAGGTGAATAATCATCTCCTTGTTTGATTAACATTTTTTGGGCCATCAAATGATTCTAATATGCCTTCACTGCGTGGCCGGATGCAGACGGAGGTCGGGCAGAAGGACAGATTACTCCAGCAGTTCAAACACAAGCTGGAAGAAAGCCAGAAACTCCAGGTAAGCAGGTTCGCTGGATTAATAAGTGAAGCCATGTAATGCTAGTCACAGTTCACACTGTGAAGCCAATACGGCGCAACACAATGACTTGTCCACCTTACATTTCATTGGCATACAGATTTACCTGGTTTTATCAAATCCAGCTTCTGATACTATAGAAGATAACACGGGCTGCTATGGATTCATTCGTCATGTTGAAAAGACGACTTGAATGATAAACCGACCAAAGTTACAGAACCCACAGGCGCTTTAAATTTGCTCAGCAAATGTATTGATATATTATTATTATAATAGGAATTTATGCTATGCCGCAGAAAGCTGTTTCTCCACAGATCCCTGTTTTGTCTCTTCTTGTCGGCAACATGACAGGAGAAACCTAAAAAAGTTTCAGATTATTTAAACAAACAATTTTTTTTACCACTATAGAGATTAGGTATATGAAAAAAAAAAAAATAATCTTAAGGAGTCACACAAAACGTTTTTAACTAGAGTCCATCAGGTTCCAAACCATTGTACGGTTCTAAAAACTACTTTTGTTTTCTTAACAACAGAACTAGAAAGCAGTTTCTAGTTTAAAATAAGTCAAATAAACTTGAATAAAAGAAAACAAAAACTCTCTAAACATATTTGTATATTTTTAGAGTGGTAAACCACCTCTAAACTGCACAAAAAAATGCTCCTCCCTTGTAAAATAAGCCAAGTCAAGCATTTAAACATGATGTGTAAAATAAGAACAAAAGATAAACTGAAAATTCCCTTTTTAAGTTGAACAAAATCAATCAAGAAAGTTTAGTTTTACAGCCTAGCCCGACCCCAACCCTATATTCTTTCAGGACAAACTTATGTTGGCTTCTGTGGTGCGTTTTTTAATCCGCCTTCATAGAAACAGCACAGAAAAAAACTAAACTAAACAAGAAAGCTCATTGTAAAATTGTGTTAGTCTACCTCCCAGCGTCTAAATAGGAGAGTAGTTATTTAGACTGCAACAACGAGTACGTAACGCTCACCTAACATGCTTCCCTCCTATCGATTACACATTCCAGCAGATCTGCACCTGACTCACCCTGCCGCTACAACAATGGCGCTAAGCAAGAGCTAAAAACCAGAGTAGCAACTCTACTAAACCAGCAGAATCAGAGCTCTGGGAGAACATCCTAAATGTCAGACAGAGTGTGTGATCATGCCAGTTCTGGTTGGACTTGTTACTTTTACTTTTTTTTTTTTTGACCTAGTCTAAACTGTAAATCGAATTTTAAGATCTCAGGAAAAACTGCAATATTTATTTATTTTTTTTGTATATCTCACAAGGAGGTTTTAGGAGAAAGTATCCCTTCAGAATCTTGTTTTCCGTAATGCCATTTAAAGTTGAAAACCTTTTATAATCAGTATGGAGTCCTGGCAGAGTAAGCAGATCAGTCTTGT